>OY856415.1:672503936-673103936 GCA_963693085.1 Alisma plantago-aquatica
GTTGAAATCTTCAGAATTGATACGTGAGGGTTATCAATTTGAACAAAATAGTGGGAGTGATAATTAATTAAAGTCCTAATTAAACGTCATCAAATTTAATTTAATCAAATCAAATCAAAATGTTTAGAAAATTGCAAATTTCTCTTGTAGAATCAAATGATGACGAACAACATGTTTTCCTTGCAACTAGTCCTTGAGAAGGAATATTAATACGGGAATAATTTTCATGGTTGGTTCAGGATGTTGAGAATTTTTCTCACACAAGAGCGCAAGCTCTATGTCCTAGAAACGAGAGCCAAATGAACCTGCTCCTAGTGTGCCTAAGGCTGACAAAGATGCTTATAAGAAGCACTTTGAGGATATCGTAGATGTCAAATGTCTAATGTTGTGCTCCATGATCTATGAGTTCTAGAGACAACATGAGAATATGGATTTTTTAATTAAGCCAGGAGGTACTCTATTCATCCTACCCTCCTCGTGTAGGTAAAATTCAGCAAAGGATCAATATAGCTCCTGCTTATAACCTGTAGGTGATACCCCCTCATACCAAACCCAAAAGACCTGGACTCTCCAACCACACACAAAGAAAAAGGATCGCTGTAACACCCGGGCCCACTGCCCATGGCTCTAGTAGAGTTTCAGGATTGATGACTGGCCCCACAAACCACCACTAGCCTTCACTGCGCACTTTGTCCACACTGACGCGCAAGCCAGGATCAACTTCCCGACTGGTCACCCATCCTAGTACTACTCCAAGCTGAGCACGCTTAACTATGGAGTTTTTTAGAGATGGGCTCCCGGAAAAGGAGGTGCACCTTGGTGATATGGGTAGTCCAATCATTCCTTTTAAGATCATGTTATCCAAGGCCTCAAATCCTGGGATGTTACAATCTCCCCCACTTAGACTCTTGACGTCCTCGTCAAGGCTCAACTATATGGCCTCATAATATGACCCCATTTCAGTGCAAACCCACAATGGCCCATGGACACCCAGCTCCCGTCCACGGCTACCAGCACAAGGGCGGCTCCATCTCGTCTCTACAGATAGCCCTTTCCAGCTTGCCTGGACCGCACGGCTCAAGACTGGCATACCACATACCCATGTGGGCCCCACCTACTAGAGGGGTTATGGCTCTGATACCATTTGTAACACCCGGGCCCACTGCCCATGGCTCTAGTAGAGTTTCAGGAATGATGACTGGCCCCACAAACCACCACTAGCCTTCACTGCGCACTTTGTCCACACTGACGCGCAAGCCAAGATCAACTTCCCGACTGGTCACCCATCCTATTACTACTCCAAGCTGAGCACGCTTAACTATGGAGTTTTTTAGAGATGGGCTCCCGGAAAAGGAGGTGCACCTTGGTGATATGGGTAGTCCAATCATTCCTTTTAAGATCATGTTATCCAAGGCCTCAAATCATGGGATGTTACAATGAGTCGTGCGGTCCAGGCAAGTTGGAAAGGGCTATCCGTAGAGACGAGATGGAGCCACCCTTGCGCTGGTAGCCGTGGACGGGAGCTGGGTGTCCATGGGCCATTGTGGGTCTGCACTGAAATGGGGTCAGATTATGAGGCCATATAGTTGAGCCTTGACGAGGACGTCAAGAGTCTAAGTGGGGGAGATTGTAACATCCCAGGATTTGAGGCCTTGGATAACATGATCTTAAAAGGAATGATTGGACTACCCATATCACCAAGGTGCACCTCCTTTTCCGAGAGCCCATCTCTAAAAAACTCCATAGTTAAGCATGCTCAGCTTGGAGTAGTACTAGGATGGGTAACCAGTCGGGAAGTTGATCCTGGCTTGCGCGTCAGTGTGGACAAAGTGCGCAGTGAAGGCTAGTGGTGGTTTGTGGGGCCAGTCATCATTCCTGAAACTCTACTAGAGCCATGGGCAGTGGGCCCGGGTGTTACGATCGCCTAGATATCCCCTCTGTTGACCATAACGTAGGGGGTCTCCCTCTTTTCTAAGATGGCCATCCATTTGATCCTCATAGGTATAGCTGAGGGTTTAGTGCAAATGTAAGTATCAGCTAGGTGACTGCCCCACAATCTTATCTCTCTCAGGATAGAATTCACTGCCTCATGTACCAAGATTCCTATGATTGTAGATTATGTCATCTCTTTCCTGAGCTGCCTCATGTAGGGAGTAGCTCACCACAGTTCCTGTCCGTCTCTCCAGAGGATATCATAAAGATAATTATCATCAATTTCTATGTTGGATATCCTTAGGTTATTATCATCTACTAGTTTAAGGTTGATAATGAATGTATGAATCATTGCAAGGGTATAATGTGAGACTCTCAACTAGTCCCTAAACACCAATCTTATATAGCCATGCTTATTGCAAACAATACCAACTGCCCACCAGCGCATATGACCCTCAAGGTCTTGGTTTCTGCCAACCGCAAGGTTCTCTTGAAGGTTATCCATGTCTGGAAACAATCATCTGACAAGAGTAATCTTCTTGAGAACAAGCCTCAGTTCATCTATATTGGCTTCTCTAATATCCATGTAGAAATCTGAAGAGTCTATTTTAGTGAACTTCTTTGATCACAACATGGAGTTAATGCAACAATTCATAGTCGTATGAGAATGTGGATTTGATTGAGATGGTAAAACATTTTAAGAACATGTATCAAGATTAGGAAAGATAGGAGAGATATGAAGTCTCCAAGGCATTGTCCAAGTGAAACATGGAAGGAAAGAGATGTTGGATCCTAGATGGGTGATTAGATGCTCTAGAGGGGGGGTGAATATAGCTGAAAGCACTTAAACAAAATTCATTAAACCTTCAAAATATATGACAAGATAAGGTTGCTAAATAGGTAATTTGAGTGCAACTAAATCAAGCATAGCAAGGATAAGAGAGATTGAACATGCACCAATTAGACAAGCTATTTAGAGTGGTTCCACACTTCAAACTAGAAGTGTGTCAGTCCACTTGCCTAGAGAGGTCAACCTCTAGGACTTCAACCAATTGCACTCTTATATTCATTAATAAGACATACAATACATGACCAACAAAGGACTTACCTATCCAATACAAAGAGTCTTCAACCTTACCAAGGACTTACCCACTTTGCAAGAGTCTTCGGCCTTCTCCAAGTACTTACCCACTCTTGCACAAGTCTTCGGCCTTGCAGGAATTACCTACTCTTCATGGATCTTCCGCCTTTGACTTCACCTTCACTCGGAGAAGCTTTCCACCAAGGACTTACCCACTTGAGCTTGAGTCTCCTGCCTTCTCCAAGGGCTTACCCACTCTAGCTCCAAGTCTTTAGCCTTGATCTTCACCAAGGGACTCCTTCCCTTGTTCTTCTTCACCTCTCTTGGACAAGAGAGAGAACCTTCATCTTCATGATTGAAATGGAGAGATGGGGAGGTTGTGGAAGTGAGAGCTTCACAAGATATACAAATGGGACTAGCTCTCTTACAGATTTCCTACTCACTCTAATGGATGTAGCAAGTGATTAAGCTTAGAGAGAGAGAGAGAGAGGAGGCTGTAGGAAGCACTCAACTATAGAATAGGAACCTCACAAAGAGTTTGCAATGAATGCTCAACCTTGGAATGAAGCCCAAGGGGTCCTATTTATAGCTGGGGATGCCTCTTAGCCTTTGGGAACACATGAGAATGAAAACTAGCCGTTTTGTGGCTTGCAACAGATCTATTTTCACATGTTGCAACTCCACAACGGCTAGAATCACTTTTCTGCACTTTTTCGTACAGTCTGATCGGCCGAGTTTATATAAAGGTAACTCGGCCGAACCACTAAAGGACAAGGCTGAAAGCTAGACTGTCGGTCGAGTTCCTTTGAAGAAACTCGGCCGATCGGTCGACTTTCATCTTGGACCGATCAGTGGATCGGCCGAGTTTCCTAGCTAGAAACTCGACCGAACGGGAATCGGCTGAGTTTGTAACTCGGCTGATTGCAACAAAAATTCCAGAATATATGGATCGGCCGAGTTTGGAATTCGGCCGACAAAATCCCTGTTATGGGTATTTTGGAATTTTCGTATAACCGTACAAATGATGGATTTTTGTGTCCCAATAATTCTTCTAAGCTTAATTACAAGTCATACAATCATTACAAGTGATTACAAAGCAATTCTAAGGTCATTTACATAGAGATCCCAAATTGCACACTTGTAGCTATTTTGACTTGTCTTTTCTCCAATTTGATATGCGCAGGTTAGGGCATTTGGAGTGTGTCTAAACCTAATCTGAAATCACTCAATGTAGAAGCATTAGACACCAATATGTGGAATGGTTAGTCATTATCAAAACAAGGGTTTAGTCAATTTAGACGTGAGTCAACATTGACCTAATTGACCTTGAGTCAACAAGAGATCTGTTAGGTCTCTATGTACTCAAGCTTATTGGTATGTGGAAAACCTTACAAGACTGGGATTTACCTTGAGTCAAGATTTGGCCACATATGTGATTTTGCAGTCACTTCCAGAGTCATATAGCTAGTTTGTCATGAACTACAACATGAAAAATTTTTACATTACATTGTCAGAATTGCTTGGCATGTTGAGAACAGTTGAAGCGCAAATGAAGAAAGACAAGGCAATTTTGTGATGATGATCAAAAGAGGAAAGGGAAATTCATAGGGTGAATGCAAAGCTAAGAAATGTTCTAAATTTAGCCAGAAGCCCAAGTCTTCTACACTGAAGCTAAAAGGAGGTATTAACAAGGGAAACAATTGTCACAACTGTTACTAGCCTAGACAGTGAAAGAGAAATTGCATTATCTATTTGGAGGAACTGAAGAAGAAGAATGGCGTGATAGTGATCTCCACTTCAGGTATATACATTATTGAGATGAATATGTCTACTTCTTCATCTTGGATACTAGATACCAGATATGGATCTCACATATGTTCAAATGTACATGATCTGAAAGAAGTAAGACTTTACAAAAGTGCAAGGTTGAACTGCATATTGCAAATGGAGCAAGAGTTGCTGCTACTGCAGTTGGAACCTATGATTTATCTCTACCCACGGGGATTGTAATAGAGTTAATGAACTGCTATTTTGTACTTTCCATAATTAGAAACATGATTTCTATATCTTGTATTGACAATGATGGATACAAATTTCATATAAAGAAAGGTCAATGTACTATTTCAAAAGTCGAGATATTTTATGGCACTGCACCAATGTCTTGTGGTCTTTATTTATTAGATCTTAATACAAATTATTATAACGTAAATACCAAAAATATTGAAACTCAACAACTCAAACCAAATGTATCTTTAGCATTTTTGCCTTGGGCAAATCAATGGGAATCGCATCTCTAGGCTCCATAAAGATGGATAACTAGACTCTTTTAATTTCAAATCAATAGAGACATGTGAGTCTTGTTTGTTGGGCAAGATGACAAAGACTCCCTTCACTAGTAACAATGAAAGAGCTAGTGATCTATTAGGAATCATACATATTGATGTGTGTGGCCCTTTAAGAATAAATGCTAGAGGTGGGTATCAATACTTCATTACCTTCACTGATGACTTCAGTAGGTATGGTTATGTTTACCTGATGAAACATAAATAAAAAAATCTTGAAAATTTCAAGGATTTCATGACCCAAGTATAGAACCAACTTGGGAAAAGTATTAAAGCACTTTGTTCTGATCGAGGTGGAGAATACTTAAGATAAGAGTTTGATTTTGAGGACCTTCTACGAGACGGTGGCATTGCATCACAATGGACTCCACTTGTAACACCACAACATAATGGTGTATCAGAAAGAAGGAATTTCATACTACTAGATATGGTGTGATCAATATGGGTATTCTGATCTTCCAACTTCCTTTGGCAGTTATGCTCTTAAAACTACAACGTTTACACTAAACCGTGTGCCATCTAAATTGGTTCCAAAGGCACTATATGAGATATGGAATGGGAAGCGTCCTAAAATGTCTTTTATGATGATTTTTGTGATTGTGAAGCTTACATCAAGAAAATGTTTTCTAGAAAGCTTGGCCCTAGATCTAATAAATTATGTTTTGTAGGATATCCCAAGGAAACCAAGGGATACTACTTGTATAACCCAACTGAAAACAAAGTGTTTGTTGACAGGCATGTTGCATTCCTAGAAAAGGAATTCATTTCAAAAGGAATCAATGGGAGCAAGATAGAACTCAAAGAAGTTTGAGACCAACAAGAAAATATTGTACCTGAGGAGGTATAAGAGGTACACAAAGAATCATAAACCATTGTGGAATCTCAAATTCTTGATATAACACAAGAACCTCACAGATCTAGTAACAGACACCTTGAGCCAAAAAGATTTGATTATCTTATGACTTAAGATGGAAATACGTGTTGGGTTTTAGGGGAGGCAGAGAAGGCAGCGGAAACAAAAATTTTCTCCCCCAAACCCAAACCGAGGAAACGCATCAACGTCATAATAGTAAAAGATGGTTTGTGGAATCATACCTTGTCCCAAGACTTGCTCGACGACAATACCTCGCGCCTTGTGCGGTCTTCAACTCCGGTCTTAGACGATGTCTGTGCAGATCCTGGTCGCATCGGGACTGACGACTCCTCCTCCTATCGGACTTTCAGATGACAGTTGTCCACCTGAGCGGCAATGACCTCCCGCCTCTGAAGTAGTCCACACGGACCACCTGGAACTCCACACTCCTTGTCCCACAAGGAAGTGGAAGGAGTCGCACCCTCCTGTTGGCGTACTAGTCGCCAACACACTCTCCTGCCTCCAGTTGCAACTGCAGTTGTCCTTCCCTTGTTGCACCTCCCTTTGCGGGAAGCACTTGTTCCGGTTCTCTCTTGGTTACCAAAACCAGAGAGAACGACAACTTTCCTGAGCAACTGGTTGCACTGAGTTGTTCACTGAGAAGACCTCACTACCCCTATATATATAGGAGGGTCATGGGACATGGTTCTCTATCTCGGGCAATGCGGGACTAAAAGCAGGAGTAGAAGGGCTCGAGATTTTCCACAAAAGAAACCAACTCGCAACGTGAACCGATCGGTTCACAAGTGAACCGGTCAGTTGGGGACATGAACCGGTCGGTTGGAGCACCAACCGATCGGTTGGGACACCTCAACCGGTCGGTTGGTGGTCCTGGTCGGTTCCTGATTGACTTTCCTTCTTTTGTTCCTAATTGGTATCGAATACCAATCCTATTTCCCAATCAAATTGGGCAATTTGAAACAAAAGGAAAATTCTCACCAATCCTATTTTCCCAAGTTGCTCAGTTGCACCATTTGAATCGATCGTTTCAACACTTGAAGCAATCGATTCACCCTGGACTTGAGCCGATCGGCTCAACACTTGAACCGACCGGTTCAGCAACCTCAGCCGACCGGTTCATCACATGAACCGATCAGTTGGGAGTACAGGTTGTGCAGAATCAGTCAATTGTGATTTCAATCAATCTGATACTCCAATCAATGTGTCCAACACCTTGAACAATATGATATTGAGCTATCAACTGATTGAGTGTTTAATTGAACTACTAAACTCCTTTAGTAATCAATCTAAACATTTCTTTGTGGACAAAGCTCCTCTTCCATATTAAATCCTATGTGTGTGACCCTGCAGGTCCATTTCACTTTGGCAGTGAAAGTCCATAACACTTATGACTTCACAAGCAAAGAGCGGTGCCTAGTCACACATCAGTTCTTCCCAAGTGAAAGTAGAAAGTTGGATAACAACTTTCAATCCTACAATCCGTAAATGGTGTTACAGTGAATGTATAATTCCTTTATCACTGATATCCCGAATGAACTCGAGGCATGGAACAGTCATCCTGTCAACGTTCATTCACTTTCTTTATCTCAGAGTAGATTGAAACGAGATATGTATGACATCAATATCACATAATGATTCACACATGTGTGTGCACGCCTATCTCAATCCTACTCATCAAGTGGCCTTGGATATCAAACTCCCTCAGGAGGGACAAATCCCATATCTATCACTCACCCCTGAAAAGCCCCATGTGTCAAAGCCACCCAATCATCACCTTTATAACAACCCATGTTTCACGACTGTGTTTGATGATGTCAAAGTGTGCCAACGACATGTGTTGAGTGTAGTGATTTCAGGTCAAAGAATCACACTCACCACCATCACAGTGAGTACTGACTGTGACTACCATGTCATGGTTCCATGTGTCAAACTCACGGTGGGTCTGTCTGGTACACTTGTTCTCTAACAAGTACCTATGTGTTTGGTTTGATATCTCTATATCATGACTAATGAGATTATGTCATCAACCAACACCACAATCTAGTCTTGTGTGTCATTGTTGTCTATCTACCTTCCACAATGACATACGACTAGGGACATAACAAGAATGTACAAACTCTTAGCATCCGTATGATCTCATCGTTCAGGTCATGAACCTGAAGGCATACGTCATTGAGTACTATCATTCTCTAGACATTCAATCTGTTCTATCACTATCTCATATGACTGAACCAGAAAGAATTGGAAGTTTGCCTTTGATGTTTATCAAATCAATCTTAATGTATCCCACCAATCATGCCATGATTGGCTCTCAGGGCATACATACCAACATACTCCCACTTGCACTGCGAGCCAATCACCCTTGAATCATATTCATAGTGATCTTCAAACATGTCCCACATGTCACTCTGCTCTAGTGCCAACATAGTGAGTAATGGCAACACCTTGCCAAAGTCAGTTTAAACTGCATGTCTCTCATCTCTTCATTGTACGTCACACGTATGAGATGGAGTTGCCATAATATGCGATCTAGTATTCCTTTGCTAACCTTTAGCCACATTGCATGATCAAGGATTCCAAACTTGTCATCAATGAGTGGAATATCTATAAGTTCATCTCATAAACTTCTAGATCCATATAGTATCTATAGTTGTTCACTAACACATAGATACTCGGCATTTCCATTTTAAATGGTTCTATTGGAACACTTCCAATTATCAACAAACTCTCACTTTTATATATCATATATATGTATATTTTGCGATCAATTTTATGTCCTTTTGGAAGTTCGCATCACTGTAACTCTTTACATTGAACTCTTCCTTATCTCCATAGAACTAGTACTTCCCAAGTACTCATCAAGTTCTCATGGTATTCCAGTAACCCTTACTAGAAGTAGACAGACATCCACTCGTCATGTCCCACATACGAGTTATCAGGATGAGCACATCATATTGCCATGTCCCACATACAAGATGATGAATGCATTTTATTCTTGCCATGTCATACATGCAAGATAATGGGATGATTACATACATTATAGATCAATATCTATTCTTAGTGTTCCCATTCTTCATAAGAATTGGACACTTGGCCTTGGGATAGTAACTCCATGTAACATGGACAAGTTTTCTCCCACTGAATATGTGCATATTGAACCTTTCAGTACAGATTGCGAATGTATGCTTTCTCTTTTCAGGTGAAGAGGTTTTTCGAGAACTATCTCTAAAGATCTCTATTCCTATCACATAGGAAACATCTCTATCTTCCTTAAAGATCATTTCCACCTTTGGATTTCCAATCTAGAACATTTCATTTCACATCAATATGTGGAATGTGAACACGCTCCCACTAAATCACAGATCCCTTCTTTATCTTTGACATATCAGTCAAACCCTTTGACTATATCATCAAAGTAAAGATCCAATTTTGAGTTGCTTGTACTCAATCAATCACATTGATTAGTTCATTGTAACTTATAGACTTCATTTGCATTAGTGGATTCATAAACCTTATAGGTTGTGTCACGTATACATCCTTGTTTTATTCCTCATAAGAATGCGGTTTTAGTATCCATATGCCAAATGTCTTAGTCATTAAGTTGCAATCAACAAGCATTATCCTTCTCAAAATGTTATCCATGTGTCTTAACACTTAAGACTCATTTGCACTTATGGATTTCATCCAATGGGTGCTACCATCAAGGTCATACCTTATGGTTCACATGATGTCATTTAAGATGTAATGGTCATAAACCATAACTCAAAATTCGGTTCCTCAAATTCATCTAGACAGTTGACTCATCACATGAACAAATCATCATAAAGATAATCGAGGTATATCTGTTAAGGATATAAGAACTCACAACCCTTGTGATTCTTAATTCTTTTATTAGTGTGGGGTATTCTTTTATGAATAAGAATTCAGTTATTTGATAATCATTCTCTAACCCCTTAGAGTATGATCCCTTCTTGATTTAGACATCACCATGCCTTAATCATGAGTTCACTATGATACACTATCATAATCACTCATAAGGATCTCAAACATTTGGTCTAAGTATTTTATTCATTGATCTCATCAAGAATTAACACTCTACCAAATATGCACTTCATTTATGATAATCTTGAACATTTCAAGATATTCATATTGGTATTTCTCTAAACACCATTTGAAGTATTAGCATTTGTTCCAATAGGTATGTAAATACATCACATGTATTATACCTAATAGGATAATCACTCTCCCACTACATTAGTGAAGATTGATTAATCATGTCCAAGATATTCATGTCTCTTAATGATTCTCTAACCAAAAGAGACTATATTTATCCATCACATGGAAGCTAGAAATGAATTTCTCATGATTGATGCTAATTTTATTGTTTGAGTTATCTATAACTTTTAGGTATCATTTTATCTTATGCATATCAAATACCACAAATAAACAAGGCATTTCCACAAAGATTATATCTTTAAGATCGAAAATGCAACTTTATTAATTGCCATCATTGTCATACAATATGCAAAATAAAGTGTTTCTATTTATTGGCAAATATGAAATAGCAGTTCATAACTGTATTACATGCCTTGTAGGCTGAAAATAAACTAAAGTACTCCTATCTATGGCGGCAAAACTTGCCCCAATTATGAGTGTTTTACACTTTACATTTTGGTATCATATACCTCAAAAAGTGTTACAAGTTTACTTTCATGACACCTTTAAGTAGAGACATCAGTTGCCTCCTTCTTCTTTTGTTCTTCCAGATAGAGAGGACAATTCCTTTTCCAATGTCCTGGCTTTTGACAATGGTGGCAATTTCCTTTCTTGGTCAAGCCTCCCTTGGCCTTGAGAGCTGAAGATGTCTTGGGCTCCTGGCTAGCATCAGAACCTTTCTTAGCTTTGCCCTTGCCCTTGCGCTTGGACTTGCCTTTCTTTCCCGTGATCACCATCACAGACTTAGTCTTGTCCTTCTTCATCTGTATCCTGGTTGTTCTCAACATGCCCAACAACTCTAGCAGTGGCCTATCAAAGTTGTTCATGTTGTAGTTCATCACAAACTGACTGTAGGATTCTGGCAACGATTACAGTATCACATCAGTAGCCAACTCTTGGCTCAGTGGAAATCCCAGTCTCTGCAGGTTCTCCACATATCCAATCATCTTGAGTGTGTGAGGACCAACTGGATCTCCTTCTGTCATGACGCACTTGAACAGTGCCCTAGAAACATTGTATCTCTCTTGTCGTGCCTGATCTTCATACATGTTCCTGAGATGCTGAATCATCTCAATGACACCCATGTTCTCATGCTGTCTCTACAACTCATGGTTCATAGAACATAGCATCAAGCACTTTGCATTAATGGCATCATCAAAATGCTTCTTGTAAGCATCTCTTTCTGCCTTTAGTGCATTAGGAGCGGGTTCCTATGGAATTGGAGTATCCAGGATATAGAGCTTACGCTCTTGAGTGAGAACAATTCTCAATGTCTGATACCAGTCGTGGAAGTTGGTCCCATTTAGCTTGTCTTTGTCAAGGACCGATCGCAAAGAAAAGTTATTGTTGTTTGTTGCCATTTGTACTACAAAAGGAAAATATGCAATTTTAGTCCAAAACTCATTTTTGACTTATTTGATTGATTTGAAAGTTTGACGATATAATTAGGCCTTTAATTAATTCTCGCTCCCACTATTTTACTTCAAATTGATATCCCTCACCATCAATTCGGAAGATTGCAGCGTACAACCTTCTAGTGGGCAAGATCCTGAAATCCTCTAAGTCGTAGACCAGCTAGGGCTGTCACCCACAACATAGATCTCTCAGGTAGGCAACTTTTACCAATTGCATCATATGCAACTCTTGATAAGATGTCATAAGCAACTCCTTCCCATGATCATCTCAATGCCTCAAGGCACTGGATCCTATCTAGGTCACCTTGTTAAGTCCGACCTAAAGCAAACACGATGAATATGCACTCTGCTAGGGCAGACCCACACATTCGTCCTTCACGCTTCCACGAGATAGACGATGCATCGCGCTAGGGCGTGCCCACACTTGGTCAATCAAGCTTTTCACGTGTGTCGCATTTGGAAGGCGTCTAAAACTTAATATTTTAATGAGAGATTTGGTTTTTATATACATATACATATCCAATCACCACAATACATAGTATGTATCATATACATGCTATATCCCACAGAAAACAAGCAAAACGATAAAAGCGATGATTATGGCCATCCTAATGTGATTCCTCGAGCCAAGAGGAATCACGGTCATCTAGGTCTACATCACATGCAACCTGTACAAGATGAACTCTGTGCTTTGCCTTTGGAGAAGATCAACTCATCATATGATTGACTTGCTCGTTCTGGCTCGGTCGTCTGGGTGCCACCAGCCGATCGGTTGGCTCCTCCAACCGATCAGTTCGCCAAGTCATCGTGCATCTCGTCATGTCCACCACCCACTCATCTCGCTCCTCAAACCGGTCATCAACCGATCGGTTCACTCCTTGAACCGATCGTCTGGAACGTCAACCGATCGGTTTACTCCTTGAACCGATCGTCTCAGCTGTCGTTAGGATGTCTGCCTGTCTTCAACATAACAGGAAATAAAATTCTATCCCATTTTACATTGCTTAAAAGGAGAAACTCCAAGTTACATTCGGGGGGAGCAAAGGTAGGAAAGAATCTCGAATTTTTTCGAGTTACATTAGGAATAGGAGAAGGAAGATCGGTGTGTAGACCGAGATGCAAGCAACCACACACAACCATACACATATAGGGTTTATTGTCCATAACCACGCTATACATATACCACAGAACTCGTTTAAGGGCAACACGTATCGAGTGCATTAATAATACATATCATATATGTAATTTGGGATTTGTGGATTTAGGATTGGATATGCATAACGCCAATTTTATTCGCATCGTATGCAATAAATAAAAGCGAAAAACCAAAATCGATCATATCGATATTCCTAAAATATAGAGTAGTTGACGTGGCTCTGATACCACTGTTGGGTTTTAGGGGAGGTAGAGAAGGCAGCGGAAACAAAAATTTTCTCCCCCAAACCCAAACTGAGGAAACGCGTCAACGTCTATATAATAGGAAAGGATGATTTGTGGAATCATACCTTGTCCCGAGGCTTGCTCGGCGACAATACCTCGCGCCTTGCGCGGTCTTCAAGTCCGGTCTTGGACGGTGTCTGTGCAGCTCCTGGTCGCACCGGGACTGACGACTCCTCCACCTACCAAATTGTCGGATGACAGTTGTCCTCCTGAGCGGCAGTGACCTCCCGTCTCTTAAGTAGTCCACACGGACCACCTGGAACTCCACATTCCTTGTCCCACAAGGAAGTGGAAGGAGTCGCACCCTCCTATTGACGTACTAGTCGCCAACACACTCTCCTGCCTCCAGTTGCAACTGCAGTTGTCCTTCCCTTGCTGCACCTCCCTTTGCGGGAAGCACTTGCTCGGGCTCTCTCTTGGTTACCAAAACCAGTGAGAACGACAACTTTCTAGAGCAACTGGTTGCACTGAGTTGTTCACTGAGAAGCCCCCACTACCCCTATATATATAGGAGGGTCATGGGACAGGGTTCTCTATCCCGGGCAATGCGGGACTAAAAGCAGGAGTAGAAGGGTTCGAGATTTTCCACAAAAGAAACCAACTCACAACCTGAACCGATCAGTTCACAAGTGAACCGGTCGGTTGGGGACCTGAACCGGTCGGTTGGAGCACCAACCGATCGGTTAGGACACCTCAATCGGTCGGTTCACAAGTGAACCGGTCGGTTGGTGGTCCTTGTCAGTTCCTGATTGACTTTCCTTCTTTTGTTCCTAATTGGTATCGAATACCAATCCTATTTCCCAATCAAATTGGGCAATTTGAAACGAAAGGAAAATTCTCACCAATCCTATTTTCCCAAGTTGCTCGGTTGCACCAGTTGAATCGATCGTTTCAACACTTGAAGCAATCGGTTCGCCCTGGACTTGAGTCGATCGGCTCAAACTTGAGCCGACCGGTTCAGCAACCTCAGCTGACTGGTTCATCACATGAAGTGATCGGTTGGGAGTATAGGTTGTGCAGAATTAGTCAATTGCAATTTCAATCAATCCGATACTCCAATCAATGTGTCCAACACCTTGAACAATATGATATTGAGCTATCAACTGATTGAGTGTTTAACTGAACTACTAAACTCCTTTAGTAATCAATCTAAACATTGCTTTGTGGACAAAGCTCCTCTTCCAGGTTAAATCCTATGTGTGTGACCCTGCAGGTCCATTTCACGTTGGCAGTGAAAGTCCATAACACTTATGACTTCACAAGCAAAGAGTGGTGCCTAGTCACACATCAGTGCTACCCAAGTGAAAGTAGAAAGTTGGAGAACAACTTTCAATCCTACAATATGTGAATGGTGTTACAGAGAATGTATAATTCCTTTGTCACTGATATCCCGAATGAACTCGAGGCATGGAACAGTCATCCTGTCAACGTTCATTCACTTTCTTGATCTCAGAGTAGATTGAATGAGATATGTATGACATCAATATCACAAACTCATTCACACATGTGTGCGCACACCTATCTCAATCCTACTCATCAAGTGGCCTTGGATATCAAACTCCCTCAGGAGGGACAAATCCCATATCTATCACTCACCCCTCAAAAGCCCCATGTGTCAAAGCCACCCAATCATCACCTTTATAACAACCCATGTTTCAGGACTGCGTTTGATGATGTCAAAGTGTGCCCAACGACATGTGTTGAGTGTAGTGATTTCAGGTCAAAGAATCACACTCACCACCATCACAGTGAGTACTGACTGTGACTACCATGTCATGGCTCCATGTGTCAAACTCACGGTGGGTCTGTCTGGTACACTTGTTCTCTAACAAGTACCTATGTGTTTGGTTTGATATCTCTATATCATGACTAATGAGATTCTGTCATCAACCAACACCACAATCTAGTCTTGTGTGTCATTGTTGTCTATCTACCTTCCACAATGACATCCGACTAGGGACATAACAAGAATGTAAAAACTCTTAGCATCTGTATGATCTCATCGTTCAAGTCACGAACCTGAAGGCATACGTCATTGAGTATTGTCATTCTCTAGACATTCAATCTGTTCTATCACTATCTCATATGACTGAACCAGAAAGAATTGGAAGTTTGCCTTTGATGTTTATCAAATCAATCTTAATGTATCCCACCAATCATCCCATGATTGGCTCTCAGGGTATACATACCAACAATAAGTTGGTCATTGATGATGAGCCAACAACCTACCTAGAAGTTGTTAAGGGACCTAAGTCTAAGAAATGGCTTGAATCCCTTAGATTTGAGATGAAATCCATGTACACCATAAGGTTTGAACCCTTGATGGATCCACCTGGAAGGGTAAAACCCATAGGGTGCATGTTGGTCTTCAAGAAGAAGACTGACATGGATGGTAATGTGCAAGCTTACAAAGGTTTATTGGTTGCAAAGGGTTTCAGACAAGTTCAAGGTGCTTACTATAATGAAACCGTTTCTCCAGTTTCTAGGGTTAAGTCCATTAGGATCATGCTTTCCATTGCATCTTATTCTGACTATGAGATTTTGCATATGGATGTTAAAACTGCATTCCTAACATGAATTTTATTGAGGATGCGTACATGATACAACCTAGAGGTTTTATAAATCCAAAGGATGCAAATAACTTCTATAAGTAGAAAAGGTCAATCTATGGATTGAAGCAAGCATGTCAAAGTTGGAATCTTCGATTTGATGAAACAATCAAAGTGTTTGGCTTCAGTAAAAATGAAGATGAACCATGTGTTTATAAGAAGGTTAGTAGGAGCATGATTGTATTCCTCATATTCTATGTGGATGACATACTATTGATGGGGAATGACATACCTACTTTACATATGGTAAGAAATTGGCTTGAAAATACATTCTTTGTGAAGGACTTAGTCAAAGCATCCTACATCTTAGGAATCAAGATCCATAGAGATAGATCCAGCAGGATTATTGGACTAAATTAGAGAACATACATTGTGTGTTGAAGAAGTTCATCATGGAGAACTCAAAGAGAGGCAACATGTCCATCTATCATGGTGTTACTATCTCTAGAGCTCAATGTCCCAATTATTGTGAAGATAGGGAAGGTATAACAAAGATTCCATATGCATATGCAATTGGATCCATCATGTACGCAATTGTTGTGCACTCTCCCAAATGTCTCGTATGCCTTGAGCATGAAGAGTAGATATCACTCAGATCCTGGTGAAGCTGACTAGACAACCATGAAGAACATCCTTATGTACTTAAGGAGAACTAAGGATTATTTCCTTGTCTACTGTGGTAGGGAAGAGTTGGTGGTAAAAGGTTACACTGATGCAAGCTTCCAAACTGATAAAGATGACCATAGATCACAATCAAGATTTGGGTTCTGCCTCAACAATGGAGTTGTGAGCTGGAAGAGTTCCAACCAAGAGAGAGTTTTAGATTCCACAATAGAGACCAAGTATATTATTGCATCTAATGTAGCAAAGGAGGTTGTTTGGATCAAGAAGTTCATCTGTCAACTTGGGGTGGTTCCTAGCATCAACGATGCAATTGAGCTATATTGTGACAATAATGGAGCTATTGCACAATCCAAAGAACCCAGATCGCAT
Organism: Alisma plantago-aquatica; assembly: GCA_963693085.1. NCBI lineage: Eukaryota > Viridiplantae > Streptophyta > Magnoliopsida > Alismatales > Alismataceae > Alisma > Alisma plantago-aquatica. The sequence continues at coordinate 672,520,838 of OY856415.1, forward strand.
CAGCGTTCCAATCACATACAAAGGTGGTTCCATCTCATAAGAGAAATCATATAGCAAGGAGATGTACAAATTTGTAGAGTACCAATCGAAAGTAATGTGGTTGACCCATTAAAAAATACACTTTTACAACAAAAGTATGAGGGTCATGTTATAATACTTGAGAATAAGCTCATGAGTGATGGCTCTATGTGCAAGTGAGAATCTATTTTATGTATGCCTAGAGAGCCAATCATATGATGATTGTAATAGCATAACTTATATATGATTTGATTAATAATAAAGGCAATCTTCCAATCTTTTATATTTTATTCAGTTATGAGAAAATGATGCAACATAATAAATGTATAAAGAATGGTATTACTGAATGACATATGTCTTTAGGTTGAGGACCTGAACAATGATATCATACATATGCTAAGAGAATATACATTCTTTTTATGTCCCTAGTTGGTTGTTATTGTGTAAGGCTAGTAGACAAAAATAGCACATAAGACTAGAGTGTGTGTTGGTTGATGATAGAATCTCATTAGTCATGTTATATGATATCAAACCAACCACATAGATACTTGTTAGAGAATAATATATGAGACAGACCCACCTTGAGAGTGATGCATGGAACCATTCAATGGTATTCAGAATAATCTCTCAAAGTGATGGTGGTGATTGTGGTTCATTGACCTTAAATCACTACACTCATCAGATGTGGTTCAATGTGTTGTGACACCATACACCATGATCTTGAATTAGGGTTTCCATAAAGGTGGTGTTTGGGTGCACTATGACACACGGGGATGACTATGGGTGATGTAGATGGGATTTCTCCCTCCTAAAGGTGTTTGATATCCTGGCTACTAGATAAGAAAAATTGAGAAAATCATGGCCATGCACATGTGAATCAATATATGATGTTGAGTTCACATATATCACAGAAAGTCTACTCTAGTTCAAGGAACATGGATTGAATGTTAAAGAGGATGATGATTCCATGCCTTAAGTTAAATATAGATATCAAAGACAAAGGAACCATATAATCACTATAACATCAATCATAGATTTTAGGTTGAAGTTGTTCTCCAACTATCCAATTACTTAGATAGCAATGATGTCTTGCTAGATACCAATATTTGCTTGTTATACCATAAATTGGTTATGGACGTTCACTCCCAACATAACTTGGGACCGATAGGGTCACATGTATAGGAATGCACTGATTAAGGATTGACTGATCGGACTTTGAACTGACTGGTTCAAGTGTTGAACTGATCATTTGGTGTGTCATATTAAATAAAAAAACATCGGTTGACCAATGCCTGAACCAAGGCATGAACAAACTACTTCAATAAGTGAACTGACTAGTTCATGGTCCCTGAAAATTGGTTCATGTGATGAACTGCACGGTTCAATGGTCAGTTTGATTAAATCAAGCATTGATGTTGATGTCATGATGTGCATTATTCATGCATTAAATACCAATGTTATTTAGAACATGAAACATGCATGAATCAACTGGTTCATGTCACGAACCGACTAGTTCATGCACAAACTGACCGGTTTGCCATTCACAGGTTTTGAAAAATTCATGCAAAGTCATCTCTTGACTCCTAGATGGTTCGAGAACCCTGATCCTGGACCTCCTACAAATAGAGGGGTATTGGGGGCTTCCCAGACACAACAATAAGATCTGGCAATTGTTGTCTTCTCTGGTTGTGATAACCAAGAGAACCCAAACAAGTTCTACATTTCAAAGGGAGGAACAACAAGGGAGAGACAACTAGGAGAGCAATTCGACACTAGCATGTTGACTAGAAGGAACAACTCCTTCCTGTCTGCTCCACTAGAAGAACATGAGTTCTCAATGGTCCAAATGGACTACTCTAGAGATGAGGAGGTCATTTCCTAACGCTGGGAGGATAATGTCAACCTCTATTCATGGTGCCAAACTAGGAGGCCGACAATGATTGACGTCTAGGTGCAACTTCAAGCATGATACATCGAGGGGATTGTCACGGGACTTGCTTTAGGACCAGGTATAACCTCGCAACCGTCCTTTCCATCTCATATTTATTGATGCGATCTACTATTTTAGGAAAATTCCAAGTAAAATTTTTGATTCTGCTACCTTACCAGATAACATATTTCCTTCCAAAAAGTGCATTTGCATTGACTTTGGCTTGTATTTGATCAAGTTGGAACTTGATTAAATTGATCCTTTTCTTATACCTAATATCTAAAATCAAACTCAAATACACATAATAGATACATATGAATGGAATGGTTTAAGTCATCATCAAAATATGGACAATGTATAATTGTTAGGTCAACATTCTCCCCCTTTTTGAAAATGACAAACCATTCCTTAACATACTGAAAAGGACTTAGAATTTAAACTTTTACATTGTGAATTGTAAGGGGATACATGAGTGAACAATTGCAATTTCTCCCCCTCAGTTCATGCTTACCTTTTCTTGTAGTTGGTTTCTCAAAAAGCATAATCATAACACATATATACTATTGATTCCTCTTACATAGTCTCATGATATTTCATAGAATTAATTTGAAAAAGGATCACAATTCAATATGCACTTGAGCTCATATCTCCCATGAACTCCCTTGTAGTATTGAACTCGTTTCTCCCCCTTTGTCATTTCAAAAAGGCATGGGTAGAAGAGCTAAAAAGAAAAGGTCTTATCCATAGGAACAAACTACACAAGCAACCATAAAAAGTATGCACTAACTAAAAACAAGAGAGAACAACACATACTGGAGTCATAATCAAAATGAGGAAGCACATATCTAGAACTCATAAGATCTAACCAACCATAAATTTAAGGAACATAAAATCATGTTATAACAAAAGTAGATGTCCAATTTTTATGAAAACCACAAACCAACAAAGAAAAGAAACGAGATATGAAAATAGCATGCTTCAAATATAGTGCCTAAATGTTATGTACATGAAAGTCTACAAAAATATATAAATATGAGCACTCTAATGACCTAAGAACTAAACATCTATAGCATTTATATCAACATCCTTGTCACCATATGGATGGTAGTCCTCATATCCATTAGATGGTGCATCTAGGTCAGTAGGTGTATCATCATCACCATCTCCATCAACATCAGATCGATTGTCACCATCATCACCTTCATCCTCATCTTCACCAGCTTCAGCATCATCAAAATCTTGATCAGCCATCTCCCCATCCTTAGGAGGTCCAAAGGAGTGAGTACGAGGACACTTGGAGTTTTTCTCACCCCAAGACATGCCACATGCATGTAATGTATTTTCTTGCTCAAAGTTGGGTGTAGAAACACCATCACTACTGGAAAGTAAGGTGCAGGTAGGTCCAAGGGGAAGAGAAAGAAGTGGAGTATCACTCCGCTAAAGAAAGGATGTAGCGGCAGGTTCATCATTAGAGGTAGTGGGTACGATAGAAGTGGCATGGCAGTGGTCGGGGTAGAAATTATTGTATGCATAGAAAGCATAATCGAACACCTTGGTAGGGCTGGTAGGTGGGGTAGCGATGGATGCAAGATAACTTCATGTTTGACATGATTTGAACTAGAAAATGGTGAATGTGGTCCTGAACTTGGAGGTTGTATGCTTGTTGGTGTACCATGTATCCCATCAAGGTTTCATTTGACATAGAGAATGAGGTAGAGCTACAAGAAATCTTTGAATGAGTATCTATCTTGCTCTTTGCCTAGTTGGATGACTCACTATCCTACCTATAAAGGACTCCTTGATCTTAAAGCTTTCTCTAAGACCATTGACCCTGAGTTATCTCTTTTCGACATTCACAAGTTCTTGAACTCGATGAACCCTATAGGAAGAAATCCATCCTTCTTGTTCTCTTGACATCAAAACTCACCTCATTGAATTTTGTAGTCAATTGTAATATCCATGCAAAGTAAAACCAAATGGGTACTATAGAGAACATTGTTGTGGTAAAGTACTGTCTCTTGTGTGATGTCAAAGTCAAATGGGACCATTACATTCTTCACCACATGACATGTTTTGACTCTGGGAAGAACACCAGTGGAACCCACCTACCCTATCCCAACTTGATCTGTGGTTTGTTTAGTCACCATAATGAGAAATCCATTTTCCATGATCATAGTTACAAAGAAAGTAGGAAAGGTGTTTAAATTAGTGAAACCACCATCATGAAGTTCTTTCTTCCTACCTCCTCTACCACACCTGGTGCTTCCACTTCCAACTAGGATCATCTACCTCCTCCTAGACCTAGATTAATAGCTCTGTAGAGATATGATTGGTAGATTACTTTATTTAATTGCCTCTATACCTGATATCATGTTTAGTGTTGGCTTGTATGCTAAATTTTAATCAAGTCCTAGAAAATCCCATCTTATAGAGGTTAAGAGGATTCTAAGTTACCTAGCCAAATCCCAAAATTTTAGACTATGGTATCCCAAGTAAAGGGACTTTACTCTTACTTCTTATAGTGATGTGGATTATGTAGGGTGGTTAATTGATAGAAAGTGCACAAGTGGCACTTGCTTCCTCCTGGGACCATGCTTAGTCTCTTGGTTCTCTAAGAAACAAAGCACAATGGCTCTTTCAACTACCACGGCTGAATACATTGGACGTAGGAGTTGTTGTGACCAAATCCTATGGATGAAGCAAATTCTCTAAGACTTTAATATTCATTATGATGCTTCTCCTATTTTTTGTGATAATACTAGTGCAGTAAATATTTCTTAAAATCCTATATTGCATAGTAGAGCCAAACATATAGAGTCCTTCCATCACATACTTTGTGACCACATTGCCGAAAAGGATATTTATATCATGAATGTGGACACGGAAAATCAACTTGCAAACATCTTCATAAAACCTCTCGATAGAGAGAAATTTACCTTTATCAGATCAAAATTGCTTATTACTGCTCTTGATAAATTTTTTGTTACTCCTATTAATAATATTGAAATGCCATCTAGCTAGATGTTCTCATACTTATAGGTTCTTTCTCATAGTTTTCTCATCTCTTTCTTGATAATGCTATATTTTCCTTGTTTTATTGCATTGTTTTGCTTATTTTTTGTCTATTATTTGCAAGAAAATGTTTTACTATGAAGTAGTAGCCAATGATGAGTGTAATGCACCCCAATATGTTCAAAATACATCATAGACTAGAAAAACAAAATTAATATAGCACTCTAGTGGCCTAGAATGAAATTTCTTGTCTTTTGGACACATTGACATGTCGACCGAGTTTGTTCTGGGAGGAACTCGACCAACAAAAAGCCAAGGACTGAAGAAAACCAAACTGTCAACTGAGTTTCCCAAAGTTCAAACTTGACCAACAACATTGTGGGCAGAAAATATATAGGTAATCGACCGATTTTACTCCCTCTCAACTAGAGCAAACTCGACTGATAGCCCCTCTTTCTAGTTCTTCCTTATTCCCTAGGCTGCCCAAACCTCTCCCTTACCCTCTCTAGCCCTGGGTCACTTGTACTAGCCTCTTCCAACCTTCACCTAGTTTCTTAGGCGACCTGTACCTCTTTCCATCTCCCTCTATTTGGGTCCATTTCATCTCTTTCGATCTCCATGGAATAAAAATGACAAAAATGGACTAGACCAGCTGGAGTACCGTTGTACTCCACTGCTGTACGACATGTTGCCTTTGATGGCACCTCATTCATATCCACTCAAGCTATCAATAGGTATAAGGAACTTCTTCATAGAAATCCTTTTCCCTTTCTTGCATTGCTTGAATCACATAGTGGTTTGATGAAGCAAGTTGCTACTATTTTCAAAGCTCAACACCTTAGTGCACTTTATGTAGAGCGATTGTGCAATACCAATTCTCTTTCTAGCACAAAAGCAGTTCACAAATTCTATGCTCATCTTACGTGGAACTACACTACCCTTGTGACACCCCCTAACCAACAAGTGATCCTAACCTCCATGATAGGGGGAGTCCCATTTTCTATCTTCTCACCTTCCTCATCTTTATTAAGTTTGGCAGTGTTTGACATGGGGGTTTCCATCGACTTAGTGTTCTCCATCCCAAAATGCTTCAAGAGTTCTCTTGTGTACTTGCCTTAGTTGATGAAGTTTTCTTCCTTCGTTTGTTTTATTGGAAATCCAAGGATAAAAGTAAGCTCCCCCATCATACTCATATCGAACTCACTCTGCATAAGAGAACTAAACTCCTTGTAAAGATCAAGATCAGGTTTGCCAAATATGATGTCATCATCATATATTTGATCAAAAGGTTGCTAGGAATATGTTTATTGAAAGAGCGTGGAATCAACTTTGTTGATGATATATCCATTTTCTAGAAAAAAGTTCTTTAATTGATAATACCAAGCTCTAGGGGCTTGTTTGAGTTAATAGAGAGGTTACCATAACAAGTAAACATGATGAGGAATCTTGTCATGTCCAAAGCCAGGAGGTTGAGCCACATAGACTTCTTACTCTATTCTACCAAGTAGAAATGCACTTTAAACATCAGTTTGGTAAAGCAAGAATTTTTTATAGCTAGAAAAGGCAAGTAACATTCTAATGGATTCATGTCTAGCAACATGTGCATAAGTTTCATCAAAATCAACGCCTTCCTATTTATCATAGCCTTGAGCAACTAACCTTGCTTTGTTCCTTACTACTTTGCCTCTTTCATCTAGATTGTTATAGTAGGCCCACCTCATGCCAATGATCTTCCTATCATTTGGACTTCACACTAAGCTCCACACTTTGCTTTGACACTGCTCTAACTCCTCTTGCATAGCTAGGATCCATTCATCATCCTTGAGACCTTCTTTGACATTCTCAGGCACAAGTTCTGAGATGAAGGTGTTGTCTGCTTGTTCTTTGTTAAATGCAGCATGTGTCTTCACTCTTTTAAAAGGACTTCCTATGATGATCTCTTTAGGATGATTTATTGTGAAGTAGGGAGTTGGATCCTTCTTTTCTTCTTCTTACTCTTCTACGTCTACTATCACCTCTTTTCCTTTTCAGTGATGTTGAGCTCTTTCAAGCGAGAAATCACCTTCTAAAACATCATCATTTACAATATTCTTGGAAAAAAGGTGTTAGTCTCAACAAATATAACATTGATAGATTCTTCTATTTTAGAGAATTCAATGTTAAACACTCTATAATCTTTTCTAGTAGTGCTATAGCCAAGAAAGAAAGCATTGGATGATTTTGCATAAAATTTGTCAAGAGAATCCTTAGTGTTTAAAATATAATAAGGACAACTAAAAACATGAAAGAAATCAATGGAGGACTTTCTACCATGCCATAATTCGTAGGGGGTTTATTTAAAGAAGGATGAGTGAAAACCCAATTTTGTACAAAACATGAAGTACTAAAGGCTTTAGCCCAGAACTTCTTTGGAGTATCACACTCAAGAAGCATGGTCTTAGCCATTTCCTGTAATGACCTATTCTTTCTCTCTACAAGCCCATTTTGTTGAGGTGTTGAGGGAAAGAAAAGGTATCTTCATAAGCTATTTCCTCACAAAATTTCTCAAAAAAATCATTTTCAAACTCTCCCCATGGTCACTACAGATAGATACGATCCAGCAAGAAGCTTTATTTTCAACCTGTATGCAAATAGTAGACACAATGTTGAGAGTATCACTTTTTAAAACTAAGTAGGAGGTCCAAGTAAAGCGATAAAAGTCATCGACAATCACGAGGTGATACTTGCTACCACAAAGCAATTGAGTTATCATTGGTCCAAATAGATCAATGTGAAGAAGTTTAAGAGCTCTCTTGGTACTAAGGACTCCTTTGGATTTAAAGGAGACTTTGGTTTGATTTTCTTATGTGAAAGGTTGACATTCCTCATCCTTCTCAAAGTCCAACGTAGGCAGTCCTTTGACCTATTCCTTTTTGCTCAACTTCTTCAACTGATGCATATTTACATGACCAAGGCTTCAGTGTTGGTAAGGTATGCCCATGGAGATAATCATGTGATGATTAACATGGAATATACCATAAAATATTTGATTAATACTCGTAAAGCCAAGTTTCAAATTCATTCTTTTCATTCAGTTATGAGATAATGAGGAAACATTATGAATGTCTAAATAATGGCATACTCAATGGTATATGTCTTCAAGTGCATGACTTGAAGAATGAGATCATATGAATGCTAAGAGTACATGCATTCTTATTATGTCCCTAGTCGGTTGTTACTGTGAAGGTAACACATAAAACTGGAGTGTGGGTTGGTTGATGATTGAAACACACCTTGAGAATGACACATTGAAACCATTATTGGTAGTCATAGTCATCTTTTATAGTGAAGGTGGTGATTGTGATGGTTAGACTTGAAATCATTGCACTCATCACATGTCGTTGGGTATAATTTTACATCATCAAACAAAATCCTAAAACACGAGTTGCCATAAAGGTGATGATTGGGTAGAATTGACTGGGGACTGACTCTGAGTGATAGAGATGGGATTTGTCCCTCCTACTGGAGATTGATATCTTGGCCACTTGATAAGAGAGACTGAGAAACACATGTGCATGCACATGTGAATCAATATATGATATTGAAGTCGCTTTATCTTAGACATTCTGCTCTTGGTTCAAGGAAAATGGGTTGAATGTTGATAGGATGAAGATTCCATGCCTCGAGTTCACTCTGGATATCAGAGACAAAGGAATTATACAATCACTGCAACACCTTACACAAATTTTAGGTTGAAGTTATTTCTCCAACTTTCCATTAACTTGGGTAGCACGGATGTGCGACTAGGCACCACTCTCTGCTTGTGATGTCATAAGTTTGTTATGGACATTCATGAAAAACTTGATATGGGACCTATAGGTACACACACAAAGGAACTCATCTAGAAGAGGAGTTTAATCTTGAATGATTATTGGATTGATTACTAAAATGTTTAGGTACTCAATTCACACAACAGGATCAGATGATTGCACTGCCAACCAATCATCTCACTAGGTGAGATGACCGTTTGAAGTGCCAAACTATTGGCTCAAATATTTAGATGGTCGTTTGGGTTGTCAGGCTGATCAGAAATTGAAATTGCTAAGTTCTAACCAAATAAAGGTGTGAACAGATCGGTTCACTCTGGTGAACCGACTGGCTTGGCTCGGCTAACCAGACGACCATTTGTGTGAATTATATGACCATCTTGCATGTTTGAGATCGCTTATTTCATGGGAAATTTGATTGCAACAAGGATTAGTGCTGACGTCATGTCATGCATTAATTAAATTTGAAATTGGTAAATTCTTGTGTGATCAGGAAACATGATGAAACAACTATATGGATGTACCAAACGAACGTTTAACATGTGAGACGATCATTTTGCATACGAAACAACCATCTCATGTATTGCAATTTGCAAAAATTTAAGATCTTTCGGTCCCTTCCACTCCTGCACAGATCTTGAACCGATTGGGAAGCCTGGCCCTAACCCTGCCTATAAATAAAGGGGTATTGGGGGCTTCCTAGAGCACAACAGAGATAATTGAGAATTAGTTGCTCTAATAGTTGTTTTCTTCTCTGGTTGTGGTAACCAAGAGAGGCCAAGAAAGTCCTACCTGAATAGGGAGGGATAGCAATGAGAGAGAACAATTGAGGATCATTGTTGTGGCAGAGCAAGTTGGTGAACAGTACACCAACAGGAGGGACAACTCCTTCCTATCTGTTCTAGTAGGACGATAGGAGTTCCAGTTGGTTTGTGTGGACTACTTTTGAGGTAGGAGTCCTTTGGTTTTTTCTAGGAGGACAACGTCAGACTAAATTCTGTAGAGACCACAAGAGGCACTTCAGAAGCTAATCAAGTCCACTATTCCTGGAGAAATCCAGGAGCTGCACGACCACCATCCAAGAGAAACTAGTAGATAGTTTCACTGCAACGAGTTGTTTTCATGGACTTTCTCTAGGACCAAGTATAAACTCATTAAACCATCCTTCCTATTTCATAGTAGTTGAGTGATTTTACTATTATGAGAAATACAGTTAGATAATTTTTTGTTTCTACTGCTATACTCTATGCCCGTATTTTTGAATAGTGGTATCAGTGCCAAGTCAATTTACTATATTTTAGGATAATCGATATGATCCTATTTTTTATTTATCATTTCTTTATTGCATATGATGCAAATATTTTAAACTATCTCATTTGTGTATCCAATCAAAGAGCACATAATCCCAAACTAATATATATATATATATATATATATATATATATATATATATATATATATATGCAATTTACATGTGTTGCCCCAAAAGTAGTTTTGATGGTGGATGTATAGCATGGTTATGGAAAATAACCCAATATCTGTGTGTGGTTAAATGTTTAAGTTTTATTCCTATTTATCTCGGTCTGCATAATGAACCTGTACCTCCTTATTCCCAATGTAAAATTAATTCTTTCCTACCTTTTCTACCGTTGAATGTAACTCGAGGTTTCTCTCTATAATGTAATAAAGTAGCAATTGGATAGTTTTTTTTATTGAAACGACGATAAAGGTGATCATTCCCAGACGAGACAACTAGTTTATGAGACGAGCCAACTGTCTAAAGGACCATGGAGGATAGAGAAAAGGAGCCAGACCACTGCCTGGTGGGCCCAAGTGATCGTCTAGAAGGTATTGAGACATCGGCTGGATAGGAGACCAGACAACCATCCTAGTGGGCCCAACTAACCACCTAGAAGGTTTCCAAACATCAGTTGGATAGGAGGCCAGCGACTTTCCCTAAGGATCAACTGACCGGCCAAGAGGCGAGATGAACCTTTCAAGGGTTGAACCAATCTACCCAGTTTGGATAGAAGAAATATACAACAAAAATAGGTCATACATGTGATGTGATGATTGACCTAGGTGGTAGTAATTCCTTGTGGATCTAGGAAATTACATTAGACATGGCCATAACCATCGCCTTTTATTTTATATTGCATGTTTATGTTGTGGGATATATCATGTATATGATATGTACTATATATAGGTGATTGGATACAATATATGTATATATATGAATATTATATAAATCCCTCAATTAAATATAATAAGTCAAGATGCTTTCCATTAGCAACAAACATGAAAAGTTTTTTTGACTAAGTGAAGGTTCCTCCTTCGCATGATGCTCCGTCTACCTCATGGAAGTGTGATGATAGATATGTAGCTTCTGCCTTTGCAGGGTGCATATCTATCATGTTGTCTATTGGGTTGGGCTTAACTAGTGATTCTTAGAGTGTCTAAGCCCAAAAGTATACAAATGATTATGGTAAGGAGTCACACATATCATCTATCAAGAATTTCATATGATGCAGTTGGAAAGTTTCCTACTTTAATGGTTGATTATTTATTGCAGCATTGTTCAGGTGATAATTGAATCATTTTGGATCTTGCTTGTTAGAAAATTGTTCACTACAGTTTTCCAAATTGATACTTTATGGTTATCAATTTGAACAAAATACTGAGCTTGACAATTAATTAAAGACCTAATTATTATAGCTCGAACTTTAATTAAATCAGATCAAATCAAAAGTGAGTTTTTGACAAAAATTGTAGATTCCTTTGTAGAATCACTTGGCAACAAAAAAAATCACTTTCCTCTGCAATCATTCCTTGAGAAGGATAAACTTTATGGGAACACGTTTCACGATTGGTTCAGAATGTTGAGAATCATTCTCACACAAGAACACAAGCTCTATGTCCTAGAGACACCAGAACCAGATGAACCCCTTTCTACAACACCTAGGGATGATAAGGATGCTTACAAGAAGCATACTAAATATGTTTTGGATGTCAAGTGTCTGATGCTATGCTACATAAACTATGAGTTGCAGAGAAAGCATGAGAACATGGATGTGATTGAGATGGTCACACATCTTAAGATAATGATCCAAGATCAAGGAAAACAAGAGAGATATGATGTATACAAGTCACTATTTTTAATGTAACATGGAATAAGGAGATTTAGTAGGTCCTCATGTACTCATGCTTATTGGGTATGTGGAGAACCTAGCTAAACTAAGATTCCCCTTGGGTCAAGAGTTGGCCACTAACATAATTTTGCAGTCTCTACTAGAATCATACAGTCAGTTTGTCATGAACTACAACATGAATGACTTTGAAAAATCATTGATAGAGTTGTTGGGCATGTTGAGAATAACAAAGGCACAGATAAAGAAAGACAAGTCCATGTCTTTGATGGTGATCGGCATGAAATAAGGAAAGTCTAAGGGCAAGGAAAAGCTAAGAAGAGATATAAAGCTTGATAGAAGTTCAAATAATTTGATCTCAAAGTTAAGGGAGGAGTGAAGAAAAGAGGCAATTGTCACCATTGTCACCAGCTTGTACATTGGAAAAGAAAATTCCCACTCTGGTTAGAAGAATTAAAGAAGAGGAATAAGGAAGGCACTGCGGCCTCCACTTCAAGTAAAAATGTTATAAGATAAATTTGATCTTCATTTTGGTATGTGATACCAAAAAGAGATATGACATACTAGATGTGCGGGATCTGACAAGAAATAAAAGCCTTCATGAAAGGACAGAAGTGGACAAGGTAGAGAAAGAGTTGTGGAAGCTTTCAAATACATTTTAATTTATCTTATCCCAAATGGGCATGTAATAGAGTTAGTTGAACTGCTATTTCATTATTTCAACAAATAGAAACATTTACTTTAAAGCATTTTGTATGAAAAGGATGACAAATCAATAAAGTGAGATATTAATGTTTTCGTTTCAAATGATATGATCTTGCATGGAAATGACCAAATATGTAATGATCTTCGCTTTGAAAGAATCTTGGATAAATTTTTTAATGTTAATAACAAAGGATTATGATTGATCACACAAGATTATCATTAGCAATTGTCACCTTGGATGTACATTTAGAAATCCATGTCTACCATACAAATTGATGTTAGTCTAGATTCCCTTAGTTGTCAAACCTAAGGAAACATGCAAAGACTTATTTATGCACAATATGACACGTCGTCCTTCACTAGATGTAGTGGGAGGATAAGCTTTCTCTTAGACCTCATACATATGATGTATGAAGATATTATCGAATGAATGCTATAGATAATTACTTATAGGTCGTTTCAATTACTAGTAATATGATGATATGCACTCAGTAAAATAGAAACATAATTTTGTTGAAGTGCTCAAGGAGATTATAAATGAAGTATAACTTTGATGAAAGTATATAGAAACTTTGATGAGATCGAATGTTGAAAATACTTTACATCAAAGCCTTGATAACCTTTAGAAAATAGTTGTGAATGTATCACAAATCAAATCCATCTAAAAATAACAATGTGTCAGAATGAAGGAATTATACGATGATCAGTCATGATATAATTATCAGTTTATCTAATCTTTTTATATCATCATTAATATATACATATTTCTAAATCATGTACCATTTGAAAGGTTTGTTAGACATCATATATGATATGATATGGGAATATTCCAATATGTCTAATAAATTGAAACCTATAGTTAGAAAGTAGTTCTTGAAAAGGTTTATCCATAAACCATAATTGTTGGTTACTGCCTTTGATCCCAATCTAAAAGCAAGTGTTTTGTTTCAAGGATAACTGAGTTCTAAACGAATCAGTGGGAGTAAAAGCAGTAGTCAAAATGTCCAAGGTCAACAAGGATGTACAATAAGAACTAAGAGAATCACAAATTGTTGTAGAATCTGTAGTTCGCCATATAGCACAGAATAAAGTAGTTTTAATAGAATATGTCTAATATTGAGGGTTGAGAATCTAACGACTCATACAGATTGGTCATGACAAGATGAGCTAACCAATCAACTAGAAGCTATTAAGTATCGTAATCTGTGAAGTGGCTCAAGGCCATTATGGGGTCCATGTAAGCTAACAAGGTAAGACCTTGATAGCGCCACCTAAAGGGGTAATACCTAAAGGTTGAAATAGGGTCTTGTGGCAAAGACCTACATGGATAACATAAAAGGACAAATTGGTTAAATAATTTTTTTTCAAAATAGTTCAAGTTGTTGAACATCATAGAAATTCCTTTACCAATTGTCAAGCTTGTTGTTGTAGCTAAAATAGACTAAGAGATTTAGCATATGAAGCCAAAAATTGGATTCCTTAAAGGGAATACATCAGAGGATGTGTATGTGACACAACCTAAAAGGTTTTATAACTTTAAGAATGAAAATAAAGTCTATAAACTACAAATTTCAATCTAGGATTGAAATAAGCATCCTAAAGGAAGGATATTTTGACTTGACAAGATAGTCAAAGAGTTTGACTTGAATTTATGCAAAATATGAAATCTATAATTACAAAAGATTTAGTGGGAGCATATATGGATATTCCACATATGTTGAGAAATAACATCTCAATATGTTGAATATTGAGAGTTGGCATGGAAAACACCTTCAACGATGAAGGATTAGGTGAAGCATCTCATGACATAAGGATCAAGAGCTATAGAAATATGTTTCACAAATGAATTTTGAGAACATACAATAGTAATGAGTTGAAGGAGTTCAACAAAGAAGTATTCAATGAGAGAGAATCCAAATTAATCTCTCATGAAACATATGTTCCAATTCTTGTGAAGACTTGAATGGAATGATTAAGATGTCATGGGTTGTAGCAGTCAATCTATTATAAATGATATAAATGTACTTATCCCATATAATCTTGTATGGATAAGATATGATATATGACATTAAAATCCAATAAGGGTTACCGTAAAGTCATTAAAGATATCCATAAGTACTTGATAAGTACTTAAGGATAGATTGCTAGTAACTAAAGATAGTAATGAAGAAAGATTTGGATGTCAAGGGTTACATCAATGCAAGCTTCCGTAATGATAAAAGTGATGGCAAATTAAAATATGCTTGATTTAAAAGGAGAAATGTTTTAGTTGGAGGGGTTCTGAAGTAATAGCCATTAATACTGTTCTACAATAGAGGCTGAGTATACTTGTGTTATGAACACAAAGTGGTGCTATATGGATCTCTAAGTTCATATGATGAACTTGTAGATGTTCCAACCATTGATTACTTAGTAGTAATACTGTGACAACAATGGAGATACTTGTTAGGCAAGGAATATCAGATACCATATTATGAAAGTCTCATCTCACATCAAAGAGATGAGAAACATGCAATATATCGACTAATAACCGAATGTCGCTAAACCCACATGATTAGCACTTGTGCAGAAGAAATGAGGTGGACATGTTTAAATAACTAGGAATGGTATTCATGGGTGATTTTCTCTAAGTGGAAGTGGGAGTCTATTGGTATGGTATGCCAATAGAGCCAATCATGTGACAATTCACATGGCATATACCATACAGGATTTGATTAACGAGGAAACATTATGAATGTCTAAATAATGACAATACTCAATTATGTATGTATTCAAGTACGTGACTTGGAGAATGAGATCATATGAATGCTAAGATTATGTATATTCATATTATGTCCCTAGTCGATTGTTACTGTGGAAGGTATATAGACACCAGTAACACATAAGACTGAAGTGTGGGTTGGTTAATGACTGAATCTCATTAGTCATGATATGGAAATATTAAACCAAGCACATACATACATGTTAGAGAGTAACATATCAGGCAGAATCACCTTGATAATGACACATGGAAACCATTATTGGTAGTCATAGTCATCTCTCATAGTGAAGGTGGTCATTGTGATTCTTAGACCTGAAATCACAGAATTTACACATGTCATTGGGTATATTTTGACATCATCACATATAATCTTGAAACAAGGGTTGCCATGAATCTGATGATTGGGTGGCTTTGACACATGGGGGCTGACTGTTAGTGATAGAGATGGGATTTGTCCCTCCTACTTGAGATTGATATACTAGCCACTTGATAAGTGAGACTGAGAAATGTATGCGCTTGCACATGTGAATAAATATATGATATTGAGATCACATTATCTCATATAGTCTGCTCTTGGTTCAAGGAACATGGGTTTAATGGTGAGAGGATGATGATTTAATGCCTCAAGTTCACTCTAGATATCAGAGAGAAAGGAATTATACAATCAATGCAACTCCTTACATAGATTGTAGGTTGAAGTTGTCCTCCAACTTTCCATTCACTTGAGTAGCATTGATGTGCAACTAGGCACCACTCTCTACTTGTGATGTCATAAGTTAGTTATGGACATTCACTGCCAATGTGATATGGGACCTATAGGGTCACAAACAACTGAACTCATCTAAAAGAGGAGTTTAATCTTGAATAATGATTGGATGGATTACTAAAATGTTTAGGTACTCAATTCACACAACAAGATCAACTGACTGCACAACCAGTCGATCCTCTCACTGGGTGAGATGGCTATTTGGTGTGCCAAACAATCAGCTCAAATGTTGAGACGGTCGTTTGGGTTGTTAGGCTGATCAAATATTGAATTGGCTCAGTTCTGACCAAACTGAGGTGTGAACTGACCAGTTCGCTCTGATGAACGGATCGGCTCGACTTGGTTCACCAGATTTCCATCTAGATGAATGATATTACCGTCTCACATGTGCAAGATTGCTCATTTCATGGGAAGTTTGATTGCAACAAGGATTAGTGCTAACGTCATGTAATGCATTAATTGGATACAAAATTGGGAAATTCATGTGCAATCGAGAAACATGGTGAAATGACCGCGTAGCTATACCAAAAGATGTCACACATGTGAGATGATTTTTTCCATGTGAAAAGATCATCTTGTGTCTCATAGATTGTAAAAATTCAAGATCTTCTAGTCCCTTCTACTCTTGCATAGATCCCAAACTGATTGGGAACCTTGGCCCTAACCATGCCTATAAATAAAGGGTATTAGGGGCTTCCCATAACACAAGACAGACAATTTAGAATCAATTTCTCTAATAATTGTTGTCCTCTCTGATTGTGGTAACCAGAAGAGCCCAAAAAAGTCCTACCCAACTAGGAAGGGATAACGATGGGAGAGAAAAACTAAGGATCATTGTTGTTGGAGAGCAAGTTGGTAACTAGTACACCAACGGGAGGGAAAACTCCTTCCTATCAGATCTAGCAGGATGATAGGAGTTCTAGTTGGTCTGTGTGGACTACTCTATAGGTAGGAGCCCTTTGGCTGCTTCTAGGAGGGTAACTTCAGCCTATAGTTTTTGGTGAGACCACATGAGTTGCTGTAGAAGTTGATCAAGTTTGCAGTTTGTGGTAAAGACCAGGAGGTGCACAACCATCATCTAAGAACAACTAGAAGATAGTTGCACTGCAATGAGTTATTGTCATTGGACTTGCTTCAAGACCTGGTATAAACTCGTTACCATCATTCCTATTTCATAGTAGTTGGTGCGATCTTTCTGTTATGGGGAATATAGATAAATAATTTTTTTTTGTTGTTATACTTTGTTCCTATATTTACCAACATCTAATGCCACAAAGATAAATCACTTTTATCAACAACAATACATCTATCAAGTATAGTCTTAAGAGAATTAAGAACAATAGAATAAAGGTTTTCATTTCCAATTCCCTTTAAATATAACATTGTAGGCGAGGGAATCTAGAAGCAAGCATTCAAGTGAGGTAAATAAAACAAGATAACCATTATCTCATAATTGGTTAACACTAATTAAATTATGATGTAGGCCATCCATAAGAAGTACATTCTTGATGCATAGTGAATCACCCACATCATCCTTACCTATCACTTTACCTTTGTTGTTGTCACCAAAAGTTACTAATCCTCCTTTCTTCTTTGTGAAAGTGTTGAAGTGGCTTATTTCACCTATCATGTGCTTAGAGAAACCACTATCAACAATCCATTTTCCTTTTACCTATAAGAAGGAAGATGTCAGTGCCCAATTGAAACCTTGGGATCCAGAGTTAGTTTGGGGACCCATTTTATCTTTGGGTTGGACCCCTTTTCCTTATAAGGACAATAAGTAGAATAATGATCATCACTCTGTAATGAGAACAAACCATATGGTTCTTTGAACCGGATATCTCTCCATGGAATATTAGGGGTCCCTTTCTCTTTTTCTTACCCTTTCCTTGCTCTTGGGACTCCCCTCATATCCCAAACCACTTTTACCATTTTATTTGGTAGAGTGATCTAAGACCTCATTGAGGAACTTTTTACCTTTGAGAAACTTTTGCAAGGAAGATAAGGTCGGATTGTCATCACTAAAAGTAATGGAAGTAGAAGATAAAATATCAAGATCATCTTGATCATGAAGTAATTGGGCCTCCAAACAGAGGGCTTTAGTTAGATAAGAGTATATTTTAAAAGAAAGACTAGCTACTTCACATGACTATAAAGGTCTATAAGAAAGATCATTAACTTGATCAAGCAATATAACATTTTCAGTTCTAAGCATAGTAAACTCATAAAGATAGATTCTATATTCATCTTTAATAGCATCACAAGCATGCCTAAGATCATTACATTTGGTAACAAGCTTATAATTATCGGTTCTAATCAAAACAAGTTCATTGAGGTGAGTTTGGTTTTCATCTTTAAGTCTCTCTATGTTCTTTAGATATGAACCATTCTCTACCTCAACCCCATTGTATTGGAGCTCAAGATCAATAAATTGGCCTTGAAAAGAATGAATACTATGAAGATGAACTTTTCATTTTCCTCAAGAAATTAAATTTTAACATACAAGTCATCAATAATTTTCCCTAACCTTTTCTTCTTGGATTTTTATTTAGAATAAGAAGAGAAGGAAGCATTACACATATCAATGAGGGCTTCTTTTGATATTTCATTTAAACTTACCTCACTTGACTCACATATGTCATCACTAGTTGAGGCCATACAAGCAAGGTGGCATTCTCCCTCATTGAAGCTGGAATCACTAGAAGAAGACTCCTCCCATGCGGCATGGGCTACATCTTTGCTTCTTCTATCCTTCTTGTCCTTTTTCTTGTAGTTGAGATCCTTCTTGTAGTCCTCCTTCTTCTAGGATCGACTCTTGTGGTAGGACTTATTTTCCTTGGGGCAATCATTCTTGTAGTGTCCCTTTTGGCCACACTCATAACACCTTAGAGTAGAGGAGGGTTTTCCTTTAGAGTGCATTTGTGACACCCTAAGCCAAACAAAGTGAGATTATTCAAAACTTAAACCATGATTAACCATAAACAGTAGATTATCAAAAATCACATGAAATTAAACCGATTTCAAACAAGCACCAGGAATCGAGGATTATTACACAAGAGCCAATACTTGCATTTCATAACATATATTCAAGGTGCTACATCATCATATTCCAATCAACCTGTTACATAAAATAACAACTCCACATGTATGTACATACCACCAAAGGAACATGAGCCAAAAACCACATATCAAACATCATGTTTACAAAACACATCGAGAACACCCCGAAGGACCTAAGTGTATAGGGATGACAGATAGGACTCTATTACTAGACACTATCCATATACCATATTTCACCAGATATAGTTTTCTCCTTGTATTATGTCCTCAACCACATTATCTTTAACTCATTTCTTGATTCTCACTGTTCTTATGACATGGATATTTTCAAACCCTCAAATTATCTAGGATACATAAATCCATGTTTTACCTAACTGATGTGTATGAAAATCTCACCTAAAAGTGGATAGATCTTATCACAATATAGTCTAGTATCGAGCTTAAGGGACAAGGTACTGAAGAATAACCTGATCAAGATAATCGAGCAAGAACTAGTATCTATCACAAAAGTTGATGGATGGTTGATGATGCTAATATTATGATAAAAAGACTGAATGAAAGTTATAAAATGTTGGAAATACTATGATGGACGGGTACCTATTTTTTCTCTCTCGCTGCATCTTAAGTACACATGAACATATACACATTGAAATTAGGTATACTAAATCTTTCAGAATAGGTATTACATCAGGAAGGATATCACTCTAATCTTGTGGTCACATTACCTAGAGGCCGTGATCCATGACTTTGGTAAACACCTATTTAAAGTTTTCATCAATTGTTAAAAATTAAAGTAATGATATCCTAGATCATAGGTTCTAAGTCTACATCCAAGATATGATAAAAATGAATATATGTTGTCCAAACTTATAAATAAGGTAATAAGCATTTAATTCAAAACATAGCGCAATTCATACAAGTAAACATGTAGTAAAATGAACATAAAGAATAGCAGTCATACTCCCCCACACCCTAGTGAAGGGACCACTCAGTCTTAGTAGTCATAACAAGATCAAAATGTAAGAAAAGGGATAAATCCCTCATCATAATAGAAACTAGTGGATCAGCCTTGAAGTATGGTTTCATATCTTTGCACTTGGAGACAAGGAAAAATGGCACAACAGCAAGGTACCCCTTGATGTCTATTCAAGGTGGAGTTGAGGGCATGGATATTCCTTATTCATGGGTTGGACTTGTTCCTGTGAGCATGAAGTGGATGGATAATGATGCCTACAAAGACCTTTTCTGAATACAGAGGGGATACATTCCATAGTGGGTGAGTCATCACCAGTCAATGCAGTTTAGATCAGTGATGATGGATAGGCATCATTTGTCTAGCCTCTTTCAAGATCAGATGCTTGCTGCCTTGGTGGTGAAAGCAGCATCGAATTTGTCTCTTTCGAGGTCAAGTTTAGACAGAATTAATGTATGGGGTTGATTGATTGATGTGAACAAGAATGGAGCTTGAGAATGGAGTTTGGAAGCCTAGCATTATTGTGAAGATGATGCCTTGTTATGGAGGAAAGGGTTAGTATTTATAGTCCTCGATTTTGATTTCTTCTTGACCACATGCACTTGTTCTAAGAATGTCCACGAATTCCTTGGGAGCCTACTAGAAGGTCATATGATACAATGTTTCTCAATATCCTTGTCGATTTGCATTCCCCATTGGGAAGAATTGGTACAGGAACCACATCGGGTTGGGGCCTCATCATTTGAAAAATCCTCATCGAGCAGTAATCTCATTAGTGTATTAACCTTTTAGGTAGTGAACTGAAAAACAAGGATCACTAGAGAAAGGGCTCTAGTAGACCCAGAGCCAGGATTCAATTCTACAAATTATATAAATCAAACATGAACTTCTTGCAAATATCAGCAGTAGTAGCTTCTCGATCCATGCGAACCCTAGTATTTCTCTCCATATAAGAGTGGTGTAGAGCACATAGGAGAATGAATTTGTGGTTTTTCTTCTTAACCTATAGAACATCTGGCCAATCCAATAAACAAAATCATAGGTTAATAACAGTTTCCAATTGTTTCCATATATCATTCATGAAAGGACACTTGAATTGAAAATGGGCAGTAGAATCATTGTATTCTTTGCAAAGATAACATCTAGAGGGACCTGAAATACCTATTCTGCTTAGGTACTTGAATGTAGGAAACTTATCATGGAAGATTTTCCACATGTTCAGATGGAAATTTCTTGGCATAGGATCTTTCCACAACCGTACAAACAACTCAAAGTCATCATTAAAATAATGAATGGTATCCCAGACATGCTTAAGGTTGATATTCTTTCTATCATTAAAGTATAAGCAGTAAATACCTTCACCTATGATAGGGAGACCATTATGAAACTCCAACAAGAACATGTTATTTCTATTGTCAGGTACATTCCATTTTCCATTCACCAAAACATCATGCACCTTACAGTTAATAAAAGTCCAAGTTGAAGGCAAGCTTCTTTGCCAAGTAAATCCCATAGAAAAGAATTTTTGGGAATCCAGGGATTCAACCAAAAGAAGACATCATTTCCATTTCCTACATTAATTATAGTATGAGCCAGAAGATCAGATCTACACTCCATGATTTTTGAGAACATCCAGGACATAGATGAGGATTCTTTAATTGACTAAAAGGAGGATTTCAATAAATGTCTTTCGCTGACCCATTTGACCTAGATGGAGTCCTTTTTGTTAGCTACATCCCACGCATTAAGTAGAAGACAAGATTTGAAAACTTCATTAATTTTCCTAATACCAAGCCCACCCTCCTTTTTGGGAATAGTAACTCTATTTTAGTTAACAAGATGCAAAGAAGATTTCTCTTCATTTTTTCCCACAAAAAAATCATGACATAGCATTTCAATAGAGTTCGTAGTAGCCTTAGTAATAGGAAAGGCATATCACCAGTGTAGATAGAGAACACTTAGTGTATATTGAATAAGTTCAAGTCTACTTGCCCTTAAGAGAGTTTTAGATTTCCATCCTTCCAGCTCTATTTTGACTTTGTCAATCAGAATAGAACAAACTGATCTTGCTAAATTCCCAGTAACTAGGGGAACTCCAAGATAAGTTGAGGGTAGGCTGCATTCCCTAAATCTGACTATACTAAGGACGTCAACTTTACATGCACTCTTACTGAAGATAACTCCACTCTTAAGGTTGTTGATTCTCAAATCAGAAATTTTCCAAACTCATCCAAAATTATGAGAGTCTCTATGGCATTTTGAGGGTTATCCTTGAAAAAGATCATAAGATCATCTACAAAAACTAAGTGATATGAAGAAAAAGACTGAAGCTTTAATAGGACGAAGAAGCTTATTTTCCACAACTTGGTTCGTGAGAACAATGAAATCCTACATAACCATCACAAACACGTAAGGAGATAGAGGGTCTCCTTGTCATATGGCATTTAAATCTATTGTATGGTTTGGTCCCATGTACTCAACACACTTTGGGATGATACACTTGGTTGTATGTTTTTAGGTACCAGGTTGATGCAGTGGACCATCTGAAGTGAGAAGCTTCCCGATGTGGATGTTAGTGTTGAGATCCAAGTTTAGCAGAGAAACCATAATGATGTTATATAAGTTTTAATTCGATATAGATTATAAGCATAGTAAACTTGTATGATAATGTAATGTTTGTGTATGTGACTACTGTAAGTGTGGGCCCATGCACTTATGTTGAAATAAAGTTGTTTGTTAAATCATATTTGACTGCAATATGTTGATCGTAGTTGCACGATTATTGTTTCCCCCACATACCAGCTTCTTGTTGACCGACGTTTTGTTTGTCAGCGTTTTAGGTACAAATGAAAAGAACAAACAGTAAAGTGGCATATGTGGAATTAAATGAGAATTAACAAACAAAGGAGGATTAGTTAGATTAGTATCTTCATGGATAGAAGTTTAGAAATCCAAGTTTTCAAAGGGTATGCAAAGTTTAAATTTTTTTAAATATAGCTCCCCAGTTTAGTTTAGTAGAATTGATAATTATTATTGATTATTTTTCGAACCTTTGATCATGTTTATTGGGATAATGGCTCTGACCTTTTGGTCTCCCTTAATTGGGGGTTACCGGGAGGCGGGGTCATTACATTTGGCATCAGAGCCAAGGTTCCTCACTTAATCTTTAATAATTATTAAATTTTACAAATTTTATAGAATCCAAGGGATTTATTAGAGGATTATCTGAAAGATAGAGGTGTCTAGAAAAGGATCACGACCGGGGACTGACAATATTTTCCTCTGCACCGCTAGTCGGAATATGAGGACTCCCGGATCTATGTGACTGCCTGGCCAAAGTCTTAGGGTATGATTCGAAATAAGATACCTTTATGACTCTCACATCTTGTTCATCCCTTCTCAACTCAAATTCTGTTAAGGACCTTAAGGATTAGGGTTTCCTCTCTTCTCCTCGCTCTCTTACGGTATGGGTAAGGTTGATAAGGATTAAGGAATCCTCCACCAAATTAATAAAAAGCATGTAAATAAGATATCATGGACATAAGCTTAATAGAGTAAGCGTAAAGGAATAGATACATGCTTAGGTCGTATGACACGAGCTCTCATTTCCCTCAGGAGAGACCTAAGAATAGACCTCCTTGGTAGGAGGATGAGTAGAGAGAGTTAGTCTTGGAGGTAGAGACCTCCATTAAAAGTAGAGATCTAGCACATCCTCTAGAGATGATGCTAACCCTAACCCTAAGTTAAGGTTAGAGAGAGAGATGACATGATGAGTTAGATGTCTTGGTTGATTGGGTGGACATGCCTTTGGAATTCCATATGAGCCAAGAGAGGTTGGATGACCTAGCACCTTTGGCAACCCAACCCTGGGAAGGGTCAGCATGTTTGAGTGAAGGATAGCTCCTTCAGTGATGAGGTTAGTGAAGAACCTATAGAAACCCCTTGGGCTTATGAAAGTAGGGTATAACATGCACCTAGAGTATGTCAGTGGTGCGGAAGTAGGTTGAAACCCTGACCAGTAAGCATGATGGATAGCTTATGAGATAAGCATAAAGAGCTATGAATAACCTCAGGCAAACGTAAGTTTGAACATAGGCTTCACCCACGTAGATATGTGCTTGTGAGCTTGATCCTTCATGGAGAAAGGACCTCTTATAGAGAGTTTGGTTGTAGGGTTAGCTCTAGAGAGAGAGCAGGACCCCAGGAAAAAAGGTTGGAAGCCTAAAACCCCAAAATATGAGGAACAGTGGGGAGTCGAGGATGATGCGACCTAAGTGGATGATAGGGGTTGCCTCATGCTCGATCCCTAGAGGCTGATGATATCTTGGTTTCTTTTAGAGGAACCAAACCCTAGAGAGAGGATGGGTCTTCTGGAACGTATGTGCCTATGGTATAAGAGTTTACCTGCCGAGATGAGACAAGCAGTGCCTTAGACCCTGAGGAGGTTTAAGTAGAAAGTTGTGAGGCTTTATACCTAGTTGGTTGTCCTTGAAGAGGACTCAACTCTGAGGTGTTGCTCGAATAAAAGGATCATGGGAAGCGCATGACATACCTTGGACATTCTTGGTTCGTGGTTAAAAGTTGAACATGCAGTTGGATACCCAAAAGTGAACCTAGGGTTCCTAGACCTAAGAGGGGAAGTGGTGTACCTGATGCTCATGATGAGATTTGAGTTTCTATAGATGCAATCATTGTACTCTGTGTGGTTAGAGGAAAGGGAAATCCCTTAAGTGTAAAGGTATGTTTAATGAACCCCTCATAGCTAAGTGGATGACATGGGAAGGTATGATCATGATCCGGTGTTGAGGATGAGAACAAGTATGACCCAACATGGTTTAGTAGGTGGTCAGCTTGTTCCTTGGTAGCTTGCTAGGATTAAGCATGCTCATGTGGATGTAAACCCAAGGCATAAGCATGTTTGTCACTTTGTTATCAAGAGGTGTAGTTTCCTCCCATCCTGGGAGAGGGACCCTTTGGTAGGGTGTATACCAGTTTTGTGGGTTTTGAGGAAACCTAAAGAGGTCTCATAGGATCTTGAGAAGCTAAGTGAAAATTACATGGTGTGAAAATGAACCTGTAGACCCATAGATATCCATCTCTAAGTGCATGTGGATGTGTTACCATGGAGGTAACCGGTATGGGGCCTGACCAAGGTAGGAAGGTCACCATGACCCCTATGAAAGGATAAAAGTCAGCCCATGAATGCAGAGAGAGATGATGAAGGCTTGGATAAGGTTCTAAGTTGGACATGTTCTATACAAGAATCCTTAGTCTATCCTAGGGTCAGGTAGGGATAAGACCGATGGAAAAAGGAGTTGCCTAATTCCCTAGCTGCACTGACCATAGGGTTGGGAGGTAACAACTATCATTGTCTGAGGGCCATGGGTTAGGAGATTGATCACCTTCATGAACTCATGGGACCCAAAGGACAGATGAGTAGGGCACTCTCTGGATGCATAAGGGAAGAGGGATGACCCCTAAAGTGTCGACACCCTATAGACCTAGAGGTGATGACCAAGGAATATGTGTGGACCCAAGTAGGTTCGAGACTAGTTTTCCATGGATGTAACCTTGATATCGAGATGATTGTGATGTAGAGACATAAGTTGCACATTTCAACTTGGATTTGAAGGTGTATTGGCAAGGTGGGATGTACTATCTCTACTCTTGGAATAGGAAGAACTCTATATTTGGACGGCTGCCAAATGCTTATTTCCTCTAGGTATGAGAGTGAGAGATAGGACAACGTGTGCCATACACCAAGGATAAAGAATGATGTGAGTTGGAATGTTGCTACGAGGTATGAGTATAAATATGATAACATATCCTGGTGGAGTGAACGATACATGGATGGTTTACAAATGATAAGAGAAGTAAGGTAGAAGTCTTATAAGGATGTTTTTAGCATGAGCTATGTGGAATTAGAAAGTTATG
The DNA here is from genome assembly GCA_963693085.1 of Alisma plantago-aquatica. Lineage (NCBI taxonomy): Eukaryota > Viridiplantae > Streptophyta > Magnoliopsida > Alismatales > Alismataceae > Alisma > Alisma plantago-aquatica. The sequence continues at coordinate 672,546,949 of OY856415.1, forward strand.
CAAGGTTGAGTTTGATCATCATGAGGATGAGCTCAAAGTTTCTTGATGAAGACAAACTTAGAAGTTTGAGATCAAATGATAACTAGACTACATGGAGGTGTATGTCTTCAACATTTCCTAACACCTAAGGATGAGAAGTGGTAATAGATGCCCTGGATGAGATACATCTGCCTAGTATGGTTAGAGGCTAGAAGAAGTTGATAATGTTAGGCTAACCATAAGTTTGGAAGGGAGATTTGTTTGGCTAATACTCAGATGTAACGAGAGATGTGAACAAGTTAACGGTTGTTTGGTTAGCCAGTCTAGTCCTTGATACAATGAAGGGATGGTGGTAGAACCTCAGATGCACTTCTTTGGAAAAGAAGGTGATGAAATCCGGTTAAAATGGTTTAGGTTTTCTGAGAAATTGATCTTGAGGAATCATAACATGCATGAGATCATGGTTTTAAGATCACCATACACCGTGATGCTACAAGAATAGTAAGTGACAGTAGCATTTTTGGATGATTAAGATGACATTTCATGTGGAATTTTACCATGCATGATAGTAGGTGAAGGATGAACACCAGTAACCCAGTGCTTTGACATAGAGGATAAAGAATCCCCAAGAGGGAATGGGAGTTCACCACTCGGGATGTTGTGGTAAGTCTCCCCTATAATGAGGAAGGTCACGATGCAATATGGGTTGGGTAGATCTCCTTACCGAGATAACATGAGAAAGAGGACTGTCAAGGCATAGATCCATTTGAACTACATATGAGAGAGATGGTTCAACTACATCATGATGTGAGTTTAAAAGTTTTGACTATGACCTATAGGTTCACTTACATGAGGTAGAAGTAGATACATGAAGAACTCGATGTTAGTTCCATTTATCACCCCTAACTAAAGTTTAGTATGATCCAGACTAGAGGGTCTGATGAGAGCATGTGTGCTCATTCAGGGTGATATCTGGAAACAATTCTTGTCTTCTGTAAGATGTAATGATAAACACCATAGCCAGTGTCAGGATGTAAAGGAGCTTTGTAAGGGAGGTTGAGTCGGTCACCACTTCATTAAGATGATGTTGGTGAAGGGACCTCGTGAAGGTCAAGAAAGGACCACAGTGTGTGCATATGAAGTTGCTTTGATCATACAATGGCTGAAAGGAGCCTAGAGATGACATGAGTGGTAAGCCGAAGCAAAGTAGACTGAATGCAGTTCACTGTGGGGGAATATGTGACATGAAATCCGACTGTCTAAGTTATAGCTAAGAGAGATGAGTCCCCGATGCATGGGTTCTTTTGACATGGTTTGATCTTACCCCTCAGGATGAAGTAATGTGTTATGAGATCCATGGGTCCAATTTAGAGCACTATGTGAGGTACCCAAGACATGTGCTGAGCAATGAACCTAGTGAGCCCCAAGGGAGGCTGATATGGCCTAAGTCACCTGTACAGTTTATAGATGCCAAAGAGAAAGAACTCAGAGAAAGGAATATGTGATGATAAAGGTTCTTTGGAAGAGCCATGGATAAGGTAAAGCCACATAGGGGCCAGTGATGGACATGGAAAAGTCTTATCCTGAATTGTTTGTTTGCTTGATGGAATTTTGAGGACAAAATTCTTATAAGAGGGGAAGGATGTTACAACCCCAATTTTACATATGTTTTCATAATTGAATGTAAAGATTTTATGAATTGGACTTACTTAAAAAGGTTGTATGATTTTCTTCAAACAATGGATTACTTGGTGAATAACCCTTTGAATAGGAATTTCGTGATTCCTATTATTATGTTAATCCAATAACATGTATAAAAGAGAAGAAAAGAAGAAAAGTCCAAATAACTGAAAGAAAACAAAAGAAATTATAATAATTACGAAAAATATGGGGAAACATGTATGTTTGATCATCATGGGTGATAGTTTGAATTCACCTATTTATAATAGTGAGAAGAAAATAATTTTAGAATTTGGGAATAAAGTTCCATATATTAATCTGCTTTCCTAACGACTTTTTGGTTTGCCAAAAAGAAAAGAAGACAAACAAAGCCTTCATAAGAAAGTCATGGTTCCTTTGAAGATGTAAAAGTTGTAGGAGGGATATATATATATATATATATATATATATATATATATATATATATATATATATATATATATATATATATATATATATATATATATATACTTATATATTCTTTTTGTAGGCACACCTTGCCTTTTAGTTGGTTTTTAACCGATCAAGCAAAGGAAAGAGAAAAAGAAAAGGGAAGTGTACAAAGGAAAGTAATGGGAATATACTTAGTTATCTTCCAAAAAGAACTGGAAAGTAACATGGGCTTTCCTTCTCTTAGAACACGTATTGGTATCGTTTCCCACACGGAGTCGTCATCCTAACCCTCAAGAGGGTCTTTTAGGAACATATATAAGGTTGTAGTGGGGTTCTGTAAACGGCTAAATCTGGGTTGTTTTCTCTGGTAGCCATCAAGCATCATCCTTCCACCATAGAGATTAGTCACGGTGGCTAGGGACCTGCTTGGAGACGAGGAATCTTCCTTGTAGAGGTGGGCTTCATAGGGACGCTCACCAGGAGGGCCTTCCTTAGTTGCCCCACACCAGCCGATCCATGCGACGGTGGGAACGGCTGAACATGACGCTCAATGGGGAAGAGAATCTGAGGTTGAGTTTTGATGCTCTACTTATACAATCGTGAGTAACATCATCGTCAAAGAGGTTCGTCCCTCGCTCCCACGCAGCCAGAGAGTTACTCGGTCGTCGTCTTCTCGCTATAGCCTCTGCGCAACACCTATAGAGGTTCTGCAGACCAGCCGTGGCTCGCAGGGCTGCTGCTCTTGAACCCGGCCATCTCAAACATGGCTTGAGTCCCTATCTAGCATGGAAGAGGGTGGAAGAAATAGAGGGTCCAGTGTAGGTGACCTCCGAGTGTTGGGGAGGAGGAAGGAACCTCGGGTCGGCTTGGGTCGGCGGTAGCGTGAGGGTTTGCGGGTAGAAGATGAACAAGTGGCTCTGGACGAAAATGCCCTCCAAGGCATGATGAAGCAGGTTGTCGTGCAAGGGTAAAATTGACATTCAGTTATGTTTCCAAAAAGAGCAAGCAACGTTGCATGGAAGACACCTACGTGGCAGCCCCCCATTGGCCCAAAGTAAGTTATTTGTTGCAAAATTCATATCTAGTGAACCGTAGCTCGGATGGATACACGTAATATATGTATTTTGCTCAAATAAATGAGAGAAATCCAATAAAAATAGTTTTAGAGGATAATTCCTTTTGATATTCGAAAAGTAGTGTAATTTATCAACTTTAATGAATTAAAGATTAAGAAACCCTATTTGGAATTGATTAATGTATTTAGTAGGGTTTAATGAGTGATTACAGTTGATATTAGCTTGTTAATCATGAAAAGATACATTAAGATAAAAAATTATGAACTTTGCATGTAATTACTTTAATTGAGAGTTCATGTGCATAAATATGCTTTAAAAGGCCTTGAAACCCTAATATTAATAAAAGTGACTCATAATGGTTCTAATTATTCAAAATTGTGAATAATTCTAAGATATGATGTTTCTAATATATTTCGAGACTAAAGATTCCTAATTATGGGTAAATACTCTTAATTTAATAATTAGGGTTTTCTAGTGAATAAAAGGTGGTTTTAAGTATATATAACGTTCGTTTGTGAATTAGATCATAATGAACTTTTAATTGATGATAAATGAGCATAATGATCTTGCCATGGATTAAAAGGATAAAATGGTAGTTTTAATATAAAAGAGGCATAATAAGCTTAATTAATATTTAAGTGTGCCTTTAATTTGAAATTAGGGTTTGTAAGTAATTATATAGATTAGGGTTTAAAATAGTATAAATGAAGTGAAACCCTAATTGCAAACAAATTTCTAAAATGGATAAGGAAACCATAGGAAGCAATTTCAAGTTGAATACAAAAAATCTTGATAAAGTGTGTAATAAATAGAGTACATGTGATTTTCAGGATTCTTGATTGTATGGTTGAACGACTTGCTTGGATTGCCTTCTTGGTTGGAATTGATATTAGCTTGAATATACTGAATAGGTATGTGGTTACGCTTATGAATAATCACTCTAGTTTCACGGTGATTCCCAAAGTTTTTATCGGTTGCTTGAAAATAATTGTTGGATGTTTATTTATTTCATGCAACTATAAAGTGACTATGATTATCACTATAAATGTGCAAACATGACTGGCTCAGATCCTGGTCCACCTCTATGGCTTTGCAAAGGATAAAAAGGGGTAACCTAGAGCAACGTCTAGGTTATTGTGAGTTAGAAATTGGGCTACCTATGGGTAATGGCATGCGACTCTTAGCCCAACAAGAGTTAGGGATTGGGATACCTATAGGTAGTTTCATGCGACTCTTTAGCACACCATGAGTTAGGGATTGGGCTACCTATGGGTAGTGCCATGCGAATCAACCCTAGATATTGATCTACCTGTTAGGTAGGATCATGCAGGGTTCAATGGGGATCTACCATGAGGAAGGTAGCATCCAGGTCCACTGTAGGGACAGCGCAGAGGTTAGGGTATGTAAGGATTGAGCAGTTATGTTGCAAATGTAAAGTTGTTTGTTAAATCATATTTGATTGCAATATGTTGTTATCATAGTTGCATGATTATTGTTTCCCCCACATACCCGCTTCTTGCTGACCAACGTTTTGTTTGTCGGCATTTTAGGTACAAATGAAAAGAACAAACAGTAAAGTGGCATATGTGGAATTAAATGAGAATTAATGAACAAAGGAGGATTAGTTAGATTAGTATCTTCATGGATAGAAGTTTAGAAATCCAATTTTTCAAAAGGTATGCAATGCTTAATTTTTTTTAATATAGCTCACCAGTTTAGTTTAGTAGAATTTGATAATTATTATTGATTATTTGTCGAACCTTTGATCCTATTTATTAGGATAATGGCTCTGACCTTCTGGTTTCCTTTAATTGGGGGTTACCGGGAGGCGGGGTCATTACACCATTGCTCCTACACAATACATATGTTGCAATTTTTTTATGTCTCCTTTGAAACCTAGGAGTTTCTTGGTCGCAAGAAATCAACATGTTACCTCTCGCCTATGTTTTCGTTAGACATAGTGTACCTAGGGAACTGCACGGGTGAGCTCCTCCTAGAATAGGAAGGTGAGTGCATCTTCCTCCTTTCCAGTACTAGTGACTGATGGCTCCTTTGTCTATAGAAGTCATATCTTAAGTAAACCAGAGGGTGTTGCTCCATCGTTGTGTCTCCCCAACAATGCCTCTTCCATCTTGATTCACCTCCAATCCATGTTTGCTACTATCTCTGGAATCTCTAATCAATGTTCTTTGGGGAGACATATTGAGTTTTTAGGAAGGCAGTGAGGACTGGTGCCTCTAGCAAGGGGAAGGTGAAGCCTCCTTAGTGCCCTGGTGGAAAACCCATCATTGCCTCATTGTCTGGTGTCGGTTTAGAATCTTTGATGCCTTTGGGAACCATTATGTTGTCAAGCCCCATGAGGCACCCGATGACAATTGACTACCTCCTCTACTTCAATGACACACACCATGTCACAACATCACCAACCAACTACTCTTTTTGAAACTCACCAAAGATGTACTCTCTATAAAGACCCATAGAGTGCATAATGTTACGCTCATCAGATGTTTGGTTGGTATAGTTTTGGGTGTAGGTAGAAACATATAGGGTGATAAAATAGGGGAGGTTACGCGGAAAAATATCTCAACATCCTACACTAGTGTATCAACTCCTACCTATGAGTGAGAGGAGTTCTGAATTTCTAGGTAGACTATAGGTAGGTTTAGGTCTCTTACATGTAGAAATTATAAGACACACCAAGAACGATCGTGAAGCACCCATTGTGGAGGTTCAAGCAACTTTCTTGTGTATATGGCTTTCTAAAACTTGATAATTTCTAGTTGACTTAGTAGTGAGTAGCATAATATGTTGGAAAGACTACATATAAAACATGACCTTGATTGGATAAACTAGAGTCAATTTTCTTTACTATCCTTCAGCTATCATGCATCATCGTACCAAGACATGTAGCACTTGTTCAAAGTTGTTAGTTTCTTGTAATCCTCTTCAAGAACATGTTAGATTTAGATGGATTACATATTCCTTGGCAGTTAGCATTTGTCGAGTTTACTAGACAAATCAACAGTAGTATTTTGATGTCAATTAAAAAATGTCTGATTCTAATAATTAAAGTTAAGATTGGTTGACACTATAGCCTCTATGAATATGTGGATGAGTTCATGAACAAAACACACTTGATCATCCTTTATTTTTATTCTTGAATCTTTGTGAAAAAAATCAACATTTAAACTAATTTTATTCTTATTTCAAACTATCTGGTCACCTATAGGAGAGACCCGTAATGGTGTGGTGCGTGTTTTATTTATTCATTATATTTTTTTTCTTCTATAACATGTTTTATTTTGTCATTATATAAGTCCAAACATCAGTCAATATATTTCTTTTGATGGTAATGCATGTCAAATAACAACCAATATATTTCTTTTGGTGGTAATGCTTGCCCCAACAATGAATCATATATTATATATTTGTTGTATTTATTATTTATTCTTTGTTCTTTGTAAAAACCTTACTAATGTATACTTTTTGTAATTCTATAATAATGACAAATATCCCTCAAGTTGAAAGAATGAGAAAAATATTGGGGATAGTATCCAAGGTGCAAGTAAAAGAAGCAACATTAGATATAGTAGTTGCCCCAAAATTATAAGAGACATCACCAATGTCAAATGTTAGGATGGAAGCAATTTTATCCTTTGTTTGACGAACGTGATATATCACATTAATTGTTAGTGTATTATATTTTTGTTGAGTCAAAAAATATATCTCTGAGCATATTTGTATTATATAACTTGTATTGAAAAAAGTTCAATGATAAGACCTTAACCACAATGTAGCATAGTAACTAATGTTCATGAAGACAACCTACTTTATATACTTCTCAATGAATGCAGACAACTAACTTCTTTTCCAAAGATCTGGCTCCAAGTTGGTAAAAAGTATCAATGTATAATCGAGAGGTAGTTGGTTTAAAACCCCTGGGCCACAGGATGAATGAAAGGCCAATTTTAACAAAAGACAACTAGCTTCTGCATTGTTATGAAGTTGAGTATGTTGTATTCTATAACTTAAATCCACTGGAATGTAGTATTTTTGTGTGAATGCAACAAAAACAATTGAGATTTGAACAATATGAGTAAATGTATCCAAATGGTGAATAGGGATGGACCTTGATGAAAATATTTTTGAAGAAGGAAAATTGTTTTATGTTTATCTCATGTTTGGTCTTGTGGCCCTACATGTCATGGCCAAGCCTTAGTTAACATAATTGTTTGGCACTTAAAATGCACTTTTTTCAATTTACAGGTCAAAGATAACATCTGTGTTGGTCAGGGCTAGGCCTTAATTAACCTTTTTTCTAAGCTTACCTTTCTCCATAAACATGAGTTCAGGAGTGGCCCAATCTAGCATGTAATGATCAAGGAGATCAAGGGTTTGACCTTTGGTAACAACAAGTTCTATAATAGTGTCATCAATTGGGGGTCTGATGATTGAACCTTGCACTTGCAAAACAAGATGAAACTCCCTTGATCTAGGGATGATTCAAACATAACTCCAACTTCATGTATGTCTGTACATGAGGACTGTATTGATGCTAGAACAACTTGCTCAAGAGAAATTCCCATCCTCAAAGACTAAGGATGTGACTTAGAAGATGGTGAAATCAACACTCACACTGTTACATTTATTTTTGTCTAATAATTATATCTACTAAATTTGTTGTGTTAGTTGTGATTTCTAGGACCTTTATGAGAAAAAATAGAACAAATTTCATCCCTCAATTCAAAAGGATGGATTGACAATTTCTCTTGATACTGGGGAGAATCTAGTAGTATCATAGGGTAGGAGTTGGTGTGATACAAAAATCTTATTTTGGCTCCTCCTAGTGGGAACAAACATCTAATGGGTGTCCTACAGATGATCTTTCATAGGAGAAAAAAAAGAGATAATAAAATAGAAAGTACAACAAGAAATAAGAACATTTTCGCCTACTCAAACTCCAAAAATTGAATACATAGTACACTACTCTAGTGACAAAGTACAAGATCGTATCTGAGACATTGAAGGTTGTGAGAGTAATCCCAACAACCAACCAGACCATCTGAATGTAAGTTTTCTTAATGATATAATAGTATGTCAATTAAATAAATATATTGTGCTATTGTTATATATTTTATCATTATTCAAATGGAATATGGGTACAAAGTGCCAACTTATGATTATAGGGCCACATTTTGATATAATGGAAGAGGAAAACATCTATCACCACCACAATGACACATTGCATTCCTAAATAACATCGTCTAACATTCTTTGTGTATCTATCATACATGTGTATGAGGGAATGGAAAACATACAACTATTAATACCTCATAGTGAACATAACATAATAGGAAACCATGCGGTAGCACAGTGGTTGGCCCAGGGAACTAGTTTTGTAGGAGAAGGTTTGTCAAATTTCTTATTATGTTTGTATTTGTGAATCATTTCTATTTGTCTATAAATTAATTTCATGATATTAGGAAAATATAAGAACTACAAAAACAATAAAGAAAGAAGGTTCCTATCTTTGTTCAAAGCCTATTCCAGCTATTATTTTGCAACCCACATTTGACAAACTAGGGAGCAAATGCAAAGACTCATGTTGATTCACATGTAGTTATAGAGAGAGAGAGAGAGAGAGAGAGAGAGAGAGTCAGGCTAGTGTACACTCAAGTGTACCAGAGGCACTGTATACATCAGTCATTTATGAAGATGCAATAAATTTTTGAAAAATATAAACCATTGACCTTATTAATTCTCATAAGAACATACTATATAATAAATTTTAGCTCATTTGGACACTTATAGGTCATGCATCTAAAGGAATAAAAAATCATGTATTTCAAATTAGTTTTGTGTGTCGATTTTGTTATCCTTGAATGAGTGACTTATACTCATCCAAATGAGTTCAAATTTTGTATGTGACCTATTATTATTGTAACCATGAAGATCAATGGATTAGATTTTGGAAAAACACCATTGGGGTGTACTGCGTGATATGTACACTCGAGTGTATTCTCGCCTGACTCTCTCTCTCTCTCTATATATATATATACATATATATATATATATATTCTACTATGTTCGAGTCCTCAAGGAGACTTCCTCTCCCTGACCCCTCATTGTCCTATGAAGGCCCAACATAGGAGGAGTAAGGTAAACTAAGTGTGAAACCAATTAGTTTTGACACAAACCATGTCAGACATACATGCCTATTTTATTCATCCATGTGAAAATCATACCTGAGACCTCTACCTATGTTCATGGTCTGATCACCAGTGAGCTACACCATTGTGGGAAAAGGAGTGGCTCAATTGGTCAAGCACGGTGTCCCCTAACAAAGGGACCCGAGTTCGAATCCCAGTTGTTGCCTTGATTTATCACCCTCTCGGGCGTTCGACATCTACCAAGGGCGTGGTAGAGGGGGGAGAAATCTTTCTCTCTTAATCCCATATATTCAACTATTTTATATACATTAAACAATTATGTTTTTTTTAAATAGTTATATGTGAATATTATAGATTATATAATAAGCAATGCAAGATACTTAGTTCCTTCACTGATTAGCATGGTTGAAATAAACTATAATTCTATAGTAGAATATTCCTCATATTCAGTTTTTTTAGTACGTGAAAGAACTTGATTCTGGATCCTTTCAATTTTAGGTAAATATCTATTGTTTATTATATTTCACATGTAATTTTAGCTTATGAATTATCCTTCGATGTGAAATTTTAATTTTTTTTATTTATCTTGTCTTTTTAAGTAACAAACACTATGAATTATTGGTGATTTCCCGATGACTATGTTATATAGTGACCCATTGGGTAGTATACCATGGGATACTTACTAAATTCTGCAATTATAGAGTAAGTATAAATTTTTATCCATACACATTAAAGAATATGTCTTCATCATGATATATCTACTTAACTAAATAATTCAATACACATATAGGTGTACAGAGTATTGCATGAATACAAATGACATATAAAGAAAAAAAGTGAAATCAGTAACTTGGAAGAAAATCAAGGCACTTTTGATGTGACGAGAATATATGTTGACTCTGCATATTGTTATTTATTAGCTTTTCACATAGCCTCTAAATTTTTAGTGCCTATCCAAGACAATATTTGGGTATGTGGATTCTATGTTATCAAGTATGTCGAAGTCCTTCTCATGATGATGCCAATGCGCATTCAAAATATACATCAGTTAATAAAGATTGGGATCATAAGTTTCCAACTTATAGATTTAAATGAAATCATACTTTATTTATATACTATTGAATTATTAAAAAATTTAGATTTGTAAGATTTTGTCACTAAGACTTACTCATTGGAGACTCTAGATGTGCTATATGAGGATTGGCTAGATTGTTTTGTGCAAGAATTTGGTTTTGCATTGGATATTTTATGATTAAGTAGTTGAAATTATGAGTTACAAATTTTCTTTTGGATGTGATAAATATGTGAATACACTCTTCTATGTCATGTTTGGTTCCTATAATTTTAATATTATATTTTTTAATGATTTATATATGTGTGAATGAACGTATGAAATGTGAATGATGAATGATTTGTGAATCTAAGTATAATTTGGAGAGTGGATGATGTGTATGGAAGTGATTATGTGTATGATTTCATGATCCAATCATGTCAATATGCTATTATTTAGTGTTGGTTATTTGTATAAAAATTGAGATTACACATGTGCATCATAGATTTCCTCATATGACACTTATTCTAGAAACCTTTATTTAAAAAATATTGATAAGATTGGCTCAATGTCATCTATTTCTTGACTATACCTAGGCTACAACCACTCAACATCATTTTTCATATCTAAGATCAATGCTATACACCTCTGTATAAACCCAAAAAACTATTGGCGAATTGGATTTTGTATTGGTATTTCGTATGGAAACCAACACTACATGTTTTTAATAGTATCAAATGTATAAAGCTTCTACAATTGATAATGTTCTTGTTGCTTTGGTTCTGATAAATTTAGAATCTAACATTGTATCCTTGTTTTTGTAGAATCACCCACCTATCCATCTCATTTTAATCAATAATATAGGCTTTAACTAATAGAAGCTATATCTTATCTATGTAGTAGTACCTTCTATCATGTTCCACTTAAATGAGTCCTTTGAGACATCATACAGTTCTTATGTTGCTTTCTCTTGGAGCATGTTTCTAAAATGTCACCATATCTAGAGAAACCATGTTCTCATGTTTCTTCTAAATCTCATGCTTCATGGAGTGTAACATGAGGCACTTGATATGTACATCATCTATGAAACAAATACTATAATCTTACCTATCTATCCTAAGAGCATTTAGAGTTGGTTTTGTCAATATTGGTGCTCAAGGATATAGAGCTTATGCTCACCAGTGGGAATAATTCTCAATGTCATATACCATTTTCATAAGTTGTTTTAGTCCAATTTTTCTTTTCAAGGATCGATCGTACTAGGAAGTGATTATTTGTATTTTTCATCAGATCTAAAAAAATGTATGAGTCAAATCTTGATTTGAGAATAATCTTGATTATATTAATTTTTTCTTTAATTAATGACTCACCCACAATTTTATTCTAATAAATAGTACTCATTATTAACTTTGAACATTACAACAACTAATATTCTAGCATGCCAAGATCCGTATTTCATAAACTCATGAGTCAGCTTTAGCGAACTACTCACACCTTAACCATTTAGTTAGGTAACAATTACCAATTGCATCCAAAGAAACTCTAGGATAGACGGTTGCACAAATTCTTGTCATGATTTATCTTGTGAAGTATACACCATCTTTATGCCTATTGGGGCTTAATCCTATTTTGATCAATATAGTTAAGTTGTACGCAAAGGCCAACACAATGAGCTATGCACCCTTCTTTGCAAGACCAACATACTTACTATTACCTTTCTGTGAGCTAGACAATTCTCTATTATTTGGCATGGCCACACTTAGTCCATCAAGGCTTTGATGTGAATTGCACAAAACAAAGCATATTGATCTTATTGTTATGTTTGAGGAATTTGATACATTATTCATATATATATCCAATCACCATTTTATATATATTAGCAGACACATCATGCACTATAAAAAACAATCATCATGACTGATGAAATAGGACACAATACTTAATACAACATCTTAATCCAAAAATATTTGCAAATAAATAACCACATGATTTATATATACTTTAAACCTAATTTTGCATCTACGTAGTTCTCATTCGATTGGACAGATAATCTGTTTGGGAGTATATTTGGTTTTTGATTGAGTCACTACCTCATATTCATCAAAGACTTTGCAAAGAGATGTATTATTTCGATCGTGTCATTTTCTCAACCAAGGTCCATCAGTGATGTCAAAACATTATCCTAATCTAAATTTTAATAATTATATTTATATGGCGAATGAAGAGAGAGAGAATCATTGTATGAAAAAATACATGTTACATGTTTAGGATGATCATAAAGCAACAATAATTTCATTTTTAGATCACAAGCATTCACCAAAACTGACTTGATTGTCATATGTACATTTTCCAAACAATTGAATGATTGCATGTTTTGGATCATCATAAAACAACCATAATTGCATGTTTCATGTCACAATTATTCACCAAAACTGACCCGATTTCCATATGTACATTTACCAAACAAAATGATTTTAAAGATGAAGCATTGTCTGTGTAATATGCATATACCATATCATATGTGATGGTGATTAACATGTATACATGTTGCATAAGGAGTTAATGAAGAGGTGTGGTTTAAAACCCAAATTGGGATAAAAGGCATACGACATCAGTTATGATAGCACAATAAGATTTTATGGGAGGGGACACAAAGTAAATAAGAAAAATTCTCCCAAAATACACCTTAGCCAACAAAGACATTATTTCCATACAAAATAAAATGAAGATATATTGAATATATCATAGCACACATTTTTTGTTCAACAATTAGATAAGTCTTATGATGTCGATCTCAAACTTTTAGATCTAGATTGAAAGTTTTTGTCATGGTGTGGTCATTTAGGGATATCCTCCTTACAATTTGACCATATAGAACTCTATCTCTCCTTAGAGATGAATCTCATCCTTTAGCCTCCATACAAGGATATCAACCTCTATGTCGTCTATGTGGATGCAGGAGAACTTGGCACAACACCTTTTCCAACAAGAGGAAGGGTAAGTGGACTTGTAGACATGCTAGTGTTGCTTGATTTTCTCATCCTGCTATCATTAGTTTTGTTTGAAAATTTGATTTCTATCTCTTTCTAAGAGGAAGAAATACATACAAAACTTATATGTATTATCCCATGGACATCACCCACTTTATATCAGATAGGTAAAGGTCATGGTTTCAAGAAAAACAATTTTTTTTCCAATTCATAATTCATAAACATACTCAAAATATGATAACATAGGTAGCCATCTAGCTAATCGGTTGGGGGTCCTAGTTGAGCAACTATTCAATTACCATTCAATGTGTATTTTGTTTCATATTCAACTGACATTCCAATTTTCCTTTTACATTCTCAAAATTTTTAAACAATTCTTGGACTAGCTTAGTTGAGCAGATGGCACTTTCTTAAATGATGATTAAATGACAGTCAAGCAATCTATTGATCCCACCATTTGGTCACATAAATTATTTGTTTTATCAATCCACTAGATTGGAAATCATCCTCTACATAATTTGAAATCATTCTAATTCTTAAGCTCCACCTAGATATCAAAGATGGAGGGAGGGTGGTGTCCTAGATGCTTCAAAGTTTAAATCCTGGAAGGATCTATTTGCTCAGAAGGATACGGATGAAATAATGCTTCAATGTTGTAATCTCAAAATGGTGGATCGAGCAGATCTATCTTTGAGAGGAATGTATCCATATGGTCTAACATGATTGCAGGTTACACAGTGGGTTTGAAACCACATTCTCCCATTCTTCATAAACACTTGTCTTTGATATGAAAGGCTAAGGGAGATTTTTAGATATTATCTAGTGGTAATGTCTATTTTTTCATAAGATTTACAGATCCAAAAGACATGAGAGTGGCTCTTGAAAGGGTCCTTGATTCGTTGTAGGGAAACCTATGATTCTAAATAAATGGCAACAAGTTAAACCCCTTGTGAAACTAATACTCTCTGAAATCCCTATCTGGGCTTATGTTTATGATCTACCTTTGAAACTTTGTGACGGAGAGGTCTTTTATATGATTGGTAGTTTTCTTGGTACTCCGCTAAGCCTGATCTTATGATAAATAAATATAAACATGTTGATTTTTCTAGTATTCAACTTTTAATTATTGCTTCATCTTCATTTTCTAATCATATGGTTCTAGTCATTGATGATGGGATTAAGGTTACCATTAAGTTTGAATATGAATGAATTCCTATTTCAAGTAAATCATGTGGAGCCTTAGCTCATGGCCAGGGTGATTGTTCAAATGTGAATATTAGTAGAAAGGATAAGGTTAAACAAGTTTGGGTTGGAAAATCTCTTATTGGTGTGGAAGTTGCGACCTAGAAATGAGAATTTGTCTCAGAATCTTGAAACAACTACTATCGATCATGTGTTTGAAGTTATTTCTAATCCAGTGACTGATAAGCCAACAAGATTGGTCACACCCTTCTTTGTGAAGAATCAAGAAATCCATATTACTCGTCAATATAAATGGAATAGGCAATCTAAGAAGCACATACATCCTTAGACACATGTTTCTAGAGTTCCCCTTCAGAAAACCATGATCATTCCTATCTATCCTAAATAGCTTTCAAGTTTTAGAATTTATAGATCGCTTTGGAGAAGACAAAGATTTTAAATCTATTAATACTGGAAGGTCTCCAGACCCTCTGAAGCCCAATGGTTGGCTCTCTTTCCATAGTGTAATGAAATCTAAGAGGGCTTAATAAGTCAGGTAGGGAAGTTGTAGTGCGAGAAGCTATCTTCTTGCATAATTGTTCTATTATTAGTATTTTGGAATCCAACGTTGGAAGGAAAAGAATCAAGAGATGTATTAATAGATGTTTTCTAGATGCATAATGGGTGTCTAACCATCTTTCTCACCCTCTGGGGAGGGTTATTATCACTTGGTTTTCATTGGATTTAGTTATTAGCAAAGTTGATGAAAGTTATCCACATACTAATTGAGAGTTAAAATTTTCTTGTAAATCTATTCTTCTTAGTGATATCTATGGGAAAATGTAGAGCATAAATGGATAGCCTTATGGAATAATATTTCTTATTTTGATTTGGACTTCCCTTGGATTTTGGCGGGGCATTTTATTACTATCAGGCTTTCCTCTGAAAGGTTTGGAAAAGATGAGCCTTCTTTAAATGTTATGTTGCTGTTTAATGACTTTCTCAAGAATAATAAAGTGTTTGAGTTGAATATGGTTGGAAATCATTTTGCCTGGGATAATAGCCAAGATGGTGATAAATGTTTATGTCTAAGATTGATAGAATCTTACATAATCAATAATTTCTTGATTGTTTCCTAATGTATAAGGTAAAATAGTTCACTCTATTCACATTGACAAAAATATTTTGTATTTTTTGATGTGATGTTTATAACTAAAGAACTCCTTATCATTTTATCAATGCTCGCTGGTTTCTATGATGTGGTTATAGAAGTTTGGTAAATGGATGTTGATGGTAATCATATGTTGAGACTCTATGAGAAGTTGAGAAACACTAGGAAAGATCTCTATTTGTGGACCAAAACAAAAGCTGGTAATATTTTTGAGAATTGTAAGATCTTAAAAGATGAGGCATGTGCTGCTCAAGCTGGTATGGGTAATAATCCTTTTGATCTTGATATTGTTTTTTGTGCTATATGGAAGAGAAAAAATTCTATGGAGGCATATGATGCTAAAGAATCTCTCATTCATCAGAAGTCTAGGGCTAATGGCTTGGTCATCAGAATACTGAGTTCTTTTATTCTTCTTTGAAGGCTACAAGGAATAGAGATTCTATTAAGACTTGATGGTGCTCTGTGACCTGATGAAAATGCTATTAAATCTCATATTGTTGGCTACTGTTGTGATCTTTCAAGAAGTACCCCCATGTTGATTCTTCTATTTGGAATAATAAGTGGGTGCTCCCTTGCATCAGTGAGTCACATTTTGATTATATGTGTAGTAGATTTACTGATAAATACATATATGATGTCATTTCTATTTCTAGTGGAGATAGGGAACCTGACCCATTTGGTTTTAATCATAAATGTTTCAAAGCTTTTTGGCCTATTGTTGGGATTGATGTGAAGAAAGTTGTTCATAAATTTTTTGACAGTGGTTAACTGCTCAGGGAAGACAATGAAAACTTCATTTTTCTTATTCCAAAAATTATGGATGATTCTAATATAAAGGATTGGAAACCAATTGCTCTTTGCAGTGTGGTCTGTAATATCCTCTCGAACCTCATTGATAATAGATTATAGAAAATTTTGCCTGATATCATTAGTCCTATGCAATGTGATTTTTTTAAAGAATAGGTCCATCTGTGATTCTAATCTTATGATTAATGAAATCATCAATGATCTTATGAGTAGCAAAACTCCAAAGCTGTGTGTGAAAGTTGATCTCATTAAAGCTATGATTTGATTGATTGGGGTTATATGTTCATGATTCTCTGCAGAATGAACTTTCCTAAGTGCTTCATGCATTAGATTAAAACTATCTTCAATACTGTTCTTTTTCAAGTTCTTATTAATGGTGTTCATTCTAATTCTTTCTTTCCTCAAAGAGGTATTAGGAAAGGAGACCCAATAGATTTTTATTTCTTCATGATATCAGTGGAGGGACTTTCTTCTATGTTAAATGAAGTTGTTTTTTCTTGGCTCATTAAGCCTTAGCTCGAATGACCTTGTTGTATGTCATGTCTATTTTTTTCTAATGATGTTGTTATCTTCTTAGGAGATAATAACAATTCTCTTTTTTCTATTCATGATATATTCAAGGACTTTGGTAATGTCTCTGGTATGAGAGTCAGTTATTCCAAAAGTCATTTTTTCTGCAAAAAGCAACCGCCAGTTGTAAAATTTGAGTATTCTTGACATCCACTATGGTAATTTTCCTATGAAGTATCTTGGTTTTCCTCTGTTTAAAAGGAGACTTACAAAGGGTCTTTGTTCTTCAATCAATGATAAGCTCAAATCTAGATTGGAAGGTTGGAAATTTCATCATCTATTGTTTGTCGATAGATGTGACTATCTCGACCTTATTTTCTTTCCAGATTTACTGGGCCTCTTCTTTCCCCGTTCCATGCATTGCTACATATGAGATTGACCATTTATGTAGGAATTTCCTCTAGGGTGAACCTAAGCATAATAAGAAAATTCATACTACTAGTTGAGAGTATATTTGTGCTCCTAAACATTAAGGTGGTTTGGGATCTCATAGAGCTAGAGACATTTTGAATGCTTACCTGATCCATAATATATGGAATGTGCCTAGCCAAAATGATAGCCTATGGGTGAAATGGGACAATGAAAGGTATATTTGTGGTGACTCTTTTTGGAGAGTTAAATTCAAATCTTTGGATTCTTGGACCTAGAAGCAACTTCTCACTTCGAGGAAGAACATTTTTAGCATGGTATTTTTCAAGCTAGGTAATAGAAAAAGTATTCAATTGTGGGTGGAGAGCCATGGATCAAGCTGGAACTTTTCTAGACGATGCCCTTCAATAGTATTATATACAAATCTGATATAAATTGCTCTCTTGAGATATTTACTTGAAAGTAATGGAGAATGGATTACTTCCAATTCAGGTAATGTTAACCATATTATGTATGTTGTAAAATATTTATATGTACCGAATCTAAGGATTCTACATCTCTGCTTTTGAGTGATAAAAATACAATTAGACTGAAAGACTTTTGGAATTTTATCTCTACTAATAAGTATTTAGTGCTATGGTTTGCCTGGGTTTGGAAGTCCAATAATCCTAAGAAATGCAAATTCCTTAGTTGGAAGCTTATTTTGAGGAAACTTCTAACACATGATACTCTTATCAGAAAAGGCTTTGTTTTGCCCTCTAAGCGCCTTCTTTGGAGGTAAGATTGTGAGAGTGTTTCCCATCTCTTCTTTTAATGCATGGTTACTGTAGATCTCTAGAAGTTTGTTGTGACTGGTGGATATATTGACCAAGTTCCTATTTTCCTAGACAATCTTCAAGCTTTAAGAAGGAAACTTGGTGCTACTACGATCTTTATATGCTATGAAATATGGAAAGCAACAAAATATAGAACGTTTGATGGTAAACATGGAATTGTTTAAATCATTTGGATTCACTAAAGCTAAATGTAGATGTGTTCCATTGACCTACATGGTACTTGATATTTACATATTCCCTTCTTTGTAACACTTCTTCCTTCTTATGGCTTTGCCATTTGCACTGTATATACCATCTTTTTATATATATACAAAAGGAGTACCACGCTTTGGAGGATAAAAACATAATTCTATTTTATGTGCAATTTGCAAGCATTCCCTTTGTGATGGAGTGGACTTTTGAACCCTAAAATGTCCAAAGATACAAGTGAAGTCAAACATGTTGAGTTGTTTGAGAGTTTCAAGTGTTTTGGTAAAGTTTGATTATTGATTGAGGGTATATAATGATTTGGATCCATAAGATTTTGAGGAATTTAATTGGATGATCAAATAGTTGAGTTTTATCACCAAATTTGAGTAGAATGTAGCTCGAGAGGTAGGAAAGATATGGTTAAAATTTAGTGGCAATCAGAGTATCCTAGAGGGAGTTACTTAGGTTTTAAATAGACTAAATGATTATATTTTCATGTAGTTGGGATCAAGGTCGCATATTAGAAACATAGGCTTTGTTTTGCTTGGATATGTCACGCACCCTTTGGGCAGCTGATTACTTTGGTTTGAGGAGGCCACAGATTAGGCTTTCACAACCCTTAGATGATGCAGATCGGATGGCAGGCAGCTCTCCTCCTACCTCCGATGAAAACATAGAACGTGGGGAGTCCTGCTTGCGAAGGATCACCACCACGTCTAGGATCGTGGGTCAATCACAACGCCATGCCTCCAATACACCTCGGTTCATCAAGATGGTCTGAATAATCCCTCACTTGAGGAAAACTGTCACCCATATAGAGAGAACAAAGTATTCTTTAACATAGCCTCTCCACCGTAACTAGCAGACCATGATAGGGAGAAGGAGACAGAAGTAGGTGCGATCGAAGAAGGATAGGGATAGAGGATGAGAAAGCATGAGTCTAGAGGAGAAGGATATAAGCTCTAACATTGTTTTTCATAGTCTTTTCCATGGTCAGTGAACCTATTGTCCCTGAGAAGAAAGGAGTGGGGAGCAGACCGATAGACCTCCCCTTCTGTGATCAAAGGGCCATAAAAGTAGAAGGAAGTTCCCCTATGCATTTGAGAGCTTCAGACTGGTGTAAGACGAGCCGAGGAGATTTCCCCTAATTTCTTCACCGCAGCAGAACTCTCCAATGACAGTAGGATTCCTGAGCCACAAGGAGGAGGATTTGTCAGTCACCCAGAGAGGCAGGAGGCCAAGATGATTCAGACGGAGATGACGACGGTCTTAGAGGAAGAAAAGGAGCACCATCATGCTATTGGCTGCTCGTCGGAGGTGCTTGGCATAGTGGCGACCTTGGCACAGCGGAAGAATGAATTCCCACTACGGGACTCGCGAGCGAGAATGGGGGAAAGAGGGAGAGACCCAACTTGGGTTGGACGATCCTTGGATCCATGGATCCAACCCCAAGACCCGGACCAGGTAGGTCCCAGTGAGGAAAAGGAGGTGCCCCACTCTGGATGTCCATGTGGCAGCACATGATTGGCCACACAAAGGTAAATATTTAGCAAATGTTCAGATCTTACAAAATTCATAATAAATAGTTCGATTATCAAACAATTCCAAATAAGGTACTAAAATTCTCAAAAAAATGAGTAGAACAGTTTAGAACCATAATATTAGGCTTTTGATGCTCTAATATCAGTATTATTATGTAATTTTTAAAATGCTTGTTTCATGTCTAATGAATAATAAATGAAAACCTAAAATCATGAAAATGCTCCAGTAGTTCTTAAACATTGTGTGTAACACATATGATGTCAAATATAGTCATGTTGATGAACCAAAGCATATCATTTGATTAATATGGCTAATTAGGGCTAATAACACTAAAGATAATGCACATGCATGCTCAATAAATGACGAGATTTACAAAAAACCCCCATATCTGTAACTGAAAGATAATATATAAATTTGAGATCAGTTATATACATGAAATTTATGTTATATGAAGATGAAACCTAATACTTGTTATGAAACCCTTATTTAGGTTAATGATGTAACCTAGGGTTAATATGCGCACAAAATACCATGGAAGATAATGTTCAGATTATGAACCCTAATTTATAACATAATTGGAAAGTAAGATCAGTTACATAATTCTAAGAGAATAATACAAGTAATGATGGAAATGTCCTAAAGAGTCTAAGATAAACCCTAATGAACACGATTAGGGTTAAGATGAGATGTAAGATGATAAGAACCTGATAATAGTATATGATATTGTGGAAACACATCCCATTATCACACAGATAACGAGGTGTTACGCGAAAATGTGCGGAAATCACCATAACCACAGATTGTCGAAAACACGGGTTAATTACAACCGACTGCAGAAAACTGATAAACTGAGAAACTATTACATTCCAGTCCTCATCCTGCACGGAAAACAAGTTATATACATATCCATTCAAGCCTAGTTACATGTCCACAGATTAGAACCACAGTTTTTCTGTCACATCATGAGTTCATCACTTGTTTATACATACATAAGGCCCACATCTGGCTAGCAGCAGGATATACAAAACATCTATAGATGCACATCGTGAAACAACGTCAAAACATCGCCAAGGACCTGAGAGTACAGGGATGACTCTAGACTCTATCACAAAACACCCAAAAGCAGCATATCCAACGCTTGCCTTCTACTGATCTTCTTGCTGCTCGGCCGCAACTCCGCTACCACCACCACATCTAGCTCGATCACCTAAAAAGGGTGCAAACCAGCGGAGTGAGACAATTGAACATTGTCCCAGCGGGAGGCATAACCCCCGGCCAAATCTACAAAACCTCATAAGATCATATACATTAAGCAGCTATCTGATAGAAGATATAGCAAGAACAGTCTATGAAATAAAGCTATCTAAGCTTACCAGATATATCCAAGTACCACATGTTAAACATGATTAACAAGATGGGATATCCAAGTTCTACTGCCATAGAAGAACATATAAAATACTACAAGATATAAAGAGAGTAACTAAACAAACAAGGCCTCAACCAATGTTTCGTGTTTGTCTTAAGCAGTATATACTAAACGGCTGGGTTACGTTTTATTATGCCCGGAGGAAGTGAACCGTACCGTTCAAATCCAACCTTCGGTTGCGAAGCCCATAACCGGTGCCATACAAGGTCAATGGAAGAGCCGGAATCCACGACCTCACCCCTCGTGGTCAGTACACGAGAACACAAAGCAGGACCGCAGTCTCATGCTCAAGTGGTCTTAAGCCACAGGGTCAGCTCCTCAGGCTACCCTTCTTCTAGCCCGCCTTGGTACAGGTCACGACGCTAGTAAAACCGAGCCATGGGTCTAAACACCGTGCTCTGAGCTATGAACGCATTCATTCTCATAATATCACATATCTGGAGCCATGGGCCATGTTCACCATGCTCATCACATATCCGAGTCTGCAACCGCAGCTGCACTTGTATCACCTCTCTATTTGAGGCTAGGAGAAACCTCGCATATTCAAAAATATGTGCTTCGGGTTAACCCGCAGGAGAACCCGTTTCACCATCACCCAACCCTGGCTGATGATGGATCTATGGCCAGGGAAAACTACATGATAGATTTCACTGTGATTAATTAGTATCTTTTAGATGGATTGCAAGATTCAACCAAGTTGTATAACATGCAAACTATAGAAGGAAATAAACAACATAATCTCAACATTATGCTATTATTGTAATTACATCAACCTGATCCATCTCAAGGATCCAGCATCACATGTTATCACTTGGCCTCTTGCCAACCATCTAGATCCACCTCAAGGATCATCACACAACATGGGACCTCAATCCCTCATCACATAGTGCCACAGCCTCTCAAGGCTTTCATCATCATTATGGAACATCATTCATAATACACCTGTCATCTCATATAACCATTCCTCATAGCCTTTCATTTGGCTATGCATTACCTGCATGGTTAGCATCATTCAATACTCAATATAAATAACCAGGGCACTTATATTATCAACACAAAGTGACAATTAGGGTTAAGTATATTGCCAGCACAAAATGACAATAATAATTACATCTATGCCTCATCTTAAGGTTACATATGTAAGCACATTATCAAGCAACCCTAATGCATGCTTATTATTCTTGGCATTATAAGACAAATAAGGTACTCTCATTTGGTTGTATAAACCTGAGGAGATTTGATGAACGAACTTACCAAACGTGCACAAACATCACCATCGTCATTTATATCAACCCACATTCCCAAGATATGGTTACCCTCAATACAAACACCCAAAATCTCACAAAAGACCATCCCGGGTAGGGCTAGCTCTCATCTAAACCATGTCGAGCGTGCAGCTCTGTTAAGTGTGTAAAGTGTGTCGGGCGTGCAGGGCACTACTAGGCGTGCAGGGTTCATCGGGCGAGCAGGGTGAAGCTGAGCGAGCAGGGTATGTATCGAACAAGAAGAGTGGATGTTGGGCGACACGGGCTGGCACCGGGTGAGCAGGACTGTCGGGCGAGCAAGGCAGTGTGTCGCTCACGCGTCAAGGTCCATCTGTGTAAGGCATCTCTGTCGGGCGAGCAAGCCCACCGGACGAGCAGCTTCAAAGCGTGCAGCCTACCGTGCAGCTAAGGGTTGGCTCGCGCGCCCCACACAGAGCAGAGCTCTCAACCGATTCAAAGTGAGCATGCCATGCAAGGGAAAACTAGAGCAAGGGGACTGTTGGGCAACACCTCCTCAAGCACCAAACACCCAAGATACATCTCAACAAGGTCATCTAAACGAGCTCACCTTCTTGCCCAAGGTGAGAAGAGAGTCTTGCTCAAGCCACTAAGTCACAAGCTCACCTCAATCGACTAGGAAAGAGGAGTGTTGCTCATGGCATTAGGACCCAAACTCACTCTTCTAGACCAAGGGGAGAAAAGAGTGTTGCTCCCTAAACCCTAACTCACATTAATCGGCCAACATGGCTACTAAGAAAGAATGAAGCTACTCACATACATATAAGCAAGATTATGGAATCAACATATATGAAAAGAGAGTAGAGTAGCTAGGGTTAGAGTTATGCAACCCGCCTTAAGCTCCAAGCTCCAAGGAAGAAGAAGAACTCCAAGCTCCACGCACCACCAAGCAAGGAGGATGGAGAGCTCCAAGGGATATCGGCCACCAATAGCTTCTCCAAGGGTTTGTCGGCCACCAAGCAAGGGAAAGAGGGAGTGTGTTGTGTGCACAAGAGGGAGAGGAACCAAAGGGACCTTAAGCTAAGGAAGGAACCATCTATATAGAAGGAAATGGAGGAGAAAACAAGGTTGATCCATGCTAGGTGTCGTCCACCCAAGGGACACTTGTCTAAGAGTTCAAGCCACCACTCTAGCAAACCATAAGACACTTGTCTAAGACATGCACCAAGTGTCCACCAAACAAGACCAATCACCATGGGCGACACACCAAGCTTGCACTAGGGCGACACACCTCCTTGTTGTCCGACACAAACACCCTAGGTCGACACACACCTCACTAGGCCGATACAAGGCCCAACCAAGCCCAAACAAGGCACCTCAAGGCCCAAACAAACTCAACCAAGGCCCAAAGAACTCAAACAACAAGCCCAAGCCTTCCTCTCAACCCTAGAGGAAGCAAAGAGAGAGGGGAACACCTCACAAGATGGCAAACTTGCTCACAAAACCCCAGACTTGGGTTATTTGCAAGTAGCACCTCCAACTCTCAACAAAGCACAACCAAACCCTAATCACCACTAAAGGTGATTAGCAGGCACCAAAACACCAGGGTTAAGCAAAGCAAATAGGGTAATCCCTAAACGAAGGTCAGGGTCCTTACAATCTAACCCCCTTTAAGGGATTTCGTCCCCAAAATCTGAAGAGAAAAGCGAGGGATACTTCCTCCTCATCTCTTCCTCAAGCTCCCACGTGGCTTCCTCAATGCCACGACGCTGCCAAAGAACTTTCACAAGAACCAGGTCCTTCCTTTTCAGCTTTTTGATTCTTCTGTCAAGAATCGCCACAGGACCTTCCTCGTAGGTCACATCGGCATCAAGCTCAACCTCAACTGGTTGTATCACTGTTCCTGAATCCGGATGACTTTTCTTCAGCATACTGACATGAAACACTGGATGTAACATGTGCAACTCTGGAGGCAATTCTATCTCGTAAGCTACTTTACCAACACGTGCTATCACTGGGTAAGGCCCCATATACATGGGTGCCAACTTACCCTTCCGACCAAACCTTAGCACAACTTTCCACGATGAGACCTTAAAATATACTTTGTCTCCTACCTGGAACTCCAAAGGTCGTCGACGATTGTCTGCATAAGACTTCTGCCTGTCCAGTGCCACTTTCAACTGTTGTTGTATCACTTTAATCTTTTTTGTTGTCTGTTGTACTAGCTCAGGACCCAACAACTGATACTCACCGGACTCATACCAACACAAAGGGGATCTGCACTTCCTTCCATACAAAGCTTCATAAGGAGCCATGTCGATGCTCCGCTGATAACTGTTGTTGTAGGCAAACTTTATCAAACTCAGATGTACATCCTAGTTGCCTAGAAACTGCAAAACACAAGCTCGAAGAAGATCCTCTAGAATCTAAATAGTCCTCTCAGATTGTCCATCTGTCTGCGGATGGAAGGCGGTGTTGAACCTCAACTGCGTTCCCAACGCTTTGTGCAACTGCTCCCAAAAACGACTCGTGAACTGAGGACCTCTATCAGAAACTATCGTCGCTGGCACACCGTGCAAACGTACTATCTCATACACGTATACTCTAGTGAGCTTCTCAGCTGTATACGTCGTCTTCATAGGTATGAAATGGGCAGACTTGGTCAATCTGTCCACTATCACCCAAATGGAATCATGATTCCTAGCTGTCCTGGGCAGACCAACTATGAAATCCATGGTTATATGATCCCATTTCCACTGCAGTATTGGCAAAGGTTGCAACGTTCCCGCCGGCTTCTGATGTTCAGCCTTCACTTGCTGACAAACTGCACATCTCTCCACGAACTCAGCTATATCTCTCTTCAGACCGGGCCACCAATACAAGTCCTTTAGACTATGATACATCTTGGTGACAGCTGGATGCATAGCATACATCGATGTGTGTGCTTCCTCGGGCACCAACTTCCTTAGCTCATCAACGTTTGGAATCACCATCCTATCATGATAGCAAACTAGTCCATCCTCAGACTCATGAAACCCATCACGCTTGTCGCTGCCGAACTCTGCTATGATCAACTGTACCGCATCATCAGTCTGTTGTGCATCCTTGATCTACTGTCTCAACGTAGGCTTGACTTTCATCTGTGCGAGAAGACTAGACAACAAAGAAACATTCATCAGCACATTCATCTATCGCAGAGAGACAAACATATCTCGCCTATGGCATACCAGAGAACTCAACTGTGCCTTTTTGGAAGAAAGAGAAGAAGACTTTCTGCTAAGTGCATCGGCTACCACGTTTGCCTTACCGGGATGATACTCGATAGTGCAGTCGTAATCATTGATCAACTCCATCCACCATCACTGTCGCATGTTCAACTCGTGTTGCGTAAAGATATACTTCAGATTCTTATGGTCTGTAAAGATCTGACACACTTTCGCATACAGATAGTGTCTCCAAATCTTTAACGCATGAACCACTGCCGCCAACTCCAAGTCATGAGTTGGGTAGTTCTCCTCATGCTTCTTGAGATGTCGTGAGGCAAAAGAAACCACATGATCTTCCTACATCAACACGCAACCTAAACCCTTCTTGGAAGCATCACAGAAAACAACATAGCCTTTCCCAGGCTCTGGCAAGATCAGCACTGGAGCACTGGTCAACTTCTCCTTCAAACTCTGGAAAGCTTGCTGACATCGATCATCACAAACAAAAGGTACATCCTTCCTGGTCAACCTCATCATCGGTAACGCGGTCACACTGAAATCCTTGATAAACCTCTGGTAATATCCTGCTAAGCCAAGGAAACTACAAACTTCCGTCGGCGTCTTTGGCTGTTCCCAATCTACAACAGATTCCACCTTCTTCGGATCTACTTTGACTCCTTCAGTAGATATCACATGACCCAAGAAAGTCACTTCCTCCAACCAGAACTCACATTTACTGAACTTAGCATATAACTGATGTTGACGAAGAAGAGTCAACGCTTGACGAAGATGTTGCTCATGCTCTAGCCTGTCCCGACTATAGATCAAGATGTCATCTATAAAGACTACGACAAACTGATCTAAGAACGGACGGAACACTCTGTTCATCAGATCCATGAAAGCAGCAGGTGCATTGGTTAACCCAAACGGCATAACCACAAACTCATAATGACCATACCTTGTCCTAAAAGCTGACTTTGGTATGTCATCCGCCTTTATCCTCAACTGATGATATCCGGACCGTAGATCGATCTTCGAAAACAAGGTAGCACCACACAACTGATCAAACAAGTCATCTATCCTCGGCAACGGATACTTGTTCTTGATCGTGACCTTGTTCAACTGTCAGTAGTCTATACACAACCGCATCAAACCATCCTTCTTCTTGACAAACAGCACGGGAGCACCCCAAGGCGACGTGCTCGGTCAGATGAAACCTTTGTCTAGCAATTCCTGTAACAGCTTCTTCAACTCTGCCATCTCTGCTAGAGCCATTCTGTATGGTGTCTGTGCAACTGGCTGTGTTCCTGGTACCAGATTGATCTCGAAATCAATTTCTCGGGGTGGAGGAACGCCAGGAAACTCCCCAGGAAACACGTCAGCAAACTCTCGAACAACTGATACCTCCTCAAGTCTAGGACCTTTCGCCTTGGTAGCCACAACGGTATCCACCACATGAGCTAAGAACGCCTCACATCCTTGTCGTAGCAACTTATCTGCCACCACAGATGATACCAAACACGTCGGAAGAATCTTTCTATCTCCCTGGAAGATCCACTTCTCTCCAGCATCATCAAGCATTGCCTGCTTGGAACCACAGTCCAAAACAACCTTATACTTCTCTAAGGTATCCATCCCAAGGATAACATCAAAACCATGCATATCAAGTGGTATGAGGTCCACTTGAATGCGGTGTCCCGAGAAATACAAGACACAAGATGGACACTCTTCTCGAAGCAAAGAGGAACCATCAAGAGGGGTTTCTAACAACAAGCTATCCTTCTTACCACTAATAGGTAAATGACAGTTTCCAAGCATACTATAGGCGATAAAAGAGTGTGTAGCACCCGGGTCAACCAGAACAGATATAAAGCAAGAAGAAGACATATCAGAATGAAATAACTCCATCTGACCTGTCACCACTCGCGGGTTGACTATCGCCTCTGGCTGACTCATGGCATAGAATCGGGTCGTAGCTTGTTGTCCACGACCTCTGCTTCCTTGAGCACACGATCTGGCTTGAGACGCTTGACCGCATCCTCATCCTCTGCTACCATTGGGTTGAGGTCTTTCTGGCTCTTGGAGGTCATGCCTCGGTTGATGTGTCACTTCATCATCACTGAAGGGACAACTCAACTTGACATGCCCTATCTGACCGCAGGCATAGCATGTTCTACCATCAACTCATGGCCTGGATGGCCCTGTCACTGCCACAGAAGCCGAACTTTGTGCCTTAGATGGTGAAGAAACATAACCTCTTCCTCTACTCAGAGACCACAGAGACGATCTACCAGAACCTCTCATCGCTGCTGGTGCCGAAAACCTGGGCTTCTTGAAGCCACCAAACCTCTGACTCTGGAACTGGGTAGGTCTCTTCTTAGCCAAAGGCTCTCTCTTCTCCCTTACAGATCATTCGATCCTTCAAACAGATTCCACAAGCAACGCAAACTGCTCCTGGTTCTCTAACACAGAAACTGGTGTTGTCAGCTCCGCGCTCAGACCCTTCTCGAAACGTCTGATCTGTTTCTCGTCTGTTGCTGCCATGTGAGGACAAAACCTCAATAGATCCATAAACTTGGCTTCATACTGGGTGATGTTCATCGCTCCTTGTCGCAAACTCTCAAACTGACTGATCTTCTCATCCAGATACGTCTTGGGAAAGTATCTGGTGACGAACTCGTGTCAAAACACTTCCCAACAGATCAACTCACCAGGCCGCTTCTCTTCCTCGATGGTCCACCAGTGACCAGCACTACCTTTTAGAAGGTAGACAACGTGCTTTACCTTGTCCGCTTCAGGGATGTCGAGGATCCAGAAAGCCTTCTCAAGACTTGTCAGCCACAGATCCGCATCCGCTGGATCAGCTGTTCCAGCATAATCCGAAGCTCCAACTCGGCGAAGCCGCTCGAAGGTCTTCCCAATACCCGATGCTTCTCCATGGGGAACCTGTGCTCACAGAGGAGGCACTGGTAATCGCTCAACCATGAGATTCACCGTAGCCATCATCTGCCCCATATGTTGTTGGTAGGCAGGATGTCCAAGTATGGCTGGGTCAGGTTGGGGAACCTCAGGCACCCGATCTTCATGTGCCTGTCTTTCTTCTCCATCAACCGATGCAACATCACTATGCTCAGGAGCATGTTCTTCATGGTTTTCAGACATCTTGGCTTTTCTTCCGCTGAGGGCAGAAGATTTTGTAAGAAAACCTGGAAAACTCATAAGAACAGACTCAACCTAGTCCTAAATCCTTATAGACTCAGCGAACCTAAAGCTTTGATACCAAACTTGTGGCAACACATCCCATTATCACACTAGTATAACGAGGTGTTACGCGAAAATGTGCGGAAATCACCATAACCACATATTATCAAAAACACGGGTTAATTAAAACCGACTGTGGAAAACTGATAAACTAAGAAACTATTACATTCCAATCCTCATCCTGCACAGAAAACAAGTTATATACATATCCATTCAAGCCTAGTTACATGTCCACAGCTTAGAACCACAGTTGTCATGTCACATCATGAGTTCATCACCTGTTTATACATACATAAGGCCCACATCTGGCCAGCAGCATGATATACAAAACATCTATAGATGCACATCGTGAAATAGCATCAAAACATCGCCAAGGACATGAGAGTACAGGGATGACTCTAGACTCTATCACAAAACACCCAAAAGCAGCATATCCAACGCTTGCCTTCTACTGATCTTCTTGTTGCTCGGCCGCAACTCCGCGACCACCACCACGTCTAGCTCGATCACCTAAAAAGGGTGCAAACCAGCAGAGTGAGACAATTGAACATTGTCCCAGCGGGAGGCATAACTCCCCGCCAAAGCTACAAAACCTCATAAGATCATATACATTAAGCAGCTATTTGATAGAAGATATAGAAAGAACAGTCTATGAAATAAAGCTATCTAAGCTTACCAGATATATCCAAGTACTACATGTGAAACATGATTAACAAGATGGGATATCCAAGTTCTACTGCCATAGAATAACATATTAAATACTGCAAGATATAAAGAGAGTAACTAAACAAACAAGGCCTCAACCAATGTTTTGTGTTTGTCTTAAGCAGTATATACTAAACGGTTGGGTTACGTTTTATTATGCCCTGAAGAAGTGAATCGTACCGTTCAAATCCAACCTTCGGCTGCGAAGCCCATAACCGGTGCCATACAAGGTCAATGGAAGAGCCGGAATCCACGACCTCACCCCTCGTGGTCAGTACATGAGAACACAAAGCAGGACCGCAGTCTCATGCTCAAGTGGTCTTAAGCCACAGGGTCAGCTCCTCAGGCTACCCTACCTCTAGCCTGCCTTGGGATAGGTCACGGTGCTAGTAAAACCGAGCCACGGGTCTAAACACCGTGCTCTGAGCTATGAACGCATTCATGCTCATAATATCACATATCTGGAGCCATGGGCCATGTTCACCATGCTCATCACATATCCGAGTCTGTAACCACAGCTGCACTCGTTTCACCTCTCTATTTGAGGCTAGGAGAAACCTCGCATATTCAAAAATATGTGCTCCGCGTTAATGAGACGATTCGATCCATAAACCACGACGTAAACTCAGTGGAAGCATTCGATTAGCAGCGGAATATAAAAATCACCGGAAATTAAAAATTTTTGAGACAAGATATTGAAATCATAAAACTTTTTCATAGAAAGGTGATAAACTATTTACATCTCTGTTGAATTACTTCTTGAGTAATTATATACAACATGATACAAAAATCTCAAGAGTCAAAATCAAAATCTCAGACCACTAACTCCAAGACCTGAGAGTACAGAGACGGCATAGGACTATCTAACTACTAACTCAGCAGTCAGTATCTCCACCTGAGATTCACTGCTGCTCCTGGTGTTGCTTCTGCTAGTATTGGTCACCTGTAGGATGGTTTCTCCGTCCTCGACGACCACCTAAAAAGTTAAAATCTATGAGGTGAGACAATTTTAAATAATTGTCCCAGTGAGAGTTATAACTCTCCACTAGAAGCTTTATAAAGAATCAACATAAGCAACAAAAGCTTTTAAGATAACCAACAGCAGATTGACATTAAGTAGAACAACAGCATTTAGGAAATATGAAGAACATATGTACTATGCAGTGTAACATCATTCAAGTATCTCGTAGTTCAACCTAAGCAGATATACTACGCGGTTGATTATGTTTTAAAAACATCATTATGCTCTGCGGAGATGAGGTATACCGCTCATACTCCAACTGATCACTGTTAAGTTGCATCGGTATCATACCTAGGTCATCAAAAGAGCTGGATTCTTATGACCTCATCTTCCTCAGTCAGAGTGAGGATAAACATGCAGGACATCCAGTGTCTCTCCTACTATAGCTCACCAGGGTAATTTGGTACTTCGCTATAAGAGTCACAGTGGCATCATGTACTCTCTTCATCATCGAAAGATTTCTTGTTTATCTCTCATCGATGCGGTATAAAAGACTTCCTCGGGAGAATAGTGTTACATCACCCCGACATAAACATATAGTGAAGGGTTGATGGATTAAGATACATCTACATCAATTCCTACACTAGGATGTAAGGATTTACACATCCATATTCCCCCACATACTCAAAAGTATGTGATCCAGGAATTCCCTTAGGAAAACTTGTTTCACCATCATATAACTTCTAACAATGATGGATCTATGGTCAGGGCTCTACATGATATGATTATACTTGATTAGTTAGGTACATTTCAGTATTCTTTTAACATCATACATGTTCTCAAACATTAATCATTAGCATAGCAGCTATGAAAATAGAATACTAAATGTAACAGGTATAACTCACATCAGTTATCATTTCTTCACAAGTCATCTAATTAGAATGACCTTGATGATACACGTGGCTCTTACAGCCTATCATCTGATGTGATGTCACTTACCAGGAAATAGGGTATTTCACTATTCATAAAGCTAATAACATGCTTTCAATGAATGTGGTGTCATAATCCTTACCTGGATATGATCATCATCATATAAGAACCTGCATGGTTAATTCAACTAATAACAGTAAACAATTCATTTCAGAAGTTGTACATTCATACTCTTACAAGAGTTAGATTCCTTGATTTTTCATCAATTAGGGTTTACTATTCACTTTAGATGTTATCACCCTAGAATTAGGGTTTTACTATTCATTTCATGGTGAATAGAACTCATATCATCATCATGTATGAGGAACATCACCACTGATGCCCTCAGATTAAATTAAGTTTCATCAATTATCATAATTAGGGTTTCCATGATCTCACATAGATGGATCATACGCTAATCATGCTCAATCATACACATTGAAGGTACTTTACTTGAGTTTCAACCATAAATGGTACTTTCTCTCTCCTCTTACTAGTAGATGGTGATTACACCACTCTAGATTAGGTTGGGTCAAGTCCTCATTGACTATCATAAGCCAAATCACCACTATCATGTGATCAGGGTTTGATTAAAACAAGGTATTCTTTAATTGAACCCTTCGGGGGTATTTTGGGAAATTACACCATTGACCACCATCATGGGTCAATTCATTTGTCACTTAGTCCATTAATGTCCTAGGGTACCATTAGGGTTTAGATTAGACCGCCATTGAACTAATTATACCTTCAATAGATTAAGTATAATTAGCCCTAAAAGTCCCCAAATGGTTTCAACCTTCAACCTCCAGACGGTCTTGAGACCGTTTGGGGGCATTGACCGTTTGGTTGGTTTGACCTTCAAGACCGCATGGGTCACCAAGACCGCATGGGTGCATTGACCATTTGGGATAGTTGACCTCCAAACCGTTTGAAGCTATGCGACTTGAAACCGTTTGATCTTAATCGATCTTGAGATCGATTGGTCCAAACGACCTTGAGATCGTTTGAGCCCAAACGGTCTTGAGACCGTTTGGCCTCAAACGGTCTTGAGACCATTTGGTCCAAATGGGCTCAAACCGTTTGGACCTCAAAGGTGACTCCAAGGTTATAATCGATTATGGTTATCTATGTTGAACCCTTCAATTGGCCAAATCCTTGTTAACTACTTATAAATTGAGTCAATTAGAATTAGCCTTAATCAATTAGACACCAAATTGACCCTCAATTGAAAGCCAATTAGGGTTTAATCCAACTCAATTAGGGTTTTTAATCGGATAGTCATCAATGTTCAACAATGTGAATCAAATCGAGGTTGAACCTATCAATTGACCTCCAATTGGGCCCAAACTTGGCCCAAACGGTCTTGAGATCGTTTGGACATCCTACAAACGGTATTGAGACCGTTTGCCCAAAGTTTCATCAAAAACTAAGTCGATTGGATAAGGGTTGAACCCTAATTAGGTCTAAAATCAGCATTTTTATCAATTCTTCAACTTATTGTGATTGGACCTTCAAACCATCAAATTACCTCAACCCTAGACCTCCAAACGGTCTTGGGTTGTCTCCAAACGGTCTTTAGACCGTTTGGATGAAACCCCAAATGGTCTTGAGACCGTTTGGGTCCTTCAACCCAAAACTCACCAAGATCTATCCTTGAAATCAGCAAATGAACCCGATTAGGGTTTAGGGGGTTGAAGTGCCTTCAACTCTTGATTGGTTTGGAATTAAGCTATGATTCTTTGTAGGAATTAAATTCAACATGTTTACAGCAGACCCTTAAACAGTCTTCCCTTGGTCAACCCTATCGAACGGTCTTGAGACCGTTTGATTCCAAACGGTCTTGCAAGACCGCATGAGATCAAACGGTTTGAGACCGTTTGATTTCAAACGGTTTGCAACTGTTTGGACCAAAAGGGTCCAAGGTCGTTTGATAAAAT
This sequence comes from Alisma plantago-aquatica, assembly GCA_963693085.1. Taxonomy (NCBI): domain Eukaryota; kingdom Viridiplantae; phylum Streptophyta; class Magnoliopsida; order Alismatales; family Alismataceae; genus Alisma; species Alisma plantago-aquatica. The sequence continues at coordinate 672,580,681 of OY856415.1, forward strand.
TGCCTAGGAATTCACGCCCATCATCTTCAACCTCTGTTCAGGTCAGTTATACCACGGATTTGCTTGCAAAAGTGCAAGGATGAAAGGGGGTAGAAGAAGAACTACGCTTAAATTGCAAGAACATAGATATGCATAATAAAGCAAGGAGTTTAGAGTTATAAAACCCGCCTCAAACGATGTTCCTAGAGCTCCAAGCTTCCAAGATTCAAGCCTTTAATGGCGTCTTGAGTTCCACAAGTCAGCCAAAGATGATTCTCCAAGGAAAAGATGGGGATGGTCGGCTAGAACAAAGAACCTAAGTGAGTTAACCATAGAACCAACCTTATACAAGGAATTCATCCAAGAATCCGAGCTAGAAGATGGTTCCTACTCACCTTAGAAATAGTTGGTTGTCTCCTTGAGTTCCAGAGCTCTGCCTTGGTCATTTGAGAAAGATGAGAAATGAAGAGGATAAAGGATACGTTTAGTTGGTTTGCAAGGGAACTAGGCTTATATAGTTTAGGCTGATTTTCACCATAAGGACCTCTAAAACATAGATTTCTCATCTAAGTCCTTCCTTCTTTCTAAGGAACGTCCAAACTATCATAACTTAAGAAAATCTCATCAAAACTCAAGATCTAAGGGTAATGAAAACAAGCATACAACTAAGGTACTTCTATGAAGGGTCTCCATACTCATACTTGGTGAAACTACTACAAAGGTCATTCTTTTTATCTGATTACTTCATTGATGTGCCCCTTTCATCATTTCTACTCTAAATGATGTCAATAGTTATAGAAGATATTCTAGAAGGTGTATTTTACAAGTTACACCCCAAATTTTGGGTAAATTGCACTTTACCCCAAATTAGGATTTTTATGTACAAGGATAATCCCACAACTGCATCTTGATGCCCAAGCTTGGGAAGTCCATCAGAACTCATCACATTCACTCATATGATGTCTCATCATCATAGGAACATCTTAACCTGTGTAATTTGCAAGTTAATTCTCTTAATTGGGTAATTTGCACATAGGTCCCTACATTACAAAACAATATTACAACTTTGTTTAAAAAGGGAAAAATTGAAAGTATATGTTCCTGAGGAACTTAATTACTTGTCAGGGAGTAATTACAAGTATATAATTACATATTTAGGCAAAACATCTAGGGTTAGTTTATAACCCAGGTCAGGGATGTTACAAATTATCCACCCCTTACAAGGATTTCGTCCCTGAAATCGATAAAACATATTAGGAGAAAAGAGCAGGGTATTTCCTTCTCATCTCATCCTCTAGTTCCCATGTGGCTTCTTCGACACCACGGTGACTCCAGAGGACTTTCACAAGGCTTATATCTTTCTTCTTTAGCTTTTTAATTCTGTTATCAAGGATTGACACTGGTCCCTCCTCATAAGTTATATCTTCATTCAATTCTACTTCCATAGGTTGTAGAACTGACTCGGTGTCGGGATGACATTTCCTCAGCATAGAAATGTGAAACACATGGTGTAACTTCTGTAACTCTGGAGGTAACTCTAGTCTATAGTCTACCTTTCCAACTCATTCAATGATTGGATAAGGCCCCATAAATCTAGGAGCTAACTTCCCTTTCCTTCCAAAACGAAGGACTCCTTTCCAAGGTGAGACTTTGAGGTACACTCTGTCTCCAACCTGGAACTCTAAGGGTCTACGACGTCTGTCAGCATAAGACTTCTGTCTATCATGTGCAGTCTTAAGCTGTCGTTATATAACTTTGATCTTTTCTGTAGTCTGATGCACAAGATCAAGACCTAACAACTGATGTTCACCAGTCTCATACCAACATAAGGGTGATCTACAACGTCTACCATACAAGGATTCATAAGGTGCCATATCAATACTATGTTGATAGCTATTGTTATAGGCAAAAACTATCAAGCTTAGGTGTAGATCCCAACTTCCGGTAAACTGGAGAACACATGCCCTCAACAAGTCTTCCAAGGTCTGTATAGTCCTTTCTGACTGTCCATCAGTCTGTGGATGAAAGGTTGTACTAAACCTTAACTTGGTGCCTAAAGCTCTTTGTAACTGCTCCCAAAAACGACTTGTAAACTGAGGACCTCTGTCAGAAACTATAGTGACAGGAACTCCATGCAATCGCACTATCTCTTGAACATACAACTATGATAACCTTTCAGCAGAATAGGTTGTTTTGACAGGTAAGAAATGTGTTGTCTTTGTCAACCTATCAACAATCACCCAAATGGAATCATGTCCTTTGCTTGTCCTGGGTAGGCCAACAACAAAGTCCATGGTCACATTGTCCCACTTCCACTGTGGTATGGGTAAAGGTTGCATTGTCCCTGCAGGTTTCTGGTGTTCAGCCTTAACTTGCTGACATACAGGACACCTCAGAACAAACTCAGCAACATCCTTCTTCATCCCAGGCCACCAATACATATCTTTTAAGTTTTGATACATCTTGGTTCTCCCTGGATGCATAGCATACATCGAAGAATGAGCTTCTTCTAGGACTAACTTCCTCAGGTTATCCACATCTGGTACTATCATCCTCCCATGATAGCATGCCACTTGATCATCTAAATCATGGAAACCATCTCGCTTCTCATCACCATACTCAGATCTGATCTGCTGAACTGCAACATCAACTTGTTGTGCCTCCTTTATCTGCTCTCTAATGGTAGGTTTAATATGCATCTCAGCTAACAAACCGGCTAACAATGACACCTTCAACTGCACATTGTCTTGCCTTAAAGAGATAAGCATATCTCTTCTAGAGCATACTAAGGAACTTAGTTGTGCTCTATCCATGGTTGATGTTGTTGATTTCCTACTCAAGGCATCTGCAACCACATTGGCCTTCCCTGGATGGTAATCAATTGTACAATCGTAGTCCTTGATTAACTCCATCCAGCGACGTTGCCTCATGTTAAGTTCATGTTGAGAGAAGATATACTTGAGATTCTTGTGGTCTGTGAAAATCTGGAAGGTTTCTCCGTAGTGATAATGTCTCCAGATCTTCAAGGCATGAACCACAGCAGCCAACTCTAGATCGTCTGTCGGATAATTCTCCTCGTGTTTCTTAAGCTGTCGAGAAGCAAAAGAAATCACTTGCTTATCCTTCATCAACACACATACGAGTCCATTCTTGGAGGCATCACAAAAGACTACATATCCTTTCCCTTGCTCAGGTAATACAAGCACAGGTGCACTTGTCAACCTCTCCTTCAACAGTTGAAAGGACTGTTGACACTTATCACTCCAGGCAAAAGGAACATCCTTCCGGGTTAACTTGGTCAAGGGTAAGTCTATAGAACTGAAGTTCTTAATGAACCTTCAGTAGTAGCCAGCTAACCCTAAGAAACTTCTAATCTCCGTCGGTGTCTTCGGTTGTTCCCACTGTAGAACATATTCTACCTTTTTAGAGTCAACACGAATACCCGAGGCAGATACCACATGACCAAGAAAAGATACTTCTGGCAACCAGAATTCACTTGCTAAATTTAGCGTATAGCTTGTGTTCTCTTAGCAAGGTCAAAGCTTGGCGAAGATGTTGTTCATGCTGCTGAGCATCCCTACTATAGATCAGAATGTCATCTATGAAGACGACAACACACTGATCAAGGAAAGGTCGGAAGACTCTATTCATGAGTTCCATGAATGCAGCTGGTGCATTAGTTGATCCAAACGACATAACTGTGAACTCATAGTGACCATATCTTGTCCTAAAGGCAGACTTGGATATGTCACTGTCCTTAATGTGGAGTTGATGATATCCAGACCTTAAGTCTATCTTTGAGAAGACTGTTGCACCACGCAACTGATAAAAAAGATCATCAATCCTCGGCAGAGGGTACTTATTCTTTATTTTTACTTTATTGAGTTGTCTGTAATCAATGCACAACTGCATTGACCCGTCTTTCTTTTTAACAAACAAAACTAGAGCACCCCAAGGTGAAGTACTCGGTCGGATAAAGTCTTTCTCAAGTAACTCCTGAAGCTGTTTCTTGAGTTTTGCCATTTTGGCAGGCGCCATCCTATACGGTGTTTGGGCTATGTGTTGTGTATCTGGGACTAAATTGATTTCAAAATCAATTTCCGGCGGCGGTGGTATACCGGGAAGTTCTTCAGGAAACACGTCCTCGAATTCCCTGACTATAGGAACTTCGGCAGGGTTGGGGCTCTCTTTGGTAATATCTACCACATGGGCCAAGAATGCATAACATCCTTGCCTCATCAGCTTATCAGCAACCATAGCTGACACAAGACAGGTGGGTAGAATTTTTCTTTCTCCTTGACAGATCCATGTGTTGCTTTCATCAGCAAACACAGCCAACTTGGATTCACAATCCAAAACAACTCTATACCTTTATAAGGTATCCATCCCAAGGATTATATCAAATCCTTGCATATCAAGTGGTATAAGATCCACTTGAATGTGATGATCTGAAAAGAAGAGGATGCAGGGAGAGCATACCTCCTGCAAAATAGCAGACCCACTCAACGGAGTCTCCAAAAACAAGCTATCTGCCCTATGACTGACTGGCATATTGCAGTTGCGAATCACTTTTCGAGTGACAAAGGAGTGCGTAGCACCCGGGTCGATCAGAACAGACACAACACAGGATTTAGACATATCAGAATATTAAAGTTCCATCTGACCTGCCACAACCTATGGATTGACCACTGCATCTAGTGGGTTCATAGCATAGAACCTCGTTGTCGCCTGGGGTTGAGTTGGTGCTGATGATCCAGCGTGAGACGCTTGTCCACGTCCTCGAGCTGCTCCTTGAGATTTCCTTCTCTGTGATCCCTGTTGATTCTGTCTCGGAGGCTGTGTCACACTGACAGACCTAGACCGGCAATCCTTCATCAAATGTCCCACCTTCCCACAGTTGTAGCAGCTTCTCTCCTGTTGTTGTGGTCTCGGTGGTCTAGTAACTGACATTGATGCCGAACTGTGAGTCTCTTAAGGCGGTAGACCTCGTCCTCTACCTCTGCTTGGGGACCACTAAGTTTGAGAACTCGATCTGGGTGGTGGAGGGATAGGTGCAGAGAGTCTAGGCTTCTTAAAGTCCCTAGATGAAGAACCCTAGAACTGCGGATATCTTTTCTGGGTTTTCCTCTTCTCGATCACAGATCTCTCTATCCTTCAGACTGACTCAACGAAGGTAGATAATCTCTCCCGGTTTTCTAGGGCAGACACGGGAGTAGTCATGTCGACATTCAAACCCTTCTCGAACCTTGTGATTCTTTCCTCTTCTATGGTAGCCATGTGCAGACAGAACCGCAACAACTCCATGAACTTAGCTTCATACTCGCTAATGTTCATCATGCCCTGCCTCAACCTCTCGAACTGAGATATCTTCTCGTCTAGGAAGGTCTTTGGAAAATATCTAAGGACAAATTCCCGTCGAAAGTCTTCCCACGAGATCTCTATTCCAGATCTCTTCTGCTCTTCCATGGTCCACCAGTGACCAGCGCTTCCTTTGAGAAGATAGATGGCATGTCTGACCTTCTCAGCTTCAGGGATGTTGAGAATCCTAAAAGCTTTCTCCAACTCTGTTAACCACATATCAGCATCTGCGGGGTCAGCTGTCCCAAAGTACTCGGTAGCTCCGACACGATGAAGTCGCTCGAACGTCTTTCCGATACCTTGTCCTTCGGGCTGGACAGGTGCCCTAGGTGCAGGCATGGGCATCCTGTCGGTGATATGTGTCATGGCAGTCATAAACTGCCCGAACATAGCTTGCACAGCTGGGTTAACCATGTCAGCTGGGTCAAACTGAGGTGGCTCCCTGGGTTGCTCAGGTACGGGTTGCTCTATTTCTGGAACCCTTGCACCACCTTATGGTGCAGCTACGCTATTCTCCGCCACGTACTCCTCATGTGGATCAGACATCCGTATATATATCTTCTTCTCCTGAGGAGCAGAAGATTCTATTAGATAAGGAAGAAACACTAAGGATAGACTCGACATCCTAAGTCCTATGTATCTGTAGACTCGGCGAACCTAGAGCTCTGATACCACTTAATTGAGACGATTCGATCCATAAACCACGACGTAAACTCAGCGGAAGCATTCGATTAGCAGCGGAATATAAAAATCACCGAAAATTAAAACTTTTTGGGACAAGATATTGAAATCATAAAACTTTTTCTTAGAAAGGTGATAAACTATTTACATCTCTGTTGAATTACTTCTTGAGTAATTATATACAACATGATACAAAAATCTCAAGAGTCAAAATCAAAATCTCATACCACTAACTCCAAGACTTGAGAGTACAAAGACGTCATAGGACTATCTAACTACTAACTCAGCAGTCAGTATCTCCACTTGAGATTCACTGCTGCTCCTGGTGTTGATGCTGCTGGTATTGGTCACCTGTAGGCTGGTTTCTCCGTCCTCGACGACCACCTAAAAAGTTGAAATCTACGGGGTGAGACAATTTTAAATAATTGTCCCAGCGAGAGTTATAAAATTCCACTAGAAGCTTTATAAAAAATCAACATAAGCAACAAAAGCTTTTAAGATAACCAACAGCAGATTGACATTAAGTAGAACAACAACATTTAGGAAATATGAAGAACATATGTACTATGCAGTGTAACATCATTCAAGTATCTCGTAGTTCAACCTAAGTAGATATTCCAACTGATCACTGTTGATTATGTTTTACAAACATCATTATGCCCTGCGGAGATGAGGTATACCGCTCATATTCCAACTGATCACTGTTAAGTCACACCGGTATCATACCTAGGTCATCAACAGAGCCGGATTCTTATGACCTCATCTTCTTCAGTCAGAGTGAGGATAAACATGCAGGACATCTAGTGTCTCTACTACTATATCTCACCAGGGTAATCTGGTACTTCGCTATTAGAGTCACAGTGGCATCCTGTATTCTCTTCATCATCGAAATATTTCTTGTTTATCTCTCATCGATGCGGTATAAAAGACTTCCTCGGGAGAATAGTGTTACATCACCCCGGCATAAACATATAGTGAAGGGTTGATGGATTAAGATACATCTACATCAATTCCTACACTAGGGTGTAAGGATTTACACATCCATATTCCCCCACATACTCAAAAGTATGTGATACAGGAATTCCCTTAGGAAAACATGTTTCACCATCATATAACTTCTGACAATGATGGATCTATGATCAGGGCTCTACATCATATGATTATACTTGATTAGTTAGGTACATTTCAGTATTCTTTTAACATCATACATGTTCTCAAACATTAATCATTAGCATAGAAGCTATGAAAATAGAATACTAAATGTAACAGGTATAACTCACATCAGTTATCATTTCTTCACAAGTCATCTAATTAGCATGACCTTGATGATACACATGGCTCTTACAGCCTATCATCTCATGTGATGTCACTTACCAGGCAACAGGGTATTTCACTATTCATAAAGCTAATAACATGCTTTCAATGAATGTGGTATCATAATCCTTACCTGGATATGATCATCATCATATAAGAACATGCATGGTTAATTCAACTAATAACAGTAAACAATTCATTTCAGAAGTTGTACATTCATACTCTTACAAGAGTTAGATTCCTTGATTTCTCATCAATTAGGGTTTACTATTCACTTTACATGTTATCACCCTAGAATTAGGGTTTTACTATTCATTTCATGGTGAATAGAACTCATATCATCATCATGTATGAGGAACATCACCATTGATGCCCTCAGATTAGATTAAGATTCATCAATTATCATAATTAGGGTTTCCATGATCTCACATAGATGGATCATACCCTAATCATGCTCAATCATACACATTGAAGGTACTTTACTTGAGTTTCAACCATAAATGGTACTTTCTCTATCCTCTTACTAGTAGATGGTGATTACACCACTCTAGATTAGGTTGGGTCAAGTCCTCATTGACTATCATAAGCCAAATCACCATTATCATGTGATCAGGGTTTAAGTTAAAACAAGGTATTCTTTAATTGAACCCTTCGGGGTATTTTGGTAAATTACACCATTGATCACCATCATGGGTCAATTCATTAGTCACCTAGTCCCTTAATGTCCTAGGGTACCATTAGGGTTTAGATTAGACCACCATTGAACTAATTATACCTTCAATAGATTAAGTATAATTAGCCCTAAAAGTCCCCAAACGGTTTCAACCTTCAACCTCCAAACGGTCTTGAGACCGTTTGGGGGCGTTGACCATTTGGTTGGTTTGACCTTCAAGACCGCATGGGTCACCAAGACCGCATGGGTACGTTGACCGTTTGGGATAGTTGACCTCCAAACCGTTTGAAGCTATGCGACTTGAAACTGTTTGATCTTAAACGATCTTGAGATCGATTAGTCCAAATGACCTTGAGATCGTTTGAGCCCAAACGGCCTTGAGACCGTTTGGCCCCAAATGATCTTGAGACCGTTTGGTTCAAATGGGCTCAAACCGTTTGGACCTCAAAGGTGACTCCAAGGTTATAATCGATTATGGTTATCTATGTTGAAGCCTTCAATTGGCCAAATCCTTGTTAACCACTTATAAATTGAGTCAATTAGAATTATCCTTCATCAATTGGACACCAAATTGACCCTCAATTGAAAGCCAATTAGGGTTGAATCCAACTCAATTAGGGTTTTTAATCGGATAGTCATCAATGTTCAACAATGTGAATCAAATCGAGGTTGAACCTATCAATTGACCTCCAATTGGGCCCAAACTTGGCCCAAATGGTCTTGAGATCATTTGGACATCCTCCAAACGGTATTGAGACCGTTTGCCCAAAGTTTCATAAAAACCTAAGTCGATTGGATAAGGGTTGAACCCTAATTAGGTCTAAAATCAGCATTTTTATCAATTCTTCAACTTATTGTGATTGGACCTTCAAACCATAAAATTACATCAACCCTAGACCTCCAAACGGTCTTGGGTTATCTCCAAACGGTCTTGAGACCGTTTGGATGAAACCCCAAATGGTCTTGAGACCGTTTGGGTCCTTCAACCCAAAACTCACCAAGATCTATCCTTGAAATCAGCAAATCAACCCAATTAGGGTTTAGGAGGTTGAAGTGCCTTCAACTCTTGATTGGTTTGGAATTAATCTATGATAGTTTGTAGGAATTAAATTCAACATGTTTACAGCAGACCCTTAAACGGTCTTCCCTTGGTCAAACCCTATCAAATGGTCTTGAGACCGTTTGATTCCAAACAATCTTGTAAGACCGCATGAGATCAAACGGTTTGAGACCGTTTGATTTCAGACGGTTTGCAACCGTTTGGACCAAAAGAGTCCAAGGTCGTTTGATAAAGTTGCCTAGGAATTCACGCCCATCATCTTCAACCTCTGTTAAGGTCGGTTAAACCACGGATTTGCTTGCAAAAGTGCAAGGAAGGAAGGGGGTAGAAGAAGAACTAAGCTTAAATTGCAAGAACATAGATATGCATAATAAAGCAATGAGTTTAGAGTTATAAAAACCGCCTCAAACGTTGTTCCTAGAGCTCCAAGATTCCAAGCTTCAAGCCTTTAATGACGTCTTGAGTTCCACAAGTCGTCCAAAGATGATTCTCCAAGGAAAAGATGGGGATGGTCGGCTAGAACAAAGAACCTAAGTGAGTTAACCATAGAACCAACCTTATACAAGGAATTCATCCAAGAATCCGAGCTAGAAGATGGTTCCTACTCACCTTAGAACTAGTTGGTCGTCTCCTTGAGTTCCAGAGCTCTTCCTTGGTTGTTTGAGAAAGATGAGAAATGAAAAGGATAAAGGATACGTTTAGTTGGTTTGCAAGGGAACTAGGCTTATATAGTTTAGGCTGATTTTCACCATAAGGACCTCTAAAACATAGATTTCTCATCTAAGTCCTTCCTTCTTTCTAAGGCACGTCCAAACTATCATAACTTAAGAAAATCTCATCAAAACTCAAGATCTAAGGGTAAAGAAAACTAGCATACAACTAAGGTACTTGTATGAAGGGTCTCCATACTCATACTTGGTGAAACTACTACAAAGGTCATTCTTTTTATCTGATTACTTCATTGATGTGCCCCTTTCATAATTTCTACTCTAAATGATGTCAAGAGTTATAGAATATATTCTAGAAGGTGTATTTTACAAGTTACACCCCACATTTTGGGTAAATTGCACTTTACTCCAAATTAGGGTTTTTATGTACAATGATCATCCCACAGGTGCATCTTGATGCCCAAGCTTGGGAAGTCCATCATAACTCATCACATTCACTCATATGATGTCTCATCATTAGAGGAACATATTAACCTGTGTAATTTGCAAGTTAATTCCCTTAACTGGGTAATTTGGACATAGGTCCCTGCATTACAAAACAATATTACAACTTTGTTTAAAAAGGGCAAAATTGAAAGTATATGTTCCTGAGGAACTTAATTACATGTCAGGGAGTAATTACAAGTATATAATTACATATTTAGGCAAAACATCTAGGGTTTGTTTATAACCCAGGTCAGGGATGTTACAGTTAACTCGTAGGAGAACCCGTTTCACCATCACCCAATCCTGACAGATGATGGATCTATGGCCAGGGAAAATACATGATAGATTTCATTGTGATTAATTAGTATCTTTTAGATGGATTGCAAGATTCAAACAAGTTGTATAACATGCAAACTATAGAACGAAATAAACAACATAATCTCAACATTATTCTATTATTGTAATTACATCAACCTGATCCATATCAAGGATCCAGCATCACATGTTATCACTTGGCCTCTTGCCAACCATCTAGATCCACCTCAAGGATCATCACACAACATGGGACCTCAATCCCTCATCACATAGTTCCACAGCCTCTCAAGGCTTTCGTCATCATTATGGAACATCATTCATAATACACCTGTCATCTCATATAACCATTCCTCATAGCCTTTCATTTGGCTATGCATTACCTGCATGGTTAGCATCATTCAATACTCAATATAAATAACCAGGGCACTTTATTATCAACACAAAGTGACAATTAGGGTTAAGTATATTGCCAGCACAAAATGACAATAATAATTACATCTATGCCTCATCTTAAGGTTACTTATGTAAGCACATTATCAAGCAACCCTAATGCATGCTTATTATTCCTGGCATTATAAGACAAATAAGTTACTCTCATTTGATTGTATAAACCTGAGGAGATTTGATGAACGAACTTACCAAACGTGCACAAACATCACCATCGTCATTTATATCAACCAACATTCCCAAGATATGGTTACCCTCACTAGAAACACCCAAACTCTCACAAAAGACCATCCCGGGCAGGGCTAGCTCTCATCTAAACCATGTCAGGCGTGCAGCTCTGTTAAGCGTGTAAAGTGTGTCGGGCGTGCAGGGTTCATCGGGCGAGCAGGGTATGTATCGGACGAGCAGAGTGCATGTCGGGCGACACGGGCTGGCGCCGGGCGAGCAGGACTGTCGGGCAAGCAAGGCAGTGTGTCGCTCACGCATTAAGGTCCATCCGTGCAAGGCATCTCTGTCGGGCGAGCAAGCCCACCGGGCGAGCAACTTTAAAGCGTGCAGCCTGCCGTGCAGCTAAGGGTTGGCTCGCGCGCCCCACACAGAGCAGAGCTCTCAACCGATTCAAAGTGAGCAAGTTGTGCAAGGGAAAACTAGAGCAAGGGGACTGTCGGGCAGCACCTCCTCAAGCACCAAACACCCAAGATACATCTCAACAAGGTCATCTAAACGAGCTCACCTTCTTGCCCAAGGTGAGAAGAGAGTCTTGCTCAAGCCACTAAGTCACAAGCTCACCTCAATCGACTAGGAAAGAGGAGTGTTGCTCATGGCATTAGGACCCAAACTCACTCTTCTATACCAAGGGGAGAAAAGAGTGTTTCTCCCTAAACCCTAACTCACATGGATCGGCCAACATGGCTACTAAGCAAGAACGAAGCTACTCACATACATATAAGCAATATTATGGAATCAACATATATGAAAAGAGAGTAGAGTAGCTAGGGTTAGAGTTATGCAACCCGCCTTAAGCTCCAAGCTCCAAGGAAGAAGAAGAACTCCAAGATCCACGCACCACCAAGGAAGGAGGATGGAGAGCTCCAAGGGATATCGGCCACCACTAGCTTCTCCAAGGGTGTGTCGGCCACCAAGCAAGGGAAAGAGGGAGTGTGTCGTGCACAAGAGGGAGAGGAACCAAAGGGACCTTAAGCTAAGGAAGGAACCATCTATATAGAAGGAAAGGGGGGAGAAAACAAGGTTGATCCATGCTAGGTGTCGTCCACCCAAGGGACACTTGTCCAAGAGTTCAAGCCACCACTCTAGCAAACCATAAGACACTTGTCTAAGACATGCACCAAGTGTCCACCAAACAAGACCAAACACCATGGGCGACAAACCAAGCTTGCACTAGGGCGACACACCTCCTTGTTGGCCGACACAAACACCCTTGGTCGACACACACCTCACTAGGCCGATACAAGGCCCAACCAAGCCCAAACAAGGCACCTCAAGGCCCAAACAAACTCAACCAAGGCCCAAAGAACTCAAACAACAAGCCCAAGCCTTCCTCTCAGCCCTAGAGGAAGCAAAGAGAGAGGGGAACACCTCACAAGATGGAAAACTTGCTCACAAAACCCCAGACTTGGGTTATTTGCAAGTAGCACCTCCAACTCTCAACAAAGCACAACCAAACCCTAATCACCACTAAAGGTGATTAGCAGGCACCAAAACACTAGGGTTAAGCAAAGCAAACAGGGTAATCCCTAAACGAAGGTCAGGGTCCTTACAGATATTTTCTTGATCAAGTTTAGCAAAGATATAGTTGACATTAGGAATGTGGTATAGATTGTGATATCCCTTTGGAAGGTACGCCATCACCTCTTACTTGGCTTATTATACAATATGCTTGTGTTATATGCGTAGTAAAATACTTTTCATATGGTATTGGATGAAATGATTGCTCTTGTATGATATGTTGGATGATTTTTTTCGTACATATTTCTATGAACACGTGAAACATAATATATTTGCTCCATTATATCCAAGCACTTCAACTCTTTGGTAGTAAAGTGCTGGAAAAGAAGTACTTCAACTCTTTGGTAGTAAAGTAATTGGAAGTGATCCAACTCTTTGGTAGTAGATCACATTGTGAAATGATCCAACTCTTTGGTAGTCGATCATAAAGGCCTTAATGCATTCAACTCTCAGGTAGTAAATGCATGGATGATATAATGGAAAATATGCCTAAAAGACATGTGTTCTCTTTTGTTAATAAACATTCTTGTTCAAGTACACTTTTCTTATATTCTTTTGTTACTGCCAGGTGTTAGTTTTATCTTATTGCCAAGATATGATGAGAGGTATATAAAAGACATGTAGGTGTACTCAGTACAATATTTTTGAATTTTGTACTAACGTGTTCCACATGTAATCTTTTGTTTAGGTTGTGGTTATGCTCTAGAATGAGACAAACCATTCGAATAAAATGTTATTAACTAAACGAAAGCGTTCATTAGCAGCAAATTACTAAAAATCACTAAAAATTAAAAACTTGTTACAAAGAGATCCAACAAAGGAAAACTCTTTCATAAAGAACCCAAGTAATTCAATTACATTCTGGTTCACAAGTACATATCTTGTATTATCTCATCTATAATACCAACTGCTTTCATAAGCTATACACAGGTAGAATAAGAACCTTGAGGCATCAAGTCAAAATCTCAGATTGATTCATTAAAACCAACTATTGACTCTGAGGACCTGAGAGTACAGAGACGACACATAGGACTCTATGTACACATATACAAGACATGATAGCCAGACTCTCCACCTGAGATGTCACTTCTGCCACTGTTATTGTTGTCCTTCCCCTGCTGAATGATCTCTATTTCCTCATCCGCGTCCACTTAAAAATGTAGATTCCCACGGGAGTGAGACAATTCTAAATTTCCTCAGCGAGAGATATAAATCTTTGCCAAAAGCATTATTACTGCAGTTCAATAGAATAAAACTGTGCAGAGGAATTATATATTCAACAACAGATAGATTAATGTCTAAACAGATTAGAGCAATATTCTTATTCTAAGCATTTGAGCTATAACTTGATAAAGCAGCATGTTACTTATTCAATAATGAATTTAAGCACATGTTTAACATTTATACTTCTAGGATAAGCTAAGTAGAGTAACATCAACCAATGATTCTTGTATTTCAACCTTAAGGAAATACACTACATGGTTGATTACATTTTACAATCATACTTAAGCCTTGAGGAGATGAAGTATACCACTCATACTCCAACCAACCACTACGAAGTCGAAATCGGTACCATACAAGGTCAATGGAAGAGCTGGAATCCAAGACCTCAACCTTCTCGGTCAGTACGAGATTATATAGCAGAGACATCATGTGTCAAACTGCAAAATAGCTTTTCAGGGTATACTAACACTTCGTTATAGAGTTATAGCCCGTAGCATATACTCTCTTTAGGGTTATGGCCCTTAGCCAATGCCTGGTATTGTTTGGTGAGTCATGGCTCGTAGCCATACTCTTATTGTTTGGATGAGTCATGGATCGTAGCCATACTCTAACTGGGGTATGGTCCATAACCAATCCCGTACATAGGAAATGGCTCGCAACTATTCTTATGGGGTATAAGGATATGTTTGCCCATTACCCCAACATACTCAAAAATAAGCAGTTTCCGGGTTATGCCGCAGAGCAACCCGTTTCACCATTCAGCAAATTCTAACGCTGATAGATCTATGGTTAGGGCAACTACATAATATGATATCACTTTATTAATTATGTGTATTACCATATTCTTTTAGCATCAGACAAGTTTCCAAGCACAAGTTATTATAACAATTGCTACAAAGAATGTGTAATACTTTCATCAGATACTATTTGAAACTTTATAAGGTATTGGGATCTCAATCCCTTACCAGAACATGGGTATTTCTCATTCCTTAACATCTCATCATCATGATTATGGAATATAGGTATTCAAATCCTCAGTTCATCAAAGAACACTTGTTACCACTTATCAGGTAACTATCACCTATGGTCCCTCAGACTAAGGCGTACATGATGCTTGTTACACAAGCATCTCACATGGCTCATAAGGTCCATTAAATGTCTTGTCACTTTTCACTAAACAACATATTATCACATGGCTCTCAAGGCCATTAAGTATCTTGTCACCTCTTACTAGGCAACAAAGCAGGTTATGGCTCACAAGGCCGATAACATAATTTTCAATAAATAAACATCATAGCTCATACCTGGCTATGCTCATCATCTCATGATACCTGCATGGTTATTATTCATCATAACAATTATATCAATATCACATATCAACACCATGCAACACAAGGGTAACATCACTATTCCCTTATCAGGGTTAGGGTTTCCCATTTCATATCAATCAGGGATGCTCATCCCTTTACCCAAAATTAGGGCTATCGTTAATAATTTTATTGCCCAAGATTAGGGTTTTATGCACTATAACCCAAAATTAGGGTTTCACATACCTTCACCCTATATTAGGGTTAGGGTTTCAACTTAGAGTTTCATATTTCATAACATCACCCTGGATTAGGGTTTTATAACACATCTTCTGTATCAGGGTTTCACACATAATTACCTTGAATTAAGGTTTTTATAACACATCTTCTGTATCAGGGTTTCACACATAATTACCTTGAATTAAGGTTTCTTATAAATTTCCCCCAAATTAGGGTTTCATATAACACTACACAACATCACTCTGAATTAGAGTTTCTCATCACATTATTGCATTAGGGTTTCACATGTTCATATTATTAATCTAGACCCCAATTCAGTATTTCACGCATCTAGGAGCATACATTGTTATCATAAGTATTCAATCATTCTTATTTATTCTCACCATTTACCATTAAATGATTATCAACACAAAGTATGAGTTTCTTTCTTATCCATACCAGAGTATGATTACATAATACTTCATTATCTTGGCTTAACCCTTTCTCAAGTATGTTAACCTTCACTTATCAAAGTGCATTAAAACTCATTACATCTTAATGTAACAATTAACATAATACACTTCAAATGTTGCTCGTCCAAGTATGTTGATTTTGAAGTGTATAAAGATATATCAACCTTGAAGTGTTGAATATGATACCTATCATATCTTGAATATATCATTTCCCTCATCACTTCTAACTTGCTCAAGTTCATCAACTTATATTGTATTAGGGTATTTTCCATCCTAACACTTTATGCACTAATACTACATTTATCATGTAATGTAATAGTCATAAATTATTCATCTGAATTGTCCAATCATCATCAATTAGTATGGACACATTTTAGGTTGAGACATTGTTGATATAAGGTTGTCCATCATCCACTACTTTAGATGTTTCATATAACATTCTTTTAAAATAGGGATTATTATTAAAATACCTTGAATTGGGGTTTTCTCATATCATCACCCTAGATTAGGGTTACACTATTACCCTCGATTAGGGTTCCACTTAACATTACCCTAAATTAGGGTTATGGCTCATCAACCTTTTTTATTAGGGTTTCATGATCTCTTTATCCAGGATCATGCCCTAATTGTGTGTATATATATATATATATATATATATATATATATATATATATATATATATATATATATATGTATATATATATATGGGCCCATCTTTATTGCCCGCACAGGTAGCTACCCGCCCACCATTTTGGTTACTTTTTTTCAAGTTGGTTACTTTTGACATGTAGAGGGTTACTTTACCTTGCAAACTGCTAAGTTTTGTGCATAGATAGTTACGTTTGCAATAGCAGATTTTAAAACACGGATACATATATATTTGTTGTGTATTTTGTACGAAATTACTTTTTTAGTCGCATAGTTACTTTTTGATCAATATAGTTACTTTTTTTATAGCAGGGTTTCTTTTCTGGCTATAATAGTTACTTTTTTGGCTGTAGGGTAGCAAAATTCAGGCTACCCGCGCGGGCAATGAATGAACGCCCTATATATATATATATATATATATATATATATATATATATATATATATATATATATTCTATTCATATTGAAAGTGTTGAGGCTCCACCACTACATGATTATCACTCATGTATGAATTCCTCTCTCTCTCATCCTCTCTAGGATGTTGATTACTTCAAGATTGATTAGATTAGGTTAACTCTTCATTCAAGTGCACACATTTTAGGGTTAGTATAGTGTATTGAGATATTGCTTCCATAAGCATCAAAGGTTAACCCCTCTAAAGGTAACAATCGTCTAAGTACATTAGGGATTCACCCATTGTACTTATCTTTGATAATCATCATTATTAATCATGGAATAAATTGGTCTTTCATTACTTTAAGTCTCCAAACAATTTTGGGTATTTTGAAACTCAATCGATTTTTGACCTTAGAACCTTTAATCATTTTGACCCATCAACCCACCAAATGGTTTTGAAACCGTTTGATTCCAGATGGTTTCAAGACCGTTTGGACTCAAACGGTCTCAAGAACGTTTGGTCCAAAGCATCTTAAAACCGAATGAATCATTTTGGGTTACTTTTAATCAAATCAATTTAGGGTTTCAAACATTGAACCATTCATCAATTAGATCGATCAATTTGTAGCCCTTGATTCTCTATCCAACTATGTATCCATTCATTCTCCAAAGGGTTTGACCCCTCAAAACTAATTGAGGTGTGATCAATCAAGCTTTCAGTTGATTTTGGACCATCTAACTCTTCGTTAGGGTTTGGACCAATTGAACCACCATTCGATCTTGAACCAATTGAACCACCATTCAGTTTTGAACCAGAATTCCCAAAAGGTTCGAGACCGTTTAGACCTCCAGCGGTCTACGTGTCAACCCTCTAAACGGTTTTGAAACCATTTGCCCTCCAAATGGTTTTGAAACCGTTTGGACATATGATGATTGAAACTGATTGGACCTTCAACATTGAAACCGATTGGATGAATTGATCTTGAAATCGAATGGACCTCCAAATGGTCAACCATGTCAAATGGTCAACCCTACCATTCGGTCACTCCCCCATTCATTCAACTCATTCAAATGGTCAACCATGTCATTCGGTTTTGGACCCTTGGTCCTCAAACGGTTTGAAACTGTTTGAGCACCAAACGGTTTGATGAAACCGTTTGATCAACTTTGTTGAAACCGATTGGAGTTTCTACATTGGAAAAAGTGTCCAGGATGATGTCATCATCATCTACCTTCATTTATATGGTTTATATTACTACTTATTTCATAGAATTATCAATTATAACAAGCAATTATTCAAGAAGAAGAAGGAATCAACATAATTTACAAGATTGGAATTGAATAATGATGTAATTGGGTTCAAGTTATATAACCCGCCTTCAAAGAATGCTTCAAAGCTCCAAATCCACGTCTTTAATGGTGGAAGAAGCTTTCTCAACTATCCCAAGTTCATGCTCAACTCTTTGAGTGAAATGAATGGCCAAAGTTGAGAATTGAATGGAGAAAAGAAGAAATCAAGCATTGATTTTCGATTTTTACCATTAAATCAAGGTGAAAGAGGACCATGGAGCTTACCTACAGATTGGGAATCGTCCTCCTACTGTTCCTAAACTCCCTTGGTCGTTTTTCAAGCAAAGATTGAAAGTTTTTTCGAAAAAGTCTTTC
This sequence comes from Alisma plantago-aquatica, assembly GCA_963693085.1. Lineage (NCBI taxonomy): Eukaryota > Viridiplantae > Streptophyta > Magnoliopsida > Alismatales > Alismataceae > Alisma > Alisma plantago-aquatica. The sequence goes on from OY856415.1 coordinate 672,599,340, forward strand.
ATTTGAGTTGTAAAAGGTGTTTTTATAAAGAAATTCAATGAGAGAGAAAATGTTTTATAAAAATCTTTTAATTCCCAAAATTAATGCCACATATCCCCCTCAACTTATTTCATGCAAATCCATATTCCCCACCTTCGAATTCCTCTTCTTTATCCATGAGTTAAAGGAAAAGAAGTTAAGCACCTTAATCATTATAATAATAATACCCATAAGTTAGTGGACTTTTCTTTTTCTTTAAATAATGTGAGTGGGCTCTTCACTCACTCAGATATTCTTGGGTGCCTTTTAAAGGCACAAGGACGTTCCCACTTATGCAAATTCAACCGTTTCATTTTTGGTTGAAGGCACTTCAATTAATATATTTATTTTTGCATTAAATTGAATTAGGGTTTCAATTTTGCTTAAATCTTGAGTATTTTAATATCAAATTCCCTCTCCTCCAAAGTGATTCAAATGAGATGTCCCTCTAATTTTATTTTCTATACATGATTTCAAGAAACATTAGATACCTTCTTCAAGTAAAATGTTGCATATTGAACCCTAGGTTTTGGGTAAATTACACATTACACCAAAACCAGATTTTAATGCACAAACATTGCTCAAAAACTCTTTCTTAGTACTCAGGATTTCACAAGCCATACCTCTGCATAATTTTCATTCTTATGATGCTTAAAAACTTTAGGAACATTTTATCATGTAACATTTGCAATTTAACCCCTCAACTTGGGTAATTTGCACTTTAGTCCAAAATAGGCAAAACATTGTTTCAACATTATTCAAAAAGGACTGCAATTGAAACATAAGTTCCTCTTGAGCCTTAATTACTTTTCAAGAGATAAGAGAAAGCATATAATCAACTTTATTAAGAAAAACATCAAGGGTTAAGGCTTAACCCAGGTCTGGGATGTTACAAATTATAAACCCCTAACAAGGATTTCATCCCCGAAATCCGAGGAAAAGGAAGATAGTTGTTACTCATGTTATCAAATCTCTAGATAGCATCTCAATGTCATGGAGATTGCACAAAGCTTTGTCCAGATCCAGGTTCTTCCACTCTGATTTATCATTTGAAGCTATCATACATAGCATATATTCAATTGCCTTTTTCATTATTGATTTAAAGTATGTATACTATGTTAAGTAATATCTTCTATATTGAAGAAGTGTTATTCATACTTCAAACGATCTTACAATTATTTCTTCAATTATCACTTGTTTATCAATGGTATGTTTATGAAGAGCATAAACCCCTAACATATGATGTCCATACAAATTTTTATGTAACTTGAATGATTTCATAGTTGGCCAATCCAAGTGATCAACATAAATCATCTGATTAAAAGTTTTCCCACATCCTATGATTAGGAGTTATGTCTTTATTTTCCATTACCACCTGATATTTCTGAGATACCAGAATCCTCACTTTGGTATCTGTCACATGTGTCTAAAACACATCACATCCTCATCATCTTTCCTTCATCTTAGGACATTACTTGTCACACATATCTTTACCTTAGAACCAAAGTCCAAGACAAACTGATACTTTTCTAAGTATCCATCAATTGAACATCAAATGTCATAAGACTCATTTGATTACCATGTCCCAGACAGGAAAGGGCATAAGAAAACACATTTCTCTTATCATCCTGTCATCACCCAAGGTTGTTTATTATTAAAGAAAAGAGATTATCATCTTCTCTAATTATTATATGAACTTTCAACTGTTCATGAGTCATTTACTCTTGTTTCATCTTAGGTTCCTTGCCATCAACATAGGAATTATAAAGGTGATTACATATCATTATTCCTTTCTTTGTTATTGTCTAACATTTTCATGAACATTTTGTGATTTCATCAGATTTCCCATTTCCACATTAGGGAAAAAGATATTTACTTTATGAACAGGCTTTATCAAACAGGGATCACCTCCTTGTTCTCATTCTCATCTTATGAGGATTATATTCTTTACTTCCTCATACGCACATACTGATCTGATATCATCTCAGATTCCTTTTTCTTGTACTTAGGATGTGATCCGATTATCCATACCATATTTTCAGTTTTATTATACTCATTAGATTGTCTCAGAATGACTACTTGATCAGAGTAATTAGAAAAATAACAATCTAAGAGTTCCATACTTACCCTATCCCCAATAATTATATACTTGGCCAGGGTATACAAGTATTGAGACTAGGTAGTATGCACTTTATGTACTATTATGTTCCTTACCTTTCATTTCATCATCATCACATGCTTTAACATTCATGGACTTCCTCCTGGCATCACATATATACCTCTTCCTCTTCCACACAGATAAGAGAAATTATAAAGCATTTAAAAGAATACTGAACAAAATATAAATCCTCATCTTCCTTGTGTCCTCATAGGACTAATCAAAGGAAGATCAAAACAACTACGTTCTTATTTTTAACTCATAGAATCATGAAATGTATGAACAAGTTCGGATCTTATTTCATCATACATCAAAATTTATTTATTCGGGTCAAGAAAGAGAATTAGAATCACATCCAAGTAAGGTTAAGAATTAAAGAAGTGATCTTTAGCATATAGGTTCATTTTTTAGGTCATTTCATCAAGATAAGACCATTTTAGTGTGCAAGAATGGATAAAGTTTGAATCATGATGCATAAAGGTGTTTAAGAGACTTATATTAGTCTAACACAAATATTTTAGACATAAAGTGTGGGCTAGGATCTTGAAAACCACGATATAAACTCAGTGAAGCATTCGATTAGTTGCGGAATACGAAAAATTACTGGAAATTAAAACATTTTGAGACAAGATCTGGAAACCATAACACTTCTTTTATAAGAAACAAAGTAAACAGTTTACATCTCTGTTAAACCACTTCTTGAGTAGATATATACAACATGATTCAAAAATCTCAAGAGTCAAAACCAAAATCTTAAATCACTAATTCCTAGGACCTGAGAGTACAGAGACGGCATAGGACTAACTAACTACATAACTCAGTAGGCAGTATCTCCACCTGAGATTCACTGCTGCCCTTGGTACTATTGTTGTTGTTATTGCTCATCCTTAAATGGGATCCTTCGTCTTCGACGACCACGTAAAAAAGTTGAAATCTACGGAGTGAGACAATGTACAAATTGTCCCAACGAGAGTTATAACTCTCAACTAGAAGCTTTATTATAACATTAAGGAATATCATAGACAAGGTAACTTAAATCATGTCAACAGCAGGTTTAATAACAAGTGAAGCACTTCTACTTAAGCAGTCATGTCTTTAAAGAATATAAAGAACATGTATACAAAATATCTGAACAGTTCATTAATGTAATCAATGTAACACCAAACATTGCTCCTCGTAGTTCAACCTAAACAGATATGCTATGCGCTTGATTATGTTTTACAAACATTATTATGCCATGTGGAGATGAGGTATACCTCTCATACTCCAACCGATCACTAGTAAGTCGCATCGGTATCATACATAGGTCATCAAAAGAGTCGGATTCTTATGACCTCATCTTCCTCAGTCAGTAAGAGGATTGTTTGCAGGACATCTTGTGTCTCTGTTGTTATAGCTTACCAGGGTAATCTGGTCCTTCGCTATTTTAGAGTTACAGTGGCGTTCTGTACTCTCGTCCTCATCGGAAGATTTCTTGTTTATCTCTCACCGATGCGGTATTTGTGTTTTCTTTGGGATATTTGTGGTACATCTCTTGGTATGGATTTGTAGTGAAGGGTTGATGGAATATGAAACATCTAAATCAATTTCTACACTAGGATGTAAGGATTTACGCATCCATTTCCCCCACATACTTAAAAGTATTTGATCCAGGAGTTCCCTTAGGAAAACCTATTTCACCATCATTTGGTCTCTGACAATGATGGATCTATGATCAGGGCCCTACATGGTATGATTATACTTGATTAGTTAGGTACATTTCAGTATTCTTTTAACATCATACATGTTCTCAAACATTAATCATTAGCATAGCAGCTATGAAAATAGAATACTAAATGTAACAAGTCTAACTCACATCAATTATAATTTCCCAATTATCTCACCACAAGTCATCTGTCAAGCATGACCTTGATGATACTCATGGCTCTCACAACCTATCAATTTCATTAGATGTCACTTTCAAGGTAACAAGGTATTTCATTATTCATAAAGTTAATAACATACTTTCAATGAATATGAAATCATCATCATTACCTGATTATGATCATCCTCATATAAGAACCTGCTTGGTTAATTTAACTGATAACAGTAAACAATTCATTTCAAAGAAGTTGTACCTTCCTACTCTTACAAGAGTTAGGTTCCCTGAATCTCATCAAATAGGGTTATTCATTTCCTTTACTTATGATTAGGAATATTGATTCCTTATCTCATACTTCAATCATGAAGGTTCATGCTTAAAAGCATAACTGGAAATAGGGTTTTACCCTATTCAAGTTAAGGTTATTGAAATCCCTTTATCTTATAAGGCACCATATTTTTGTAACTTGTTCACAGGGTTTCATACCTAAAAACATAATACAGGACTAAGGTTATCATACCCCATCCTTCATTAATTAATGTTTCATGTTCATATTATCATTCCAACTCTAATATGCAACTTTTCCATCCTTGGAAGCATACCAAGGTATGATGAGTGTTTACCTTTAATTACAACATTTATTTAACATCATAATGATTATCACTTCAAGGTATGAATTCATTTCTCATCCTTATCATGGTATGATTACATCATACTCATTAATTTGGATATACCTCAGTTAAAGGCATTACCTTGTAGACATTTCCAGGATTTCATAATTGCCAGGTCATAAACTAGGCTCACTATTCATCCCACTAGGATTTCCATATTTTCATTTCCAATTTAGGGTTTCTCATTCATATCACATCTCCTCTGGATTAGATTTATTGAACCTCTTAGCTCACAAGGCATAAAGATTCCTCATATTACAACTTGTAATTAGGGTCTCATACTCAAAGGTATAACCCTGAATTACTACATTTATCAAATCACCCTAAATTAGGGTTTACTATTCACATTATATGTTATTACCCTAGAATTAGGGTTTACTATACACTCCTTGGTGAATTGAACTCATAACATCATCATGTATGAGAAACATCATCATTAAAGCCCTCATATAAGTTTAAGATTCATCAATTATCATAATTAGGGTTTCCTTGATCTCACATAGGTGGATCATACCCTAATCATGCACATTCATATGTATGGAAGGTACTTTACTGAAATTTCAACCATAAAAGGTACTTTCTCTCTCCTCTCACTAGTAGATGGTGATTACACCATTCTAGATTAGGTTGGGTTAAGTCCTCATTGACTAAAATAAGCCATATCACCACTAACATGTCAATAGGGTTTGATTAGAACAAGGTATCCTTTGATTTAACCCTTCAAGGGCATTTTGGTAAAGTAAATTATTGATCACCATCATGGGTCAATTCATTAGTCACTTAGTCCCTTAATGTCCTAGGTTGTCATTAGGGTTTAGATCAAACCATCATTGAACCAATTACACCTTTAATTGATTAAGTACAAACAACCTTGAAAACCTCCGAACGGTTTCAACCTTCAACCACCAAACGGTCTTGAGACCGTTGGTGTGTTGACCGTTTGGGGAGGGTTGACTTCCAAATTGTTTGGTGCTTATGCGGTTTGAAACGGTTTGATCAAAATGACTTGAGATCAACTGGTCCAAACGACCTTGAGATCGTTTGAGCCCAAACGGTCTTCAGACCGTTTGTCCTCAAACAGTCTTGAGACCGTTTGGATCCAAATGGTCTTGAGACCGTTTGGTCCAAATGGGCTCAAACCGTTTGGACCTCCAAAGTGGTTCAAAAGTTGCAATTGGTCATGGATATGTATGTTGAAGCCCTCAATTATCCAAATCCATGACAACCACTTATAAATTGAGTCAATTAGGATAAGCCTTAATCAATTGGACATCAAATTGACCCTCAATTGAAAGCCAATTAGGGTTAAATCTAACTCAATTAGGGTTTTCAATCGGATAGTCATCAATGTTCAACATTGTGAATCAAATCGAGGTTGAACCTATCAATTGACCTCCAATTGGGCCCAAACTTGGCCCAAACGGTCTTGAGATCGTTTGGAAACCCTCCAAATGGTCTTGAGACCGTTTTCCCAAAGTTTGACCAAAAACTAAATCGGTTGGATAAGGGTTGAACCCTAATTAGGTCTAAAATCAGCATTTTTACCAATTCTTCAACTTATTGCAATTGGACCCTTAATTCATCAAATTAGCTCAACCTTAGACCTCCAAACGGTCTTGGGTTGTCACCAAACGGTCTTGAGACCGTTTGGATGAATCCCCAAATGGTCTTGAGACCGTTTGGGTTCTTCAACCCAAAACTCAACAAGATCTATACTTGAAATCAACAATTTCAACCCGATTAGGGTTAGGATGTTTAAGTGCCTTCAACTCTCAATTGGTTAAGAATTAGATTATGATTCTTTGTAGGAATGAAATTCAATATATTACCAACAGACCCTCAAACGGTCGTCCCTTGGTCAACCCTATCAAATGGTCTTGAGACCGTTTTGATTCAAACAGTCTTACAAGACCGCATGGGATCAAACGGTTTGAGACCGTTTGACCTCAAACGGTTTGCAACCGTTTGGACCAAAAGGGTTCAAGTTCGGTTGATAAAGTTGCCTAGGAATTCACGCCCATCATCTTCAACCTCTGGTCAGGTCGGTTACTCCACCGTTTTACTTGCAAAAGTTCAAGGAAGAAGGGAGGTAGAAGAAGAACTAAGTACAAATTACAAGAACAAAGATATGCATAATAAGGCAAAGAGTTTAGAGTTATAAAACCCGCCTCAAACGTTGTTCCTAGAGCTCCAAGCTTCCAAGATTCAAGCCTCTAATGGCGCCTTGAGCTTCACAACTCGTCCATAGGTGATTCTCCAAGGAAAAGATGGGGATGGTTGGCTAGAACAAAGAATCTAAGTGAGTTAACCATAGAACCAACCTTTTATGAAGAATTCATCCAAGAATTCGAGCTAGAAGATGGTTCCTACTCACCTTAGAACTACTTGGTCGTCTTCCTGAAGTCCACAGCTCTGCCTTGGCCTTTTTGAAAAAGATGAGAAGTGAAGAGGTGAAAGGATACGTTTAGTTGGTTTGCAAGGGTGAAGGCTTATATACTTTGGGCTATTTTGCACCATAAGGACCTCTAGAACATGGATTTCTCATCCAAGTCCCTCATTGTTCAAGAGCACGTCCAAGCCCATCTAAACTTATGCAAAGCTCATCAAAACTCAAGGTCTAATGGTAAAGGAACCAACTTTCAACTAGGGTACATATATGAAAGGTCTCCATTCTCATACTTGGTGAATTTTATGCACAAAGATCATTTTTCTTATCTGATTACTCATTCATGTGTCCCTTTCATCATTTTTACTCTAAGTGATGTCAAGAGTCATAAAAGATGTTCTAGATGGTATATTTTATAAATTGCACCCCACAATTTGGGTAAATTGCAGTTTACTCCAAATTAGGGTTTTTAAGCATAAGGATCATTCCACAAGCTGCATCTTGATGCCCAAGCTTGGGAAATCCATTATACTTCATCATATTCATTCTTATGTTGTCTCAACATTAAAGGAACATATAAACATGTGTGATCTGCAAGTTAACCCCTCTGATTGGGTAAATTGCACATAGGTCCATGTATGCAAAACAATACTACAACATTATTCATAGGGGACAGAAATGGAAACATATGTTCCTTAGGAGCTTTAATTACATAATAAAGGATAATTACAAACATATAATTTCATATTTAGGAAAAACACTTAGGGTTAGCTTATAACCCAGGTCAGGGGTGTTACAAATCATAAACCTCTAACAAGGATTTCGTCCCCGAAATCTCAGGAAGAAAAAGGGAAAGCAGATATTGTTTCAGCATTATATATTACATCCTTAGGTAACATTCATTTTCAGGAAGATGTTATAGAATTTTGATCAACATTCCTTAAGATCAAATTTAAGTTCTGATATTTATTTGAGATCATATAAGTGCCTTGCACTCTGAGTGTAATATCACATCCGATAATCAGCATACTAACTTCCTTTATTATATGTATTAATTATGTCATCAATTATACATTCTTATCATAAAGAAAAGTTTTCTTGTCAAACAAGGATTTATTTAACAGACATTCTGGAGAAGGATATGTTTATTTTAAGAACATAAACCCCTAACAAGGGATGTTCTTAACATTTTGTGTTTATTTAAGAACATAAACCCCTAACAAGGGATGTTCTTAACATTCTTACTTTGGTATCAATTACTTGTGTTATCAACACTTTATATCTCTTTCTTCCTTATATCATGGGACATTTCTCATTACATATATTCTTTCAACCTTTACTAATCAGGTTTGACCTTCCTTATTCTCATATTTCTTATCTTATGATACTCTTTAGGTTGTTTCAGATTGACTACTTAATCAGAGTAATCAAAAGATAACAATCTAAGAGTTCCCATATTTACTTTAGCATCAGTAATTGTATACCTGGCCAGGGTATATGATTACTGAGGTAAGAAAATATGCACTTGTATACTACCATGTTCCTTCTCTTTTCTCATCCTTACAAGTATAAATATTAACTTTACTGAATTTCATATCCAGATCAATTCTTTAATACCTTTTCTTCTTATAGAAGTAAGCATGTAACATGAAACATCTATCTGATGCAACATTGAAAGCCTTTATGAGACCAATCAAGGAAAGTTCAATCAATTACTCTTTAAATTTTATCCAAAAGATCATAAAGAGATTTATAAGAAATACCATTTATCTTGTCTAACATGTCATAGCTCGAGGATTATATCAAATCCTTGCATATCAAGTGGTATAAGGTCCGCTTGAATGCGATGATTAAAAAAGAAGAGGATGCAGGGAGAGCATACCTCCTGCATAACAGCAAACCCACTCAACGGAGTCTCTAACAACAAACTATCTGCCCTATGACTGACTGTCATATTGCAGTTACGGATCACTCTTTGAGTGATAAAAGAGTGCATAGCACCCAGGTCAATTAGAACAGATACTACACAAGATTTATACATATCAGAATATAAAAGTTTCATCTGACCTGCCACAACCCGTGGATCGACCACTGCATCAGGTGGGTTCATAGCATAGAACCTCGATGTCGCCTGTGGTTGATTTGGTGCAGATAATCCAGCTTGGGACGCTATACCACGTCCTTGAGCTTCTCCTTGTGATTGCCTTCTCTGTGATCCTTGTTGACCTTGTCTCGGAGGCTGTGTCACATTGACAAGCTTAGATCGACAGTCCTTCATCAAATGCCCCACCTTACCACAGTTGTAGTAGCTTCTCTCCAGTTGTTGTGGTCTAAAGGGTGCCTTATCCTTTCTGGATAACCATTGCCTTGGTGTACTAGGTCCTGGTTGTATTGGTGACACCAGAAACTTCTTCCTTCTGGAATTACTAGGCCTCTGCTTCTGGGTTTGGATAGGCCTTTTCTCGATTCTTCCTCTATATTTCCTTTCTGGACAATTAGGTCTGATATGTCCAGGCCTCCTACAATTATGACAGGTCCTGGTCTCTAACTGTATTCTAATCCGTACATTACTAGGGACTGATTCATCAGGCTGAGGTTGAGCATAAGCTTGCTCTGAGTTCAAAGCTTCATCATTTACTTCTGCTTCAACTTGCTGTTGAGGGTTACATATCCTATGGATATCCAAAACATCATCATTAGGAGCTGGTAATCTGGGTTGTGTTTCTAGTGTTTGATCCACTAGATACATCATGGTTGCCCTAAATTCTCCAACAGTGATTCCTAAGGAAGGATTCCTTATCATGGTTGGATTAACTAGGGGAACCTCAGGTAAATGTTCCTCTACTGCTTGCTCCTCTGCACTCCTTCTAGGTGTAGCATTGTTTCTTTCTGCAACAAACTCCTCGTCCTTATATATCTTCTCCTCCTTAGGGGCAGAAGATTCTATTAGATGAGGAAGAAACACTAAAGATAGACTCGACATCCTAAGTCCTATGTCTCTGTAGACTCGGCGAACCTAGATCTCTGATACCACTTAATTGTGGGCTCCGATCTCGAAAACCAAGATATAAACTCAGCGAAGTGTTCAATTAGTTGTGGAATATGAAAAATAACTGGAAATTAAAACTTTTTGAGACAAGATCTGGAAACTATAACACTTCTTTTATAAGAAACAAAGTAAACAGTTTACATCTCTGTTAAACCACTTCTTGAGTAGATATATACAACATGATTCAAAAATCTCAAGAGTCAAAACCAAAATCTCAAATCACTAATTCCTAGGACCTGAGAGTACAGAGACGGCATAGGACTAACTAACTACATGACTCAGTAGACAGTATCTCCACCCGAGATTCACTGCTGCCCCTAGTACTGTTGTTGTTGTTGTTGCTCATCCTTAAATGGGATCCTTCGTCTTCGACGACCACCTAAAAAGTTGAAATCTACGGAGTGAGACAATGTACAAATTGTCCCAACGAGAGTTATAACTCTCAACTAGAAGCTTTATTATAACATTAAGGAATATCATAGACAAGGTAACTTAAATCATGCAACAGCAGGTTTAATAACAAGTGAAGCAACTTCTACTTAAGCATTCATGTCTTTAAAGCATATAAAGAACATGTATACAAAATATCTGAACAGTTCATTAATGTAATCAATGTAACACCAAACATTGCTCCTCGTAGTTCAACCTAAACAGATATGCTATGCGGTTGATTATGTTTTACAAACATTATTATGCCCTATGGAGATGAGGTATACTGCTCATACTCCAACCGATCACTAGTAAGTCGCATCGATATCATACATAGGTCATCAAAAGAGCCAGATTCTTATGACCTCATCTTCCTCAGTCAGTAAGAGGATTGTTTGCAGGACATCTTGTGTCTCTGCTGTTATAGCTTACCAGGGCAATCTGGTCCTTTGCTATTTTAGAGTTACAGTGGCATTCTGTACTCTCTTCGTCATCAGAAGATTTCTTGTTTATCTCTCACCGATGCGGTATTTGTGTTTTCTTTGGGAGATTCGTGGTACATCTCTTGGTTTGGATTTGTAGTGAAGGGTTGATGGAATTGTTGGGTTTTAGGGGAGACAGAGAAGGCAGTGGAAACAAAAATTTTCTCCCCAACCCATACCGAGGAAACGCGTCAACGTCTATATAATAGGAAAGGATGGTTTGCGGAATCATACCTTGTCCCGAGGCTTGCTCGGCAACAATACCTCGCGCAATGCGCGGTCTTCAACTCCGGACTTCGATGGCGTCTGTGCAGCTCCTGGTCGCACCGGGACTGATGACTCCTACTCGAACTGGACTGTCGGATGACAGTTGTCCTCCATAGCGGCAGTGTCCTCCTGCCTCCGTAGTAGTCCACACGGACCACCTGGAACTCCACACTCCTTGTCCCACAAGGAAGTGGAAGGAGTCGCACCCTCCTATTGACGTACTAGTCGCCAAAACACTCTCCTGCCTCCTGTTGCAACTGCAGTTGTCCTTCCCTTGATGCACCTCCCTTTTATGGGAAGCACTTGCTCGGGCTCTCTCATGGTTACCAAAACCAGAGAGAACGACAACTTGCAGAGCAACTGGTTGCACTGAGCTGTACTCTGAGAAGCCCCCAATACCCCTATATATATAGGAGAGTCATGGGACAAGGTTCTCCATCCCAGGCAATGCAGGACTAAAAGAAGGAGTAGAAGGGTTCAGGATTTTCCACAAAAAGCAACCATCTCGCAACCTGAACTGATCGGTTCACTGCTGAACCGGTCGGTTCAGCCACTGAGCCGGTCGGTTGGACATGAGCCGACCGTTTGGGGCACTCCAACCGATCGGTTGGTGCCCTAAACCGATCGGTTCATGGTCCTAATCCGGCTCAAATTGACTTTCCTTGTTTCTTTCCCAATTGGTATCAAAATACCAATACTATTTCCAATCAAATTGGAAATCCTATTTCCAATCAAATTAGAAATCAAAACGAAAGGAAAATTCTCACCAATCCTACTTTCCCAAGTTGCTCGATTGCACCAGTTGAACCGATTGGTTCAACACTTGAACCGGTCGTTTCACTCTGTGCATGAGCCGATCGGTTCAACTATTGAGCCGACCGGTTCAGCAACCTCAGCCGACCGGTTCATCACATGAACCGATCGGTTGGGAGTGTAGGTTGTGCAGAATCAGTCAAATGCGATTTCAATCAATCCGATACTCCAATCAATGCGTCCAACACCTTGAACCATATGATATTGAGCCATCGACTGATTGAGTGTTTAATTGAACTACTAAACTCCTTTAGTAATCAATCTAAACATTGCTTGTGGACAAAACTCCTCTTCCAGGTTAAATCCTATGTGTGTGACCCTACAGGTCCATTTCACGTTGGTAGTGAAAGTCCATAACACTTATGACTTCACAAGCAAAGAGCGGTGCCTAGTCACACATCAGTGCTACCCAAGTGAAAGTAGAAAGTTGGAGAACAACTTTCATCCTACAATCCATGAATGGTGTTACAGCGAGTGTATAATTCCTTTGTCACTGATATCCCGAATGAACTCGAGGCATGGAACAGTCATCCTGTCAACGTTCATTCACTTTCTTGATCTTAGAGTAGACTGGAAGAGATATGTATGACATCAGTATCACATACTGATTCACACATGCGTGCACGCCTTTCTCAATCCTACTCATCAAGTGGCCATGGATATCAAACTCCCTCAGGAGGGACAAATCCCATATCTATCACTCGCCCCTCAAAATCCCTATGTGTCAAAGCCACCCAATCATCACCTTTATAACAACCCATGTTTCAGGACTGTGTTTGATGATGTCAAAGTGTGCCCAACGACATGTGTTGAGTGCAGTGATTTCAGGTCTAAGAATCACACTCACCACCATCACTGTGAGTACTGACTGTGACTACCATCTCATGGTTCCATGTGTCAAACTCACGGTGGGTCTGTCTGGTACCTTGTTCTCTAACAAGTACCTATGTGTTTGGTTTGATATCTCTATATCATGACTAATGAGATTCTGTCATCAACCAATACCACAATCTAGTCTTGTGTGTCATTGTTGTCTATCTACCTTCCACAATGACATCTGACCAGGGACATAACAAGAATGTACAAACTCTTAGCATCCGTATGATCTCATCGTTCAGGTCCTCAACCTGAAAGCATACGTCATTGAGTACTGTCATTCTCTAGACATTCAATCTGTTCTATCACTATCTCATATGACTGAACCAGAATGAATTGGAAGCTTGCCTTTGATGTTTATCAAATCAATCTTAATGTATCCCACCAATCATCCCATGATTGGCTCTCAGGGCATACATACCAACAGGAATATGATACATCTACATCAATTTCTACACTAGGATGTAAGGATTTACGCATCCATTTTCCCCACATACTCAAAAGTATGTGATCCAGGAGTTCCCTTAGGAAAACCTATTTCACCATCATTTGGTCTCTGACAATGATGGATCTATGATCAGGGCCCTACATGGTATGATTATACTTGATTAGTTAGGTACATTTCAGTATTCTTTTAACAACATACATGTTCTAAAACATTAATCATTAGCATAAAAGCTATGAAAATAGAATACTAAATGTAACAAGTCTAACTCACATCAATTATCATTTCCCAATTATCTCACCACAAGTCATCTGTCAAGCATGACCTTGATAATACTCATGGCTCTCACAGCCTATCAATTTCATTAGATGCCACTTTCTAGGTAACAAGGTATTTCATTATTCATAAAGTTAATAACATACTTTCAATGAATATGAAATCATCATGATTACCTGATTATGATCATCCTCATATAAGAACATGCTTGGTTAATTTAACTGATAACAATAAACAATTCATTTCAAAGAAGTTTTACCTTCCTACTCTTACAAGAGTTAGGTTCCCTGAATCTCATAAAATAGGGTTATTCATTTTGCTTTACTTATGATTAGGAATATTGATTCCTTATCTCATACTTCAATCATGAAGGTTCATGCTTAAAAGCATAACTGGAAATAGTGTTTTACCCTATCCAAGTTAAGGTTATTGAAATCCCTTTATCTTATAAGGCACCATATTTTTGTAACTTGTTCACAGGGTTTCATACCTAAAAACATAATACAGGACTAAGGTTATCATACCCCATCCTTCATTAATTAATGTTTCCTGTTCATATTATCAGTCCAACTCTAATATGCAACTTTGCCATCCTTGGAAGCATACCAAGGTATGATGAGTGTTTACCTTTAATTACAACATTTATTTAACATCATAATGATTATCAATTCAAGGTATGAATTCATTTCTCATCCTTATCATGGTATGATTACATCATACTCATTAATTTGGCTATACCTCACTTAAAGGCATTACCTTGTAGACATTTCCAGGATTTCATAATTGCCAGGTCATAAACTAGGCTCACTATTCATCCCACTAGGATTTCCATATTTTCATTTCCAATTTAGGGTTTCTCATTCATATCACATCTCCTCTGGATTAGATTTATTGAACCTCTTAGCTCACAAGGTGTCACGGGTTAACAACCTAACTCCACTGTACACCTCAGGCGCCAACATAAGGGGTACAATAGAGTTAAAGTTGCCCGTCCCTGAGTGGATCAAACACATGAATATATAAATGCACCGAATAAGAAGCTTCCATACATAAACCAAATAGTTCATTACATAGGGGCCCGAAGGCATAGGAGTTCTACAGAAGAAACTTAATACATGAGAAACTAAGTACAGAAGAAAAAGAAACATAATCTAGGAGTCCCATTTAGCTTTAGCATCCCCATGACAGATCTGAGTTGTAAGCCAGCATATAGAGTAGCAACATCATCTTCTTTCATCATAAGCATCATGAGTAGAAGGTACCTATAGAAAAGCATTTGCAATGGGTACACGTCAGCACAATATATAAATATATTGTACTGAGTACGCCTACGTGTCTTAAAAACCACTCATCATATCTTGGCAAGGCAGAAGAATAATAATAAACATGGCAGGAGAAATAAATTAGGACTTTAGCACAGTTTAGTAAGAAAATAGACATATTCCTTAATCATAAAGTTTGCATAGAAATTCAAAGACATGTTTTAGGTTTATTTTTCCATTATATACTTATGCATCCGCCTACCAATGGGATAGATGCTTTATGGCCTCATGATCCACTTACCAAAGAGATAGATCATTTCATATGGTGATCCGCTTACCAAAGAGATAGGTCACCTTTAAGCACTATGCTTACCAAAGAGATATAGTGCTTACAATATAATGGAACAAGCCCTTTATGTTCATGTGTGGTAATATACCATATACAAATAAAATATCATTCCAAAACAATCATACCTCAAGATCCAATACAACATCATCATATGCCCAGACTTTACTAAGTATAGTACACCCAATCACTAATATAAGCCAAATGAGGGTAATGGCGTACCTTCTACTCAGAAGTGGGGAGTCCAGAGATGCTCCTCACTGATACCTTTGATTTCCTGAAATCATTGGAGATTTGGTATTTATTAGATATATTATTTGAATTACACATATTCTAAAGAGTATATAAAAAGGCCCTTTATAGATTTGGAGTCATGAGATTAGAGTATGGGTCAGAGAGTATGGGGTTGAGTCCAAGACTATCATTGTCTCATCAGAGTAGGATCATAAAGTCAGAATCAGGGTTTAAAGATCATAATAACTATTTATGCACATTTTGATAGGTCAGAGTAGGGAAAAGAGGAAGTAAATAGGTTTTACTGGTAATTGAGTCATAATAAAAAGATCTGATTGTCCTAAGATGATAAGGGTGCAAAAAGATGATTATCACAGATTTTTGGTGATTTAAACATATTCGAGCATTTTCTAATTAATTAAACAAGATATGAACATAATAAAAAAAAATGAGAGTTTACTCGAGTCATAATTAGGGTCAGCTGATGCCATAATCGTGATCCTCGTATTTTTCTGATCAAAAAGGAGTATTTATTCATATTTTTCTGACACTCCTACTAATTTCTACGAATTTCCCAAGATTAGGTCAAAAACTGAAATTCAAGTTAATAAAAGAAAAGAAAGGAAAAACGCGGACCGTTGGATGTTCAGATCCAACGGTCGAGATCGCGCGCGTATAAAACCAAGCCGGCTGAGGCGGGTCACGGGCGGCTTACTTGGCGGACCGTGGTTCGCCCACTTGGATCCGAGTCAGCCCAACGTGGACTCGCGCGATTGGCCCAGCTAAGCCAAGCGGGTCCCCTTCCTTCTTGCTCCACTCGCGAGCAGCAGGTAGGGGAGAGGAACTCCGGCGAGCTCGGGCGACGGCTGCATTGCTTCTCGCGAGAGTTCAAGACCAGGAGCACCTTCGCGGGGATGAGCCGAGCTCAGACAGCTTGCTTGGGGACCGTGGCTCCCCGCGAGGTGGCGGGTCGACTAGGAGTCCGGCGAGGTGTAGAGCTCGCGGCGAAGGGTGAAGGAAGAGGGAGGAGCAGGCGATGAATCTTCGCGGTGAGGGGCCGCCAAGGTAGGTGGAGGTGCCTCGGAGCTTCGGGTGTACCCAATTGGGGACGAGCAGGCCGATAGGAGCCTCGTCCAGCAACTCGACGGCGGCGGACAGACTGGAGGGGAAGAGTTTGAGGATGGAGCGATGCCGGATTGCTTTGGGCAAATTGGAGGCAGGGGTGAGCTAAAGAGGCGTCAGAGGAGCTTCGAGGGGGGTTTAAGTAGGCGTGAGGTTGGTTGAGGAGTGTATGCCCAATTGGGCTCAGCTGCGGTTGGAGACGGGGACTCACTGGTGAGGTCGTGCGAGGCGATGTTCTCGTTTCTGGAGGTCGTGTGAGGGATCAGCGAGTTCGTGGAGGTGAGGTGGAGGCAGTGCCTCGGTTCGTTTGGCGCGAGGTGGCGCGTAGAGGCGGGGAGTGGGTCGCCCCTTGCTCGAGGTGGCTGCATCCACGATCTCGCGGATTGACCGGAGGTTAGGGATGACCCCATGGCCGTCCGATCTCTGGGCGCGCCATCGGGCGGTCGAGATGGCTCGCGAGGAGAAGTCCGCGGATCGCTGACGTCAGCACCGCGTGACAAAGAAATTCATAGGGTAATTGATCTGAATTGTGACAATTTATTAGGTAAACCTTAATCAAACTTGTAAAAATCATAGAGGGAGCTAGGAATGTCCAAATGACATGAAATTTGGACCATAGCCTCATCATAGCATACCCCACATGTTGGTAAAGTTTGGGGTTGAGATTCTTATCATTGAATGACTAATTAACTTTTAGGAAAAATAGGGTTTTAAGATATACTGAAGATTAAGGAACAAAGTATAAAAGGATTAGAAAATTCACTTTATCACATCCTACTCACCTTAAAAGAAATTTTTGTCCTCAAAATTAAACTGGATGAAAGAGGTGAGGAAAACGTTGTTCCATGTCTGCTCGTAGCTCCCAGGTGGCATCTTCTGCACCGTGATGGTTCCACTGTACCTTCACCATCGAAATCTGCTTATTCCTGAGCTCCTTTACCCTAGAGTCGAGAATCTTTGTAGGTTGTTCTGGATAAGATAGGTTCTCCCGTAACTCAAGAGGCTCATGATTCAGCACATGACTATCATCCTTCACATACGGTTTCAAGTTGGATACATGAAAGACATTATGCATCATGCTGTACTGCGGAGGAAGAGCAAGTCGATAAGCACATTCGCCAATGCGCTCCAGAACTTCGAAAGGACCCACGTATCTCGGACTAAGCTTCCCCTTGTTCTTGGCCATGGCACGGATAGGTCTGATTTTCAAGAATACATAGTCACCATCATTGAACTGTCTGTCCGTTCTGTGTGCATCTGCATATGACTTCTGACGATCCTGGGCCCGTTTCAACCTCTGCTTGATCAAAGACACCTTATCAGCATATAGTTGTAACTCCTCGGACTTTAGCATCTTCCTTTCCCCAACTTCATCCCAATGGAGAGGAGATCTACATGGCCTACCATAGAGAGCTTCATAGGGTGGCATATCAATACTAGATTGATAGCTATTATTGTAAGCGATCTCTACTAATGGAAGGTAGTAATCCCAAGATCCTCCCCAATCTAAGACACATGCTCTGAGAAGATCTTCTAAGATTTGGATAGTACGTTCTGATTGGCCATCAGTTTGGGGATGATATGCTGTGCTGAAGTTCAACTGTGTGCCCAGTTCATTCTGCACCTGCTTCCATAAATGTGATGTGAACTTTGGATCTCGATCTGAGACTATCGAAACTGGTACTCCATGTAGTCGTACAATCTCCTTTATATACAACTCAGCAAGCTCAGGAACCTTGTTTGTAGTCCGCATAGGTAAGAAATGTGCAGACTTGGTCAACCGGTCTACTATGACCCAAACCGCATCATGACCCTTCCTGGTCCTGGGTAGTCCCACCACGAAATCCATGGTGATATTTTCCCATTTCCATTCAGGAATTGGTAAGGGTTGCAATAGACCACCGGGACGTTGGTGCTCGGCCTTAATCTGCTGGCAAGTGAGACACTTAGAGATAAATTCAGCGATATCATTCTTCATACCTCTCCACCAAAAGTGTCTCTGCAGGTCCTTATACATCTTAGTAGATCCAGGATGTATGGAATACTTAGACCCATGTGCTTCTTGCAGGATACGCTTCCTAATCTCTGACTCTTCAGGTACCCACATCCTATGCTTGTATCTTAGTCCACCGTCCATACCAACAGATAGATGTGTCTGGGGCTTTGCTACAAGAGTTGTCATCTCCTCCAAACCAGGGCTGTTCTTTTGAGATATCAGGAGTTCAGAAAGAAGACTAGGAATAATATTGATGTTTGCCAAAATAATAGAGCTCGATTCTGCTTGAGATGACTCAGAAGATGAAGGTCCCAGATGCATTGATGCACAAATCGACTTCTTACGACTAAGGGCATCAGCTACAACATTGGCTTTGCCTGGATGATATGCAATAGTGAAATCATAATCTTTAAGGTACTCCAACCATCTCCTCTGTCGAAGATTGAGATCCTTCTGAGTCAAGAGGTATTTGAGACTCTTGTGGTCTGTGAATATATCAAAAGTAGCACCATACAGATAATGTCTCTAGATTTTGAGAGCATAGACAATGGCAGCTAATTCCAAATCGTGAGTTGGATAATTGACCTCATTAGGTTTTAACTGTCTAGAGGCATAGGCAACGACTTTACCGCTTTGCATAAGGACACAACCCAGACCCATTTTAGAAGCATCAGAATAGATTACAAAGCCATCATTCCCAGAAGGTAAGGTCAAAACAGGAGCAGAAGTCAAGAGAGATTTCAATTCTTGGAAACTAGCTTCACACTCAGGAGTCCAAATGAATTTTGCATCTTTTCTGGTAAGTTTAGTCATGGGTAGGGCTATTTTACTAAAATTAAGGATGAAGCGACGGTAATAGCCAGCTAGACCAAGAAAGCTACGAATTTCAGAAGCATTGGTAGGGGCTTTCCAATCAAGGACAGCTAGAACTTTGGCAGGGTCAACAGAAATTTTCCCACCCGAAATGACATGGCCAAGAAACATGACTTGGTCAATCCAAAACTCACATTTAGATAATTTAGCATACAATTTCTGGGCTCTCAAAACATCAAGGACTTTCTGGAGATGTTCACGATGTTGATCAACAGAATTTGAATATATAAGAATGTCATCAATGAAGACCACAACAAAACTGTCAAGGAAAGGCTGGAAGACAGTGTTCATCAGGTTCATAAACACTCCAGGAGCATTAGTCAAGCCAAAAGGCATCACCATGAATTCATAATGTCCATATCTAGTTCTGAAAGCTGTTTTTGGAATATCACAATCTTTTACTCGTAATTGATGATAACCTGATCTAAGGTCAATCTTGGAGAACACAGTGGCAGTGCGAAGCTGGTCAAACAAGTCATCAATTCTTGGAAGGGGATATTTATTTTTAATGGTGGCTTGGTTGATCATGCGATAATCAATACACATTCGCATTGACCCATCTTTCTTTTTGACAAAGAGAACGGGAGCACCCCAAGGAGAAGTACTAGGACGGATGAAGCCTTTATCAAGAAGTTCCTCTACTTGTTTCTTGAGCTCTGCAAGCTCGGCAGGTGCCATCCTATAAGGTGCCTTAGAGACTGGTGCGGTACCCGGTGCTAACTCAATTGAGAGCTCAATCTCACGATCTGGAGGCAGCCCTGGAAGCTCCTTAGGAAAAACATCCGGGTAATCTCTCACCACATCCAAGCTCTCTATAGGTCCCACCTTAGGATCAGGCATGGATACAACAGCAAGATAGGCTCTACATCCCTTGGCTATCAAAGTTTCAGCTTTAAGAGAAGAGATAATCATATTTCGGTGTCTTTCTTTTCTCCCGGAAATAGTCAAAGGTTTTGAATTGGGTGCACAAAAGATTACTTTCTTGCCTCGGCAATCAAGCATAACAAAGTTGGAAAAAAGCCAATCCATCCCCAAAATTAGATCAAAATCTTCCATATCAAGAAGGATAAAAGCAGATTGAAATTTATGACCACCAAAAGAAAAAGGCAGGGTTTTGGTTTTCTGAAGAGAAGTATAAATTTTGCCACTGGGAGTTGTCACATCCAAGATATAACCTAGATCATTGATCTCGAACTTGAGCATGGAAGCAAGATTTCTAGATATGAACGTATGTGTTGATCCTGAATCGAATAGGGCCACAACAGGATGATCTTGGAGACATATCATACCTACATTATGATTTTATATGAGATCATGGTTTTCAAAGATTTATTAAAAAAAAAAAATTTAACATTATTACCTTCAATCAGATGGTTATCATTGACTTTAGCTTCCTCTGCATCAATTGCAAAGACTCGGCCCTGTCGATGTTCTGGCTGAGCCTGAGCTATAGGAACAGCTGGTTGAGCAGGTGGAGCTCCAGGCTGAGGTAATGGGGCAGGACGATTCTGAGGTGCCCCTTGGACCAGATTTGGGCAATTGTACCTCATATGCCCTTCATTCTTGCAGTAGTAACATACAGGCTTCTCAAACTTGCATTTTCCAGCATGTACTCCTCCACAGTTTCTGCAACGGTTGGGGTTTGAAGATGATCCCCTGTATGGTCCACCTCGTCCTCGGCCTCCCCGGTTTGGTCCTCCCCGGAACGATTGACCCCTATGGTGATTTCCTCCTCCTCTGCCCATGCCATGGCTGTTAGGCTTCTTCTTATCATTTTCCTTCTCCTTACCCTTGGTGATGCATGCATCGGTTAGACCCAGGTATCTCAAGCTTGGTGCTTTGCTTTTTCCTAAGGTTCTCTCTTGGGTAAGGGCATTGTTGATGGCAGCTTCAAAGGTAAGATGGGTGGTGGTGCAAAGGTGAACTTTGATTTATTGGTTAAGGCCATCTATGAAGTGTTCAATCTTTTCATCTTCATCAAGGTTGCGAGCATGGCGCTCTAGGAGTCTAAAGGCCCTAACATAGTCAGCAACAGATAGGTTTCCTTGGGTGAGGTTATTGAACTGTTTCTTCTTCTCCTTTCTAGCTGATATGGGCATGAAACGGTTGGTAAAGATCCCCTTAAACTCCTCCCAACCTATGGGGGCATCTAGAAGTTCTCGTGTATGGTAATAATTTTCCCACCACAACTTCGCGGACCCCCTAAGTTGGTAGGTAGCAAAGGTGACCTTATCTTCCTCAGGACACTTAAGGGCTCTAAAGGCATTTTCAACAGATATGATCCATGCATCGGCTTTATCTAGGACTTCACCTAAGTCTTCTCCATGAAAAGTTTTGGGTTTGAGTTTAAGGAAGTCACTAATGGTGGTTTCATGGTTGGTCCTAGAGGATGAGGCACTATTGCTGGTTTCTTTTAGGGCTAGGGCATGCATGCATTCCAACATCACCTTCTTTTGTTCTTCCCAATTTCCTACAGCCATGGTCTTATTAGGACGGGATTCAGATTCATCACCAGAACCATCACTAGATCTTGTTCTCTTGGACCTAGTTTTTGGAGGCATCTGCAAGGTTGGTATAAAAGACAGTTTAGAGATTTATTTGTAATAGATCATAAAGCAGGTGTCAAAGATTTAACAATCATATCATATATTTTTCCAATTTTTCATGTCTTTTAGTTGTTCCCATTTTCCTAACCTACCCACATAATAGAGAGAGTATGTCATCGATCATGGTCATGAGAGAGAAATTAGATGAGAAACCTAGGGTGTATTACTCACTAAATAGGTTGGTTGGGGGGGGTAGTCCTTAATTGAGAAAAGATGAGAGGAAGGATTTTTCTAAGGTAAGGGTGCCCACTTTAACAATAATTGCGTTAGCCAGGCAGATAGCTTGCGACGGGAACCCTCGCACCGTGAAAACGGATGGGGAGAGTATTATGTCAGAACCCTCCGCAAGGTACCCTTCTAGACACCTCGGCAATTTACTGCTAAATGTGGGTTACCCTAGGTCTAGGTAAGGTTGCTAATTATTTGATACATCTATATTGATTCATGTGACCGCTCTGATACCATCTGTCACGGGTTAACAACCTAACTCCACTGTACACCTCAGGCGCCAACATAAGGGGTACAATAGAGTTAAAGTTGCCCGTCCCTGAGTGGATCAAACACATGAATATATAAATGCACCGAATAAGAAGCTTCCATACATAAACCAAATAGTTCATTACATAGGGGCCCGAAGGCATAGGAGTTCTACAGAAGAAACTTAATACATGAGAAACTAAGTACAGAAGAAAAAGAAACATAATCTAGGAGTCCCATTTAGCTTTAGCATCCCCATGACAGATCTGAGTTGTAAGCCAGCATATAGAGTAGCAACATCATCTTCTTTCATCATAAGCATCATGAGTAGAAGGTACCTATAGAAAAGCATTTGCAATGGGTACACGTCAGCACAATATATAAATATATTGTACTGAGTACGCCTACGTGTCTTAAAAACCACTCATCATATCTTGGCAAGGCAGAAGAATAATAATAAACATGGCAGGAGAAATAAATTAGGACTTTAGCACAGTTTAGTAAGAAAATAGACATATTCCTTAATCATAAAGTTTGCATAGAAATTCAAAGACATGTTTTAGGTTTATTTTTCCATTATATACTTATGCATCCGCCTACCAATGGGATAGATGCTTTATGGCCTCATGATCCACTTACCAAAGAGATAGATCATTTCATATGGTGATCCGCTTACCAAAGAGATAGGTCACCTTTAAGCACTATGCTTACCAAAGAGATATAGTGCTTACAATATAATGGAACAAGCCCTTTATGTTCATGTGTGGTAATATACCATATACAAATAAAATATCATTCCAAAACAATCATACCTCAAGATCCAATACAACATCATCATATGCCCAGACTTTACTAAGTATAGTACACCCAATCACTAATATAAGCCAAATGAGGGTAATGGCGTACCTTCTACTCAGAAGTGGGGAGTCCAGAGATGCTCCTCACTGATACCTTTGATTTCCTGAAATCATTGGAGATTTGGTATTTATTAGATATATTATTTGAATTACACATATTCTAAAGAGTATATAAAAAGGCCCTTTATAGATTTGGAGTCATGAGATTAGAGTATGGGTCAGAGAGTATGGGGTTGAGTCCAAGACTATCATTGTCTCATCAGAGTAGGATCATAAAGTCAGAATCAGGGTTTAAAGATCATAATAACTATTTATGCACATTTTGATAGGTCAGAGTAGGGAAAAGAGGAAGTAAATAGGTTTTACTGGTAATTGAGTCATAATAAAAAGATCTGATTGTCCTAAGATGATAAGGGTGCAAAAAGATGATTATCACAGATTTTTGGTGATTTAAACAGATTCGAGCATTTTCTAATTAATTAAACAAGATATGAACATAATAAAAAAAAATGAGAGTTTACTCGAGTCATAATTAGGGTCAGCTGATGCCATAATCGTGATCCTCGTATTTTTCTGATCAAAAAGGAGTATTTATTCATATTTTTCTGACACTCCTACTAATTTCTACGAATTTCCCAAGATTAGGTCAAAAACTGAAATTCAAGTTAATAAAAGAAAAGAAAGGAAAAACGCGGACCGTTGGATGTTCAGATCCAACGGTCGAGATCGCGCGCGTATAAAACCAAGCCGGCTGAGGCGGGTCACGGGCGGCTTACTTGGCGGACCGTGGTTCGCCCACTTGGATCCGAGTCAGCCCAACGTGGACTCGCGCGATTGGCCCAGCTAAGCCAAGCGGGTCCCCTTCCTTCTTGCTCCACTCGCGAGCAGCAGGTAGGGGAGAGGAACTCCGGCGAGCTCGGGCGACGGTTGCATTGCTTCTCGCGAGAGTTCAAGACCAGGAGCACCTTCGCGGGGATGAGCCGAGCTCAGACAGCTTGCTTGGGGACCGTGGCTCCCCGCGAGGTGGCGGGTCGACTAGGAGTCCGGCGAGGTGTAGAGCTCGCGGCGAAGGGTGAAGGAAGAGGGAGGAGCAGGCGATGAATCTTCGCGGTGAGGGGCCGCCAAGGTAGGTGGAGGTGCCTCGGAGCTTCGGGTGTACCCAATTGGGGACGAGCAGGCCGATAGGAGCCTCGTCCAGCAACTCGACGGCGGCGGACAGACTGGAGGGGAAGAGTTTGAGGATGGAGCGATGCCGGATTGCTTTGGGCAAATTGGAGGCAGGGGTGAGCTAAAGAGGCGTCAGAGGAGCTTCGAGGGGGGTTTAAGTAGGCGTGAGGTTGGTTGAGGAGTGTATGCCCAATTGGGCTCAGCTGCGGTTGGAGACGGGGACTCACTGGTGAGGTCGTGCGAGGCGATGTTCTCGTTTCTGGAGGTCGTGTGAGGGATCAGCGAGTTCGTGGAGGTGAGGTGGAGGCAGTGCCTCGGTTCGTTTGGCGCGAGGTGGCGCGTAGAGGCGGGGAGTGGGTCGCCCCTTGCTCGAGGTGGCTGCATCCACGATCTCGCGGATTGACCGGAGGTTAGGGATGACCCCATGGCCGTCCGATCTCTGGGCGCGCCATCGGGCGGTCGAGATGGCTCGCGAGGAGAAGTCCGCGGATCGCTGACGTCAGCACCGCGTGACAAAGAAATTCATAGGGTAATTGATCTGAATTGTGACAATTTATTAGGTAAACCTTAATCAAACTTGTAAAAATCATAGAGGGAGCTAGGAATGTCCAAATGACATGAAATTTGGACCATAGCCTCATCATAGCATACCCCACATGTTGGTAAAGTTTGGGGTTGAGATTCTTATCATTGAATGACTAATTAACTTTTAGGAAAAATAGGGTTTTAAGATATACTGAAGATTAAGGAACAAAGTATAAAAGGATTAGAAAATTCACTTTATCACACAAGGCATAAAGATTCCTCATATTACAACTTGTAATTAGGGTCTCATACTCAAAGGCATAACCCTGAATTACTACATTTATCAGATCACCCTAAATTAGGGTTTACTATTCACATTATATGTTATTACCCTAGAATTAGGGTTTACTATACACTCCTTGGTGAATTGAAATCATAACATCATCATGTATGAGAAACATCATCATTAAAGCCCTCATATAAGATTAAGATTCATCAATTATCATAATTAGGGTTTCCATGATCTCACATAGGTGGATCATACCCTAATCATGCACATTCATATGTATAGAAGGTACTTTACTGAAATTTCAACCATAAAAGGTACTTTCTCTCTCCTCTTACTAGTAGATGGTGATTACACCATTCTAGATTAGGTTGGGTTAAGTCCTCATTGACTAACATAAGCCATATCACCACTAACATGTCATTTCGGTTTGATTAGAACAAGGTATCCTTTGATTTAACCCTTCAAGGGCATTTTGGTAAAGTACATTATTGATCACCATCATGGGTCAATTCATTAGTCACTTAGTCCCTTAATGTCCTAGGTTGTCATTAGGGTTTAGATCAAACCATCATTGAACCAATTACACCTTTAATTGATTAAGTACAAACAACCTTGAAAACCTCCAAACGGTTTCAACCTTCAACCACCAAACGATCTTGAGAACGTTTGGTCTCAAACGGTCTCGAGACCGTTTGAGTGAGTTGACCGTTTGGGGAGGGTTGACTTCCAAACCGTTTGGTGCTTATGCGGTTTGAAACCGTTTGATCAAAACGACTTGAGATCGACTGGTCCAAACGACCTTGAGATCATTTGAGCCCAAATGGTCTTGAGACCGTTTGGCCTCAAATGGTCTTGAGACCGTTTGGATCCAAACGGTCTTGAGACCGTTTGGTCGAAATGGGCTCAAACCGTTTGGACCTCCAAAGTGGTTCAAAAGTTGCAATTGGTCATGGATATGTATGTTGAAGCCCTCAATTATCCAAATCCATGACAACCACTTATAAATTGAGTCAATTAGGATAATCCTTAATCAATTGGACATCAAATTGACCCTCAATTGAAAGCCAATTAGGGTTAAATCTAACTCAATTAGGGTTTTCAATCGGATAGTCATCAATGTTCAACATTGTGAATCAAATCGAGGTTGAACCTATCAATTGACCTCCAATTGGGCCCAAACATGGACCAAACGGTCTTGAGATCATTTGGACACCCTCCAAACGGTCTTTAGACCATTTGCCCAAAGTTTGACCAAAATCTAAGTCGGTTGGATAAGGGTTGAACCCTAATTAGTTCTAAAATCAGCATTTTTATCAATTCTTCAACTTATTGCAATTGGACCCTTAATTCATCAAATTAGCTCAACCTTAGACCTCCAAACGGTCTTGGGTTGTCACCAAACAGTCTTGCGACCGTTTGGATGAATCCCCAAATGGTCTTGAGACCGTTTGGGTCCTTCAACCCAAAACTCAACAAGATCTATACTTGAAATCAACAATTTCAACCCGATTAGGGTTAGGATGTTGAAGTGCCTTCAACTCTCAATTGGTTAAGAATTAGATTATGATTCTTTGTAGGAATGAAACTCAATATATTACCAACAGACCCTCAAACGGTCGTCCCTTGTTCAACCCTATCAAATAGTCTTGAGACCGTTTTGATTCAAACGGTCTTGCAAGACCGCACGAGATCAAACAGTTTGAGACCGATTGACCTCAAAAAGTTTGCAACCGTTTGGACCAAAAGGGTTCAAGTTCGGTTGATAAAGTTGCCTAGGAATTCACGCCCATCATCTTAAACCTCTGGTCAGTTCGGTTACTCCACCGTTTTACTTGCAAAAGTGCAAGGAAGAAGGGAGGTAGAAGAAGAACTAAGTACAAATTGCAAGAACAAAGATATGCATAATAAGGCAAAGAGTTTAGAGTTATAAAACCCGCCTCAAATGTTGTTCCTAAAGCTCCAAGCTTCCAAGCTTCAAGCCTCTAATGGCGTCTTGAGCTCCACAACTCGGCCAGAGGTGATTCTCCAAGGAAAAGATGGGGATGGTTGGCTAGAACAAAGAATCTAAGTGAGTTAACCATAGAATCAACCTTTTATGAAGAATTCCTCCAAGAATTCGAGCTAGAAGATGGTTCCTACTCACCTTAGAACTACTTGGTCATCTTCTTGAAGTCCAGAGCTCTGCCTTGGCCGTTTTGAGAAAGATGAGAAGTGAAGAGGTGAAAGGATACGTTTAGTTGGTTTGCAAGGGTGAAGGCTTATATACTTTAGGCTATTTTGCACCATAAGGACCTCTAGAACATGGATTTCTCATCCAAGTCACTCCTTGTTCAAGGGCACGTCCAAGACCATCTAACTCAAGATCTAAGGGTAAAGGAACCAACTTTAAACTAGGGTACATATATGAAAGGTCTCCATTCTCATACTTGGTGAATTTTATGCACAAAGATCATTTTTCTTATCTGATTACTCATTCATGTGTCCCTTTCATCATTTTTACTCTAAGTGATTTCAAGAGTCATAAAAGATGTTCTAGATGGTATATTTTATAAATTGCACCCCACAATTTGGGTAAATTGCACTTTACTCCAAATTAGGGTTTTTAAGCATAAGGATCATTCCACAAGCTACATCTTGATGCCCAAGCTTGGGAAATCCATTATACTTAATCATATTCATTCTTATGTTGTCTCAACATTAAAGGAACATATAAACATGTGTGATTTGCAAGTTAACCCCTCTGATTGGGTAAATTGCACATAGGTCCCTATATGCAAAACAATACTACAACATTGTTCATAGGGGATAGAAATGGAAACATATGTTCTTTAGGAGCTTTAATTACATTATAAAGGATAATTACAAACATATAATTTCATATTTAGGCAAAACACTTAGGGTTAGCTTATAACCCAGGTCAGGGGTGTTACATAAAGCATCAATATCATGCATTAAATTAGGATACATATCTTAAAAAATACATCAAAAACATGATTTGGGGGAGAAGAGAAAGTAGATTAAGGTTATGGAGATATTTTTATTGGATAGAACACATTTTTTTATCAAGAAACATATATCGCATGGAATTTTTTGGACAAAGAATATGGTAATTTTCCAAAGTATTACCTTATCATGGAAATTTTGGGTTGAAGGATCTCAATTGGATGGTTGAGGAAGGGCCATGTACACCCCCATTGGGCTGCCCCTGACCAGGCCTTGTGCACCTAGTAGTCCACAACCCAACCCCATGGCTACTGACTTCCTCCCACTGTCAAGTGTTGCTTGCCATCTCTCCATGAGTGGTCATCTGTAATCAACGCTTGTTGTTTGTCTTAATCCATCATGGTGCCAATGTTGCCCCAGGTCCAGCTCAAACGGAGGAGGGATCTCATTTGTTCTCTTACCCATGGTGAAAAGGGGGCTCGAAATAGCCTAAAAGGTTGTCACCCAGCCTCAGTGGTGTGTAGATGAGATGAAGGGTCCCTCATCTATCCTTGAACAGGTTGATGGTGGTGAGGAGACTAACTCATGGGGGCTTTGGTACCCATGGATGGGATGAATTGGGGAGGATAAAGGGGCCGAGCCCTGGGGTGTGATAGAGGGAGAAAAGAGATGAGAATGCTAGAAGTAAGTGTGTGGCACTCGTTGGGTGTGTCAATTTTCTAAGAGAAAGCAAGAACACTGGTGATTAGTGGAGAAAAAGGTGAGGTTAGATGGCTCTGGTGCCCTTGTCGCCAAGCTATTGTACAGAGGAAGGAGATGAAGGATAACCCTTAAATATTGAGAACAATCCATGGCCCAAAGGGCGCATGACTGAGATTAGCTGAAAAACCAACTAGAGATATTGATCACATTATAGAGGGTGCCCAATAATTTGGGCTAGCGCTATCGATTTTTCCCCACTAAGCTCAAATTCATTTCAAAATAGCCAGAAATCAAGTACATTCAAGGTGGTTTCCAACAAGTATATATCTCTCTTACTAGCTCGTATTTGGATGAAATTAAATGTGCTATTAATGTGAGAGAGATATCTATAACAAGAGTACAAGAAAAAATATATAGATGTATACAAGGGGAAGAACTAAAATACATGAAAAAATGATAAAGTTTGGCATGAATGTAAACTGGATTCTTGTCAAATTGAGTATCAAAATAGTGATACATGTATATTGGATGGGAAAATTGTTATACACATTCCAACAAGAAAGTGAAGGTGTTAACAAGAGCGATGTAAAAATTAGAAGTCATATCCAAAGTGTGAGGTGTTGAATTAAGAGTTATACATTGCCCATATTTTGATGATGACTTAACCATTCCATTTCTGTGTCTAATTTGTTTGTTCAAGATTGATTTCAGAATTTAGGTACATGAAAAGGATCAAATTACACAAGCCCTAGATTTTTCAAGTTCAAGTCAAATGCAATGCAAGTCTGTAAGTTGGGAAATCACTCCAAATAACCTTAGATGATTTTTGAAATCACTTGTATTGATGATATGACTTGTAACTAAGATGAGAAAAATATGTGGGACACTTAATAGTATGGTTTAATCACTCAAAAGCCAACTTAGACAATTTGTCATAGGCTGTTCATCGGTCGAGTTGGAAACTAGACCGATCCTATGATGGATTTTCTAAAGATGACCCATCGATCGAGTTGTACACTCATGAACTTCACAGACCAATCGACTCACTGAGAAAATCTAATTTTAGCTCATCGGTCGAGTTTCCCAGAATAAACTCGACTAATAGTTTGAAAATTGGCTTTATCTTTTAGTTGATCAGTCAAGTTACCTTTATTGAAACTGGATCAAATATATTGTATGAAAAACACAAAAAAATGATTATAACCATCGGTGAGTTGCTTTGGGTGAAAATAGTTTCGTTGCCTTGTGGAAAATGGCTATATTTTAACCCTAAGTGATCCCAAACCCAAGGGAACACCCCTAGATATAAATAGGACCCCTTGGAGTTCATTCCAAGTTTTCTCATTCATGCTATTCTAAGACCTTACTATAGTTGAGTGTGTTGCAACTCCTTGACCCCATTTCTCTCTCTAGTTTACACTTCATTTTGTGATTATGAGTGAGATAGGCCTGTAGTAATGGAGCTACTCCCTTATGCATGTAAACCTCTCATCTACTCCATCTTCCCTACCCCTTTCCTCCTAGAAGAAAAGGTGAAGCAAGCTACTCTGAGTAAAGGTGGAGTTGTTGTTGCTCTTCTTCAAGGTTGAAGAAGAGGTGATGATCTTCTCTAGGTGAAGGATAAGGCAAAGGCTAAATATCCAAGAAGAGTGGAAACGTCCTTGAAGGAGGAAGACTTGTGCTTGAGTAGGTAAGACCTTAGAAGAAGGATAAAGACTCTTGTAAAGTGGGTAAGACCTTGGCAAGGTGAAATACTCTTTGTGCATGGATGGGTAAGTCCTTTGGTGGTCTTGTTTTGTAACTCTTATTAGTGACAATTTAGAGAAAATCACTTGCAAAGTCCTAGAGGCTGACCTCTCTACGTAGTGGATTGAATCTCTTCTAGTTTGGAGAGTGGAACCACTCTACATGACCTTGTCAAATGCTTGTTATCAATTCCTCTCATCCCTGCAATACTTATTACTTAGGAATTCAAATTGCACTTAAGTTATTGGTTTTAATTTGATATAATTTGAAGGTCTAATCTATCTTGTGATAAATTTTGAAGCTCTATTCACCCCCCTCTATAGCCCTAGATCCAACAAGCAGTATCAGAGCTAAGGATCTTCTCCAACAATCTCCCATGAGATGAGAAGATGGGAGAAAACCTACTTGGTTCTCTAAACCTAGAGGGAGGTCTCTCCATGTGTCCTCTAGTCTTTGGTGGCACCAACTTCCTCTATTGGAAGAGGTGTATGCAATTCTACATTCAAGGCATGAACTTTGACATGTGGAAGGTGATGGTCACACCTTACAAGGAGCCAACCAGTGCTATTGCAACATGGAGCGAAGCTACTCTCAAAGAAGCCAAACTTAATGCCAAATCCATCAGCATCCTCTATGCAACCCTTACCCCAACGGAGTTCAATCAGATCTCATCTTGGGACATTACCTATGAGATTTGGGACAAATTGTGCATCACCTATGAAGGCACAAAACAAGTCAAGGAGGCCAAGATCTACATGTTGAACAACCTTCTAGAGAACTTCAAGATGGGAAAGAAAGAAGGGATTTTGGATATTTACGCTAGACTTAATGTCATCTTCAATTGGTTGGCTACATTGGGCAACACTTTCGATAGAGGTGTAATCAACTCCAAGATCTTGAGGGCTCTACCAAATATATGGGAGTCAAAGGTCACCTCCATTGAAGAAGTGAGGAGCCTTGGTGGCATCCCAACTGACGAGCTCATTGGCAACCTCCAAGCCCAGGAGCCATGGCTTGACAAGCTAGAAGAAGAAGCCAAGCAAGAAGAGAAGGAAGCTAACAAGATCAAAGATAGTTTTTTCCAAGAACAAGTGGAGGCGGTCATCATTCAACAACAACTTGCTTATAAGACTTCTCATTCCTCCTCTAGTGAAGATGATGGCCCAAGTGAGAATGAAGACAACTACATCAATGATAAACACTTCAAGGGAAATCAATACTCCTCCTCTTCTACTCCTAGATGGTACAAGTGTGGGAAAAAGGAAGACTACAAGAGTGAATGTCCCAAGTAAAGAAAGTCACACCACAAGGTAGCTCAAAGAAGGAAGAGGAGTACAAGAAGGAGAGAAAATACAAGAGCAAGGACAAGAAGGAGAAGAGACACAAGAATGCATCTCATTAATCTTGGGAAGCTTCATCTTCAAGCAGCCCAAGCTCCAAAGAAGATGGAGAGTGCCACCTTGCACTCATGGCCTCTACTAGTGAAGAAATTGGTGAGGTAAGTGAGGTAAGTTTGCATGAGTCATATAAGGAAGTGTTATTGACATGCTTATCTCTACCCGTTAATCTTTTTCTAAATGTAAATCTACAAGAAAATGGTTAGGAAAAAGCATTGATGATATATATGCTAAACTTGAAATTGTTGAATTTAATGAGAAAACTAGTCTTGAGAGTATTGATAGTTTGCAAGGGAAATACCTTGATCTTGAGCTCCAATACAATGGGGTTGAAGTTGAGAATGATATCTTCCTTAATAATATTGAAAATCTTAAGGAAGAAAACTAAATTTTTCTTATAGAGCTTGAAATAGTTAAAACTAAAAATGCTTAATTTAAGCTCCTTATTGATGCTCATAGAGAATAAAGAGATGTCCATCTTAAAGAAATTCAAACGCTTAAAACTGAAAAATGCTTACAACTTAAAACGGAGGTAGCTAGCATCATGATTATAATCAATAGTAGCAGTATAGTTATCAACATAATCATGGCTACTGTATGTACTCACCTACAATCTTAAGAATATCCACAACATAAGTATATATGGTATCTCTTAATTTCACTAAGAATCATCTTTATGTAAAGATAACAAACAAGGGTTATCATCCAATATGAAATCTTGTGTATAACCCTAAACAAATATGTTACACAGTTGTATTACATCTTATTACGCCCTAGGGAATTTGAATCGTACCATTCAAAGTCCAATTGACCCCTCGAAGGGCTATTCGGTTATGTACAATATCTAGGAGTGTCGTAACCTAAGATCTCTTCCCCTCAGTCAGTACGAGTAAAAAGGCAGTGACATATCAGTCAAGGCTGCCACCATAGTGACATATAGTCAAGATAATAACCACTAGTCCGACCTTGGTACAGGTCACGACACTAGAAACTAGGGTATTCAAACCCAATCATTGAGGTACAACCGCGGTTGTCCTCTAATCACATCATGTTATAATCATCAAGACATGATCGTAGCCGTTCTCAATCACATCAGATGTATGAGGCATGACCATAGCCAACCTGCACAATTTGCATTGTGGATGACAAGGATATATCCTCAACCTGCCACCCCCGCATACTCAACAGTATGTGCTCCAAGTTTCCCTTAGGAATACTTGTTTCACCATCCAGCAAGTTCTGACACTGAAGATGGTTCTACAGAACAGGGCACTACATGATTAGAGTTGCACTTGATTAGTTTTGCCAATTGGGTGAATTAAGGCTGCATCAAAGAAGTGGACATACAAACCCTAATTCACTTCTAGAAAGCATATAAATATCAAAACTTGAAAAGATATAAAACGTATGAAACATAATTTATCATGTTATCATCACATGGTACTATTCACTTGCCATTCATGAGACTACACTAGTCATCATATTATCACAAGATATAAATCCTTTTTACAATATCACAGGGTATCAACCCTTATCAACATAAGAGGATTACACCTCATTTAGGGCTCAACCATGCCCAAAGGTCATTAAGACCATCATACTATTCTGTGCAAGATCATCATTATCTTTCCATGCCATATAACAAAGCTCAACAACATCACTTACATATACTACACCAAATCAACACAATCTTACATTAATGATCTAGGAGATATTCATAACCAATCATAGAAGGGTTATATTAACATTAAGAACATTCCTTTATTACATCAACATGTGAGGAATCTAGATATGATTAATACTCATCATATTCACAATGCACGTGTTCAGCATAAGAAAGTATCAACCATGTGGCTATGATAACCAAGAATCAACACATTAAGGTTATGATCATGTTAAGGAGGTTATTCCACCATCATTCCATCATATAACAATGTTAACAATGAGTAATCATCTTTATCTAATTGCATTAGAGTTAGGTTTAACATGATAAATTATATCAATGTTACTAATCAGCCCTCATACCCAAACCCTAATTCATGCCATCCCCATTGGATCATGGATGCATAAGGTGAAGCATCACCATCACATTCCATACTATTCTCAAGTATGAACCCACACATAAATCAAGGTGTAACCATCAGGTCATAGCATACTAGGGTTTCAACAATAATAGAGTACTCAATGATTGTATTAGTCATTCAAGGACTATTCATACCCAATTACCATCATTTATTTATATTAAATCTAGGTATAACAAGCTATACCTCATTAGGGTTACATATCAACACAATATGGTTATCATACCTTCTATTCATATGAGTGAATAGGTAAGACTAACTTATTAAGGGTAACCCTCCATTTGTTCCATCATTATTCAACCCATTTCTCAATACCACAATGTCACCCAGAACCATTGGATGTTTAAAAGGTAAGACTATTGGTTGTTTACATAAGTAAACACCTTGGATAAACTACCTATGAAGTCCTTGATTTTTTATCTAGAAAGAGTCACCATATAACCCTAGACATCCCTTGATAATCGATACAAATAGTTCCATTGAGAGTAGGGTAAAACCCACAATCGACTGTTCAGTTAAAACAAGCCATCCATTGTCAACAAGGAAGCTCCTTAAGTTGATCATATAAAGGAAACCATCTAAATCACATTATTAGGACTAACATATTACATTATCCATAATTCCATATTAATGGAGGAATAAACAATAGATCTCGACCATTGGGTCAAGTTCACATGTTAAAACCATCAATTACAGTATAGGTCTGACCATTGCATCAAGTGACCCAAGAAACCATTGACCTAAGGCTTAATTGATACTAAAACTACAATGATTGGCTCACCATAGGTTGTAGAGACCTGTTAAACCATCATTACTGACCATTAAGTCACCATCGGTTGTTATATAAACACTAACGCATTAATCAACTTCAAATATTAAGCTAATGTCAGCATTGATTGATAACATCAGTAAGGTGCTTAATGGTTGATCATTATACTTCTCATTGATCCAAAACCTGACCTAAGGGGGTGACCATAGGTTGTCACCATCATTTGACACTCTTGATTAAGACCATCAGTTGTTATGAAGACAACACCATAGGGTTTTTGTAATGGCACCATCATCGGTCATGGTTTATAGACGAAATCAGCTTTAAACCCTGAAATTGACCATTGTTTCATAGGTGCTTAGCACCATAGGTTGTCAAAACAACCTGATACAAGTCATATAATATCTTAGGTACACATGATCACAGGTTCATATATAACTGAAATAAGAGCAGTAAACATTATAAAAATCAAAATCCTAGTTAATCATAGCTTTTTAGTGCATGGATCATCATTTTCAAGCAAGAACATGATCTAGAAAGCTCATGGTAAGCAATAAACGTGGAGAAAGTTATAAAACTTACCTCTAATGCGAAGATGGAACCCCACACAGAAGAAATATCTAACAGCTAGGGTAGAAAATCTAAGAATAAGCTATGAATTCGTCCATCTAGCACCTTTCTTCATCAAATGAGCAAACCCTAAGCATAAGGAGCAAGAAAGGTAGGGTTTTAGAGATTTAGAGCAATTTCTACCATGGAACAGCAAGGTTTTGACCTGTAGAAAACTAGGAGGAAGGATAACAAAGAAATAGATGGAGGAAAGAAGGAAATTCTTTCACATTTTCGTCAAGATCATTAGAAGGAAGCTTTTTCAACCCTAAAATGAAGTCAATTTCAACCTTAGAGCCTTTCTCCAAGAAGATCCCCACTTTCTTCTTCGTTGGGGAGAAAAATTCATAGCTTAATAGAGGGAGAACGAGTTTGGGAGAAGGATAAAGGTGGTGAAGAGGAAATGGCTCGTTTGTTTGCTTGTGGATAAGTATATGACACTTTAATATAAGGAAAAAGAAAAAGTTGAAATTCTAGTATATATCCAAGTGTCCATGGCTTTAAATTATTAAGAATATATATGCACACACACAAGAAGCTCTCCCACCATCCCTATAGACCTTCTTAGCAATTCTTTGTCAAAATTCCCAGCCAATCACATAATTCATTAGTTGATAGCTACTAAAGGTAGCTCATCCGTGAAGGGGAAAACCCTAAAATACCCTTGGAGCAAACACCTTCAAACAAAGGTTTAAATAGGTTCCCCATGGATCAACAAGATCAATAATGATGATATAATATCCAAGGAACTTAATGAAAGTGATAATTTCAAAGAAAACCTCTCGATTGGGTAAATTGCATAAAAGTCTAAAATGTGTATAAAATTGCATAACTTGCTCAAACAGTGTCCAAATTGGACCAAACTTGAAACTTAATCTTTAATTATGATTTAAAAGTATATCACAAGGTTATATTAGGGTTATAATAATTCAGTTATGATAATTAAGCTTATTCAACTCATTAAGCAAGTTTAGGGGCCTTACAACCATAAACCCCTAACAGGGATTTCGTCCCCAAAATCTATGGTAAACTAAGATGGGTACTTCCTTTGCACCTCATACTATTCCCTTCACATGGTTACTTACATATCATGGTGATGTCACATTAGTCATACATATCTCATCTTCGGTCAGCACAAAAACCCCCACATAAGAAGGCATTTGCAAATATGGAACATAGGAACTTGTTGTCCCACCTATACAAAGCTAATAGTAATGTTCCACTTTAAATTCTAGCAATCATCCTAAAATTATATCTATTGTATCAACATATTACTCAAAAGTCATACTTTCTATCTTTTTACCAATCATGCCATGTGTCCCATACCATTCCTTGAAGCATAAAAAAAAAGAAATGTATCCATCCCCTTTTTTTCATACTGAAACTAGAACTCTTGTCAGTTCTTTTTCAGCATCAAAAGAAATGCTGACACTAGTAGATATCATTTCATACAAGGAAACATGATTCTGAGTCAACCTTGTTAGGGGTGATACAACAACACTATCTTCACCTTACTAGGATTTACACAACCTACTTAGAAGACATATCAAGATCCCATAAAGACACTTAATCAACCCCATCTCACTCTTGTTCAACTTGTCTCATAGCAATTTCTGTTTCGGCAATCCTAAGGTTTTTGAAGAAGAATTGATCATATTTCTGATCATATTTGAAATAATTTGACATGTCATCATTGAAATATTGCTACAACTTGCAAGACATTACTTGAACACTCTGTTCCTCCTATTCATAAATTCTGTTGGTACATTGGTTAGTTTAAAGGACATAACTCTAAACTCATCACGGTCATGTGGATTATGTCATCCAATATAAATCTTATGCATTGATATTTGATCTTAGGTTAATCTTAAAGGAATATGGTATCACATATCTATTGACCAATAAACCTTTCATCCTTGATAGTGGTCTTATCCAGCTATCACTAAACCATACACAACATTATAGAATCACTTTTGTTTTTCCTTCCTAATAACATTTAAAGGGTCATCATCAACTCTATCTCTCTAAGGGAGTGCAATACTTGTAATGTTCATTTAATAAACATCTCCAACCATCACATATTTCTCATAATGTTGATACATCTTAGATACTAGGATTCATTACCTTGGTATCCACCTCATGTGCTATAAGGAACTCACATCCTTATCTCATCTACTCTTACCAACATAACAAATTTTAAAACATATAAGAGGAGTCTTCCTAATTATTGGAAGGCTCAAAAGCAAAATCATCACAAACTTTATGATCTTGGAACCATAGTCCAAACAACCTTATGCTATAATAAGCTATCCACCCTCATGTTTGTAGCGAATCCACATGTACCAAGTGGCAATGATCCACTTGAAAGTTGTTCCCTAGAAAGAAAAGACACAAAATGAAACACACTGCCCATACCATAGTAGTATTTTTCAAGGGTCACTAGCAAAAAGGTAACCGATTCTATTTTAATTATGCAGGTTACAACTTCTTATGTATCATTTTATCTTTTTCATTTCGGGTTCCTTGCCATTAGCATAGGAATCATCATGATTAACGTATCTCATTACTCCTTCCTTGATTACTATTTATTCCACTAGTGTATGTTCTCTTATTTTATTCTATTTTCCAACCACTTATCAACAAGTAAATCATCATATTCTTCATTTTCTTCATTAAACATGGATCATCTCTTAATTTCTTTCATGTGCCATGTTGATTTTTCATTAACACTTTCTTACACACATAGGTTGGTCTGAGATTAACTTAGGTTCCACCTTATTTCTTTATCATTGTTCCTATTCATCTTCTCATTTTGTACTCGTTATAGGATTTCTCTCTATCTTATGTGGATTTCATACCTTGAATCACTTTCTAAGCACATTATTATCTGTCTTTTACTTTATTATCTTCATGAATCACATCTTCTAGAACTCCTCTTTTTCTTATTTATATTCATATTTAGATACCATGATGTTGTATCTTTCTCTTATAGTTACCAAACATTCAAGTTTTGATAGATAATGATGCAATTCTCATCTTCTTTAAGGTAGGATTGAGATATTCACATCATGATTTCTTATTCATTATGCTCTTTAGATTGTCTCAAAATGACTACTTGATCAGAGTAATCAGAAAGATAACAATCTAAGAGTTCCATACTTACTTTTTTTCAATAATTGAATACATGGCCAGGGCATCCAAGTACTGAGATTAGGCAGTATGCCCCATGTTTTTGTGTCATGTTCCTAACTTGGACATCATCCTAGTCTTAAGTCCTAGTGTCCCCTATAGACTCAGTGAACCTAAAGCTATGATGCCAACCTGTGGGAACCCGTTACACTAAACGAGCTTACTCAAAATATAAAACACAATCAATCACTAAATAATCACATACCCAAAAATATGGGTAAATTAAAACCGATTTCAATGTCAACACCTTCTCAGAAATATTTGCATAAGACCCCAACATGTTTCTTGTATCCATAATATGCCAAGAATTTGATACAAATTATTCTATTTCCTTAGCCACAACATATATACACAAGAGAACATTATTTATATATGCCACACAAACAAGAAATAACATGATAACAAAAGACCGGTTTATTTGAAACACCATATAAAAACTTTTCCTGCCCAGACCTGAGAGTACAGGGACGACTCTAGGACACACTAGACATCTAATCAACTTTATTAAAGATTCATTACTGTAGCTCCTTTTTGCTGCCACATGTTTGTTTTTATCACTTCTGATTACCTAAAAAATTTGGCGAACCACAAGGGTGAGACCCATGTCCCAGCATGAGATATAACCTCCAACAAAGTTTATTGATTACAACATTTTTAAGTAATTAAGCAATTAAGCAGTTTAATCAGATATAACAAATAAGATCAGAAGTATTGATGATTAACAAAATACATAAAGGAGAAGATAATAACTACATCATTAGTCAGACTGTAATCCTTTATCTTGTTGACAATATAAGCAATTCAGTAGCATATGCATATCTAGCATCATGAGCAAGTCTAGTAACATAGCATAGCTAACATCATGAGCATGTCTAATTGGTTGAACATATCAACATCATACAAAGAGATAATAACATAAGCACAACTATCTGGATAAGCATGATTAGCAGTATATGCATCTCTATTTACAAATTCATGGCTAGCATGCTAAACATAACTAACAACATGAGATAGCTACCATCATGATTATAATAAATAGTAGCAGTATAGTTATCAACATAATCATGGCTACAGTATGTACGCACCTACAACCTTAAGAATATCCACAACATAAGTATATATGCTATCTCTTAATTTCACTAAGCATCATCTTTATTTAAAGATAACAAACAAGGGTTATCATCCAATGTAAAACATTGTGTATAACCCTAAACAAATATGTTATATGACCGTATTACATCTTTTATTACGCCCTGGGGAATTTGAATTGTACCATTCAAAGTCCAACCGACCCCTGCGAAGGGCTATTCGGTTCCGCACAAGATCTAGGAGTGTCGGTATCCTAAGATCTCTTCTCCTCGGTCAGTACGAGTAAAAAGGCAGTGACATATCAGTCAAAGCTTCCACCACAATGAAATATAGTCAAGCTCATAACCACTAGTCCGACCTTGGTACATGTCATGAAACTAGAAACCAGGGTATTCAAACCCAATCACTGAGGTACAACCGCAGTTGTCCTCTAATCACATCATGTTATAATCACCAAGACACGACCGCAGCCGTTCTCAATCACATTAGATGTATGAGGCATGACCATAGCCAACCTCCATAATTTTCATTGTAGATGACAATGATATATCCTCAACATGCCACCCCCACATACTCAACATTATGCGCTCTGAGTTTCCCTAAGGAATACTCATTTCACCATCCAACAAGTTTTGACACTGAAGATGGTTCTACGGCACATGGCATTACATGACTAGAGTTGCACTTGATTACTTATGCCAATTGGGTGAATTAAGGATGCATCAAACAAGTGGACATACAAAACCTAAATTCACTTATAGCAAGCATATACATATCAAAACTTGAAAAGATATAAAATGTATGAAACATAATTTCTCATCTCATCATCACATGGTACTATTCACTTTCCATTCATGAGACTACACTAGTCATCATATTATCATAATATATAAATCATTTTTATAATATCACAGGGTATCAATCCTTATCAACATAAGAGGATTACACCTCATTTAGGTCTCAACCATGCCCAAAGGTCATTAAGACCATCATACTATTCTGTGCAAGATCATCATTATCTTTCCATGGCTTATAACAAGGCTCTACATACAATACACCAGATCAGCGCAATCTTACATTATTGGGCTAGGAGATATTCATAACCAATCATAGAAGGGTTATATTAACATTAAGAACATTCCTTTATTACATCAACATGCAAGGAATCTAGATATGATTAACACTCATCATATTCACAATGCACATGTTCAGCATAAGAAAGTATCAACCATGTGGCTTTGATAACCACCAATAAACACATTAAGGTTATGATCATGTGAAGGAGGCTATTCCACCATCATTCCATCATATAAATATGTTAAACATGAATGCCCATCTTTATCTAATTGCATTAGAGTTAGGTTCAACATGCTAAATTATATCAATGTTACTAATTAACACTCATACCCAAACCCTAACTCACGACATCCCCATTGGATCATGGATGCATAAGGTGAAGCATCACCATCACATTCCATGCTATTCTCAAGTATGAACCCACACATAAATCAAGGTGTAACCATCAGGTTATAGCATACTAGGGTTCAACAATAATAGAGTACTCCATGATTGTATTAGTCATTCAAGGACTATTCATACCCAATTACCATCATTTATTTATATTAAAGCTAGGTATAATAAGCTATACCTCATTAGGGTTACATATCAACACAATATGGTTATCATCCCTTCTATTCATATGAGTGAATAGGTAAGACTAACTTATTAAGGGTAACCCTTTTCCATCATCATTCAACCCATATATACATACCGCAATGTCACCCAGAACCATTGTATGTTTAAAAGGTAAGACTATTGGTTGTTTACATAAGTAAACACCTTGGATAAACCACCTATGAAGTCCTTGATTTGTGCTCTAGAAAGAGTCACCATCTAACCCTAGACATCCCTTGATAATTGTACAAACATTTCCATTGAGAGTAGGATAAAACCCACAATCGACTGTTCAGTTAAAATAAGCTCCTTAAGTTGATCATATAAAGGAAACCATCTAAATCACATTATTAGGACTAACATATTATATTAGCCATCATTCCATATTAATGGAGGAATAAACGGTAGATCTCAACCATTGGGTCAAGTTCACATGTTAAAACCATCAATTACAGTATAGGTCTGACCATTGCATCAAGTGACCCAAGAAACTATTGTTCTAAGGCTTAATTGATGCTACAACTACAATTATTGGCTCACCATAGGTTGTAGAGACCTGATACACCACCATTAGTGACCATTAAGTCACCATAGGTTGTTAGATCAACACTAATTCATTAATCAACATCAAATATTAAGCTAATGTCAACATTGATTGATAACATCAGTAAGGTGTTTAATGGTTGATCAATATACTTCTAATTGATCCAAAACCTGATCTAAGAGGGTGACCATAGGTTGTCACCATCATTTGACACCCTTGATCAAGACCATCCGTTTTTATGAAGACAACACCATAGGGTTATTGTAATGGTACCATCATCAGTCATCGTTTATAGAAGAAATCATCTTTAAATCCTAAAATTGACCATTGTTTGATAGGTTCTTAGCACCATAGGTTGTAAAAAGAACCTGATCCATGTCATATAATACCTTAGGAATAATTGATAAATGTATATTTATCTTTTTTTATTTAATCTTTTAGATATTTTTTAGGATTGTTTTGTTATTTATTTTCTTAGTTTTGTAATTAATTGTATTAGTTTAGATTTTCTCTCTTTATTTGGAGTTTTAATTGTGTTTGGCTATTTTTTTGTAGGAAAATGGTATAATCACTTCAATGATCAATTTTTCTTGAGAAGATATTTTGCACAAATTCCCGCAGTGTTTGACTTCAGTATATACCTTTCAAAAAAATTGGTATAACTCCCACATTCCAAGGTGGAATTTGATGTGAAAGTATGCGTTGGAAAGAGAATTCAATTATCTACAGAAAAAACATATTTTCAGACTTCTTACGAATTTATGACTGGCCCAAAAATACGCTAGAAATTTCTGTTGCTGAAAATTACTACAAAAAGAATGCAAAGCAATCAACTGTTTCTTTTCTTCTATTGACCAGATCCAGAAAAGTTTTCAACTGCTGACCAAGAGACTTCTATAAATTCTTGTATGTAGGGTTTCTACCCCTCCTTCCCCTATAAAAGGAGGGGGGACTCCACTAAGAAAGGCATCTCAGATTTTGTAGTCGTTTCTTGTAGTTGAACTTTGTCATTTCCATTCATTAGTGTATTCTTTCATTTCTGTAATAAAATTTATTCTTTTCTCTCTGGTTTATAGATCTTGTGTCTTCTTCTTATTCTTTTCTTTGGAGCAGGGAACTAAGAGTACAAGCTATTTCATTGTCACCAGCTAAGATCTCCTAGGAGATTCTGTCACTTCTGGTCTATGGCTTTCTACCTTCCTTCCTTGTTTTCTCCATCCCTTAGTATGACTAGCGAGTAGTTTTCTTACCGAGGCGAGGGAGCAACCCTTTAGCCATGTAATGACTGGATTGAAGATTTATATGATTTTTTAGATATATGGATTTTGATTTGAATCTCAATGATTTTAACGAAGTGATCTCTCGTTTTCATCGCTTGTTAATCTTGGCGGATGCGATTGTGGAACCTAAGATTTAGAACAACCAAATCGATTTCATGGGAATTTGGATGAGACCTCAGAAAAGTCCCCATTAGGATGATTGAACTAGGATCCCTGAATGTCAGGACCAATGGGTTCATGGGGAGTTCATCTTTTGTGAATCATTTATAAATGTTTCACATACCTTCTTTTATCTTTCTTATCATTTCTTTGATCTTGTTTTGCATCAACTAGGGTGGTAAAATCCCTTAGCTTCGGTATTTCCTTCTTTGATTGTTAATCTTTGATTTAGTAACTTTATCTTTTTGTTTTAGTTTTAACAAACTCTTAAAACAGATTTTACATTCTCGTTCTCGTAATCAGATTTGAAACTCAATCTTCTTCATCGCCGTCTCTGTGGATCGACCCTTCTATACTAGCCTTTATCGGAAAGTAGAAAAGGATAAACTCTAGGATAATTTTCCTTGTGATTGGTGTGCTAAACGACGTGCATCAATAATGTACACATGATTACAAGTTCATATATAACATAAATTAGAATAGGAAACATTATGAAAATCAAAATCCTAGTCAAGCATAGCTTTTTAGTGCACGAATCATCATTTTCAAGAAAGAACATGATCTAGAAAGCTTATGGTAAGCGATAAACGTGGAGCAAGTTATAAAAATTGCCTATAATGAGAAGATGGAACCCCACATAGAAGAAATCTCAAGCAGGTAGGGTAGAAAATCTAAGAATAAGCTATGGATTTGTCCATCTAGCACCTTTCTTCATCAAATGAGCAAACCCTAAGCAAAAGGAGCAAGAAAGGTAGGGTTTTAGAGCTTTAGAGCAATTTCTACCATGGAACAACAAGGTTCCGATCTGGAGAAAGCTAGGAGGAAGGGTAAAAAAGAAATAGATGGAGGAAAGAAGGAATTTCTTACACTTTTAGGTCAATATCACTAGAAGGAAGCTTTTTCAACCTAAAATGAAGTCAATTTCAACCTTAGAGCCTTTCTCCAAGAAGATCCCCAC
Source organism: Alisma plantago-aquatica (assembly GCA_963693085.1). Classification (NCBI taxonomy): domain Eukaryota; kingdom Viridiplantae; phylum Streptophyta; class Magnoliopsida; order Alismatales; family Alismataceae; genus Alisma; species Alisma plantago-aquatica. The sequence goes on from OY856415.1 coordinate 672,643,965, forward strand.
TTTTCTTCTTCCTTGGGAAGAAAAATTCATAGCTAAACAGAGGGAGAATGATGTTGGGAGAAAATAGAGGTGGTAGAGAGGAAATGGCTCATTGTGGTGCTTGTGGATAAGTATATGACACTTTAATATAAAGAAAAAGAAAAAGTTGAAATTCTAATATATATCCAAGCGTCCATGGCTTTAAATTATTAAGAATATATAAACACACACACAAGCATCTCTCCCACCATCCCTCTAGACCCTATTAGCTTTCCTTTGTTGAAATTCCCAGCGAATCACATAATTCATTAGTTGATAGCTACTAAAGGTAGCTCGTCCGTGAAGGGGAAAATCCTAAAATACCCTTGGAGCAAACACCTTCAAATAAATAGGTGCCCCATGGTTCAAGAAGCTCAAGAATGATGACAGGATATCCAAGGAACATAATGCAAGTGATAAATTTCTAAGAAAACCTCTCAATTGGGTAAATTGCATAAAAGTCCAAAATGTGTATAAAATTGCATAACTTACTCAAATAGTGTCCAAATAGGACCAAACTTGAAACTTAAGCTTGTATTATGATTTTAAAGTATATCACAACGTTATATTAGGGTTCTAAGCATTAAATTATGATAATTAAGCTTATTCAACTCATTAAGCAAGTTTAGGGGCCTTACAGACAAATTCCCTATATTTCAGTTTACTCTTATAACCTTTGCAAATACTTAGCGAATTCTCATTAGGATATGTTGTATACATTTATAATGTGGTTTTATCATCTAAAATTCATTAGGGTTTTCGAGTTGAAAGGAAGAAGAATTGGGTGAATTGCTAGGGATTTGATATGAGATTGAGATTTTCAGGGATGAGCTGCATTTTTAAGGTGTTTTCACACCTTAGGGTGAGTGGGAACTTCCTTTAAACAATATATTGCACGAAAATTTGTTTAATCATCCATAATCTTCAATTGCTTAGCATGCGACTACAAACCCTGAATTGTCTGTTTGATCTAAGTTGTTGCAAAATGATATGAAATGGATTCTTCGTCTATTTTTACTCTGTGAGTAGCACGGCCGTGGTGATGTACCAAGGCTGTGGTGGGTAGGGTAGGCCACAGCCGTGGTGGATGGGCACGGTCGTGGGAATAAAAATGGTGAAGTTACATGTTTTTTGTCAAAACGGCCACGGTCGTGGTGGGTTAACACGACCGTGGTAGAGGTGATGTGCCACGGTCGTGGTGGCTTGCACGGCTGTGGTGCTCTGCTGTGCCACGGCTGTGTTGTGGTGCCACGGCTGTGGTGTCTGTCACTGGCACGGCCATTTTGTACTGCACGACCGTGCTGCCTTATGCTTGATTTGGAGGTTGAACCTGTCGATTTCTATGTGACCTAGCACGGCCGTTTTGTGGTACCACGACCGTGTTGGGTCCTGGATCAGCACTTTAACTTGGATCTTTGGCTTTTCTTGGACTTCTTTGCTTCAATTGATCTTTGGCCACTAGGGTAGGTCGAGGGAGCATCAGACTTCACTTTGGGCCTCTCCAAGTGCAGAGGAACCCTAGGATTGCCCCTTCTCTCTCTCTTCCATCAAGCGTGGTCCAAATGCCTGAAAAATATGCAAATAATGTCCATTAGTGCATTTTATACAAATAAGCATATTAGGGGGAATGACATGCAATCTAACAGGTATAGATGTGATTGAAGAGCAAAAAGACACAAGATTAAGCCCTAAAATAGGGCTGAATCACCACCCCAAACTTGAAACATACTTGTCCTCAAGTATGCTCCAACTCAATCTCTCTATAAACTTTCACAAAAAGAAATGACAAATGCAATATAAAAGACGATTGTTGCTGAATGGGATCAAAGATGACTAAGTACATGCATTTCACCTCTCTCCTCTCCTTTCACAAACCAATCATGAAAAGAGCACAAAGCATTTGAACTTCAAATATAGCACATAGAATACACAAGTTATCCATATTTCTTCCATTAAGCTCTGGGTAAACCGTTTCATGGTGGCGTTAATCAAGAATGACTAGGAGTGTTGTTTCACATTCATGCATTCAGTCTTATATTTCAAATCACACCAAATGACCCACGTGGTTTCAGAAAAAGGCAAAATGAGCTAAGTTTGATGCTTCTTATCTCAATGGGTATGAAAGTGGAAGAAAGGGTTGCGGTAAGATTTTTGGAGTGTTTTTACACACTCATCTTTTCTTTATTTGAATGCTCTTAAACAGGAGCATCCTTTTATTTTGGTTTTTTGCTTTTCTCTTTTTTTTTTCTTTTTCTTGCCCTTGGTGTAGATAGGGCATATGGTGGATAGAGTGAAGCGGGGAGATAGAGATGTGGCCACCCCAAACTTTTGGAGGTGGCCACGACTAATATGTGCACTTTGGCATCCTTTCATGAGGCGGAGGGGTAAGAAGATGGTGAGAGAAAGGTCGAGTCAAAGAGGGGTCATTGGTATGATATTCCACATAAGACATCCTGCATGAAAATTAATCCAACACTTCATCTAAGATATCACACCACATGAATGAACAAGATGAAATTGATATATCAAACAAGTGATTCTACAAACACTAAGCGTTCAAAGCTTGCTCAAGTTCACAATTCAGCCAAATCAATCACAATCATGAGAGAGGTGATGCACATGTAAAAAGTCAAGAATTGATACCACTTATCAACAAACAATGATCATTCAGTTGCATTTGTCAAAGGTCATCATTTTTACTCACAACAGTAGAGATTGGGTCAAAACACACTTTTTAGACAAGAAATCTCAAATTTGAGCAAAATTGGCCAAAATGGTGCCAAGTTGCCTCCAATCACATCTAAACCTATATTATTGAACTTAAAGTAGTAAACAAGCAAATCCTAACTAAAACATGCAAAAATTACCAAAAATCTACATGGTATGCAATGCATGGCAAAAGAGAAAAATTTTTGAAAATTACGCAAAAAATGACAATAAGGTAAACTACATGGAATGCAGGTATGCAAAGCAGTAAAATTCTAGACTAGATAGCAGGACAAGCAAAAGAAATGAAAAACAACAAACAAAAAGTAAAATAGCAGATGAGATGCAAAAATGAGTGAAAGAAGAATGAGGGCATACCGCCCTACCACCCCAAACTTTTGAACCATGTTGTCCTCAACATGACACCAAAGTCTAGTGTGATAGGGTAGATGATCACTGCGGAGGTGGTGGAGGTGCTCCTCCCTGCCTGTAGTAGGCGCCCCAGTAGTCTGACTATGGAGGCGGATAGCTGTCCTGAAAAGTTGATAAAGAACTCCACCATTCTTCACCCCACTGTGGGTTCCTCTGGGCCTGGGCATTATGGAACTGATAAAGGTGGTTGACCTGGTAATGCATCTGCTGGTGGTCCAACCACATGGCATCCTGAGTCCTCTGAATGCCCTCTTGTGCCTGTAAAATCCTCTCCTATGTCGCCTGAATGTTCTCCAGTTGTGCATGAATGGTACCCATGTCATATGCATTCACTGAAGGCTGTTGTGGCTTTGACGCTCCCATTCTTTCTTCTCTTTGCCTCACCCGTCTTGCCGCTCTTTCCTCTGCCATCCGCCTCTGCTCTTCCGCCTGTGAAGGCTCTCCTAAACCCCCTACAAACCCCACCTCAGGGATTTCCTCTCCTTTGGGGTTCTCCTCCTCGTACCTCCTCAACTTTTGTAGAAAATCTGGCGTTGGTCCATATTGTGCCATGAGGGGAGGAGTGTGGTATGGCAGCTCTAATGTGACTCCTGGGTAGGGTGGGTTGATTTGGTAAATGATCTTATAATCCGTAACCATAATCATGGATGAGCGAGCTAGGTAGTGCAAATCAACCAACTTGCCGCCCTCTGCCTTTGTATATCCTGTCATGTCATGCCCCAAGGCAGTGGCAATAGATGTTACAATCCCTCCCATTACAAAAGGATTTGTGCTCTTGGACGGGATTGTCCTCATGTGATCAATCAATAATGCCCCCAGGTTCACATGTTTCACTTTTGTCATCCAACCAAACACAAAAAGATCTTCGTTGGTGCAGCTGCCTTGATTTTCATACCTGCCAAAGATGTTGTTTGCCAACACCTTCTGAACATAGCGGAGAAATGGGCTATGAATACCACTTGTCTTTTATTTCCCTTCTACAAAAGTACTTTGGCCGGTGAAGCACTTCCACATGGCTGGATACGTGGAACTAGAGTCATTTTCTGTCCTTCCTCCATCTAGGAGGGCAGCCATCTCTTCACTTGGGGCAAAAATCTGATTTAGCATCTCTGAGGTTATCTTCCATCTCTTATCCCCAATCGTTACCTTAATTGCATTCTCACCATCATTTGTTGCTTTCTCTAGCGTGGCGAAGAACTGTTGTGTTAGCTCGACGTATGATTCCTGTTGCAGCGTCAATATCTCATAAAGCCCCAATTTTTCCATCAATTCTTGAAAATAGACAAAGAACCCCATTGCCTCCATTGACGCTTGGCATGCGTATCGAGTAGCTAGCACTCTGTGTGTCAGGCATCCAGGGTGCTTGGGCTCCTTTTCCATGCCTGTAGTAACCTCTGGTTGCAAAAATGGGCGTTGTGGCGGGCTTGGTTGCTGCTCAACATCAGGCGTCTCAGTATCATCTTCATCAGCTAGCACTAGGCGTCGACATGGTCTTCTTTGTGGATGTGCCATGGAGGAGACAGACGGTCGTGCGGCTGAAACTGACAGCCGCGCGGCTGAGGCGGAAGGTCCCTCAGATGAGATGGAGTGTCGGGAGGCAGACGGCGGTGGCTGCGGCGAATATGGTGCCCCCCGTTGTGGCTGTACGGTGGCTTCTTCAGTGATAGGATCCACTATGGCATCCAATTATGCCTCCGTCAACTGGGGGTGGTTGTTCCTTGGATACGTGGAACTAGAGTCATTTCATGTTTAGAGGATGTATTTTGTTTAGTCGTGGAAAGCGACGCTGATTAACAGTGAGATAGACAAAACAAGAGAACAATCTAAACAGAAAGCCAATAAAAGAGAAAGGGATAGGAAATTTGTCGTAGTCGGGCTCAACGACAGGGAGGAAGAAGACCGCTGCCTCCAAAGACACCACGTCCACACACCTCCTGAAGAAGAGACCCTACTGATGACGGGCGAGAAGAGGCCAAGGGGGAGCGGGGCATCACTTTGCGGCAGCCAAACCCCCTCCCCCCAGCCAGCCGCTTATGCAAGAAGAAACTCTAGTGGCGCTAGGATGAGAGTGGGGAGAGAGAAGAAAATTTTGTTTTTATTATGTACCAAGCTTAGTTAGTTTAGTGGAATTTATTAATTATTTTGGATTGTGTACAAAACCATTTGATCCTATTTTTGGATAACAACTCTAATTTCTTGGCCTTCCTTAATTGGGGGTTGCGGGGGAATGGGGTCGTTACATTTGGTATCAGAGATTGATTTTCCATATAATCTCTAATAATTATTAAATTTACAAATTATTTAGAGCCCTAAAGGGAATTATTAGAGAATTTTCCAAAGATGGAGGTGTCTAGAAAAGGATCATGATCTGGGGGCTAGCAAGATTTTCCTCCGCTCTGCTAGTCAGTTTACGAAGACTCTCGGAATCCGTGTGACTACCTAGCCAAAATTTGACTCGAAATAAGATACCTCTTGGATTTCTCATTTACTTTCATCCCTTCTTTACCCCTTTCATTGGACAAACTTTAAGTGCTTAAGGTTTCTTCTCTCTCCACCTCCTCCCTAATTTTAAGGTCAAGAGTGCTAGGGATTAAGGCATCCTCTGCCAGATAGTTGGACACAATGGGAAAATATTTGATGGGTTTGTCCTCTATAAAGGTAAACCCTATATGGAACTAGGGCCAATTTGGGAATCAACCTTAGTAGGATAAGAGAATCGCAAAAATATGAAGTATAGGTTGTAAACCCTAACCTCGATCTAAAAACCTTAATCCTGGGGTATGAACATAGTAGAAGGAAAAGAGAGAACCCAAATAAGTTGGATAACTTAGTTTGTGCATGCATGCAAGTATGTAGGTTAGGCATGCATAATATACATGGAGGATTTGAGTATGCATGTGAAGCATATATAGTAAGTGGTTGCATGACCCCTAGTGCAACTTTTGGTTTTGGTGACCCGACCTAGAGTGGGTCATCCTTGAAAAGAAGAAAAGATCTAAGAGAGAGATAACACCCTAAAAAAGAAAGGTTAGTGGTGACCAATAAGTTTAAAATCCTTCAGGTAGGAACCCTAACCAGTGTGTTCCCACTCAGATACGAGTAGGAGATAGGCATGCACCTATGTGAAGGTGAGCGACCTCAAGGCTGTCAACGGGATTAGTTCTAAGCCAGAGGGGTAATTCCTATTGGATTGGTCTATGAGATAGGCATATAGGAGGAAATGAATGACAAGCTTAGTGTGATGTAATGAGATAATATGTTTTATGATAACCTCAGTCAACTTTGAGGATTTGACTATAGTTTGAAGTTGGACATAAGATTAGATAATACAAATTTGTACGCTTCATCATATAAGGTAGGCTAGGTGAGAATAATAGGTGCATCTTTAGGAGCCTCGACCTCATCTACAAAGAGGGAACCTCTAGTTCTAGGACCAGTTATAGGGTTAACTCAGGAGAGAATGAGACCCAGAAGGAGAAGGTTGGGAACTTAGAATCCAAGACATGAAAAATCATAAGAAAGATTTGTATGATGTGTCCTAGACTAGACTACCCTAAGTGGATGAGTTGTGTTGCATCATGCATAATCTCTAGAGGCTTGTCATACCCTATATGTCTTTGGAGGGACGAAACCCTAGAAAAGAGAAAGAGTCTTCTTTTATATATGTATAGATGATATATGTACCTACCATCTAGGTGAGAAAAGAGTCCCATGATCCTAGAGAGGTAAGGAATGGTAATATGATGTGAAGCCTTAGACTCAGATTGGTAGTCCTTTTGTAGGACTCTAAGGGTTGTTTACGTGGGAGAGAAAGTTGGGAAGAATATGTCATCATATTTTGGTTTGGTACATGCTTGAGAGGCTTAGACATGCAATTTAGATAACAATGCAAAGGAGGTAAACATGTGGTTCCTAGACCAAAGTGGGGAAATGGTGGTATCCGATGCATATAATGCTCACAAGGTTGAGTGAGTTCATAGAGATTAAGCATGATACCTCCCTCAAGCTTTGGATTAAAGGAGACCCCACTTCTGTTGTGATAGATGTTTGATGAGCCACTCACTCCACTTGGTCTAGCACTACTTGCTATCATATGTTCGGCTAAAACTGGTCTTACCTTACAAGATGAGGAATAAATATGACATAATGAAGAACTTCTATTGAATATTTCCTATATTTTACTTCATGGGAAGTTAGTTTAGACCACTATATAGTGCAGGTTGCCTTGAACACTCATATCTAGAGTTAACCCTAGTTATTGCTTTTACCCTTTCTTATTTCCTTTCAAACATTTCCTCAAGTACATCAAATTTGAGAATTAGGCATGCATGGATAACGAAAATTGGACCCTGACTTAAGTTTTAGAGTTGTGATCTTTACTATTTTTATCTTATGACATCAACAAGCTCTAAATTATACGACAAACATTGCCTTCAACTTGGTTACTTCTAGTACAGTTATGTGAAAGCCTCTCTACCAAAGGGACTGGATGCTACCTTCTATGAGTTGTATATTACGCCTATACCAGGGTCAATATAGGAAATTTATAGATATTCAATGAAGTCCCATAAGAATTCATATAGAACAACTTCATGATGTAGGTTGAATACCTAGATGATTTCTAGAGCGATAATAGATATATAATTCTTAGACGAACCAAGTGTTGGATGACCATATTAACTTGGTCTTTAAAAATCCAATCTTTCCTAGGATAGTCAGGTGACGTGAGGATATTGAGTATGATTAATATGAAGGGACAAATGAGGTATTAAGTAACACTAAGGATATAGTTGAAGTTGACATCATATTAATGTAAACTATATTACCATATCACCTATGATATCAATTAGAAATGCAATTAGGGGTACCCTTCTTGGAGGTTTAACATATCTTGGTAGAATGAGTTATGGTGAAAAATGATTGACTTGGTTCTCGCTTTGATTTTGGAACCAATTATCATCTGCACACCACACAAATTTTTTACCATTAAACATATTTTCATGATTATACTATATATACAAAAGGAAACAGTTTCTAGATTTTAATTTTACTAATGCTTTGATGAACCAAGTCATCACCATATGAAATTTGAATTGGCAATTAACCCCTTGATGAAACCCCCAATACTGTTTAGATAAACCCTAAAACCATAGACCTAGATGTGGAGCAATGAGTAATAAGAAGTTTTGGATATATATGAGTTTGTAGATCTACCTCGAGTCACCTATGTAGATGGTTAGTTGGGTTATAGATTTATCATTTGGAATCTTGTAGATTAGGAGATTAAGAAACTAATTTGACTTCATATCTGTCTTAAACTTAATAAGGAATGCTTTACAATGCCCTTCGTAACTTCCTCAATTAATGCCATACATATATAATTACTAGCCAATTAGCATGCTTGGTTCAACAAAAAAAAGTTAATTAAACCTCATAAAACAAAAGAACATTAGCACTAATGAGATAACCTAAAATGTAATGTGGTCAACGACAAAAATCAAGGAGGATCATGGCATGAATGGGTGGATTTTGGTATAAAATCCCTTTTAAGGGGTGGAATGTAGTAACATACCCAACTACATGTGGCTTCCTCATCCCTATACTTTCCTTAAAAAATTTATTAAAATAGTATTCAATATTTTTTCCTAATTTATAGGTGTTGAAGATAAATAATAATACATATTTCTTAGTATCTTCTACATAAAGAAGCTTGAATATAAAAAAGTCATAATAAATACAAAAAGTATTTCAGGTGAAAATATACCATATAATATCTTTAACTCTAATTTTACCATAGAGAGTCTTCATACAAATAGAAGATGAATTGAACCAAATTATTTTGTAATTATGGGGGTACAATTGATTAATTGTAAGGAATAAATACAATAATTGAATGCATAATATACAACTAATGGAATATATCAGCAAAGGTTTTTACAAAGTAAATTAAATGCTAAATTTGGATTCCTTATATACAAGGTAAACTAGAAAATTTCAAGTTAATTGAGTATAAAAAGTACCATAAATTAGGAAAGAAACACATAATCATTAGGTATTGTTTGATCAATTAACCATCACATTAAATTTTTTACTCTAAGTTCTCTATTACATCTAATTTCATTCAGCCTAACATATTGTGCATGATATTATGGATCATTGCCCACAAGTTTGATCAAACATCCTCCCCTCATATTCTTCCCCCACTTAACTTCACACAAATGCCTCTACAAATATGATACTTCATCTCTCATTTTCTTCCTTATCAATGAATAATTTTGCATGATTTGTGCTCCACTCAACTCCTTGTTTCCTTCCATTTTGGCTGGTCATTACTCCATATTCTTATGAATGATCTAGAAAAAAAACCCTAAAGTAACCCAAATTAGATGAACCACACTTATTTTCAAATAGACCACTTCTCGTATAGTTTATTCCCCACTGCTACCTATAAATCCAAAAAGATTAGAAATAACAAATGCAATCATCCCCCCTAATCAATTTCCTCTACCAAACCCAATGTTGATGTTCCCAAGCCAATTTGTATCACAGAGACCTTAACCTTACCCTCAGTCATCAAAGACATGCCTAGTGCAATGAAACCCACTGTAAGAATACCCATGCCACTTATTTCTTTTCCATATGCCAAAACCCAATGCCAATTAGTCTATGATGATATCCCATCTCTGACCTTTTTCCCCTTATTTTCTCATTTTTCCTCAAGCTATTGTAGGGATAAAGTTTTATTTGCACCACCAAAAATGTTTGTTTAACTTTTTTGACTAACCATGTTTAGACTTGAAACTTCATCTTTCCATGTCTTGTCAATTTTGTGCAATTCAACTTTAGTAGCCACCATCCATCACTACGTCTTAGTGCTCACGCTCTTGAGCACCCCAGAGAATGAATATGGTTTTTCAAGATCATCCTAATGTGACAAAGCCACTTATAGTCTTGTCTTCTTGAGCATGAGAAAGATTCCCCAACTCTGGTCAAAGATGAAGAGCTATACTACTACTCACCAAGTAGAGAGCAAGGAGGGAGATGATACAAGGGATTCATTAACATCGCCACCCTTGTTGATTAAATTGACTGATTAATCGCCCGTGGGCCTTTGTAGATTTTTACCTGACATCTTATTCCTCTAATGTGCAAGATTTGGTTGCCCTTAAATGAACAATTTTCTCCCACTCTCTTAAACATAGACTAACATTCATCTAGGTTTTCTAGTTACTCTTACAATTATTTAGTAAGACACATTTTATTTTGATTTAATGTCACATGTTTCTCTTCCAATTTATGATTGTCAATATTTACAAAATCCATATTTAATTCATATGACCTCAAAAATTATGGAAAGATATGATTTGGAAATATTTTTATACAAGGAATTATTATACCATATTTACACACCTAGATTTCACATCGAAACCCTTCAATTCACAAAAAACAAGATTAGGGTAGAAAACCATTAACTAAAATACAAAAAATATAATAAATCCCTATTACAAATATCTAAGGATTAAGCAAGCAAAGGAAGATTTAATTAGGTGTTTGAACACTTGTAAGGATTTAGATAAATGAAAATATTAGGACTAGATTATAGGCATGTACATATTCAATTTTACTTTGGGAATTTATATGACTATTATCCCAAGTTTCTTCTAATGAGACACTTTTAAACACCACACCTTGACATAATTTATATACTTAATGAAATTTAATCATTTGATTAATCCTAAAATATTGAATTAATAATTGATGTCGGATTTTGAACCCACTTGCCATCTCTATTGTGGATATCATTGAATTTGTTGATGATTTAATCATTTCATCTTGTCGTTCTGTTATACATACATGGTATTTAGACTAATTTTTTTTATTATAGGTATAACTATTAGGGCATGCTTTGAACTAAGAAAACTACTAGGGCATGTTGCTCTGCACTGGGTATGTTGTTTCCACCTTTTTTTATATTAGATCATGTTGTTCTTCAAATGGTGTGTTGTTCCACATGTTTATATATTTATACCAGGGTGTGCTTTCTCCACCCATCTCGATTTGGTTCAATGATCTAATGGTATCTTGGCCCTACTTTATATGCTTTTATTCTATCTCATATTTGCATGCAATCATATTTTTTCGAAATTATGGATTGATTAATGGTTATCCAATTAATGATCTCTTATTTCTTTTATTAATAAATGACTCATTCTCTAGTTTAATTTCTTTAAACTTACCTACATGTTGATAACCCCCTCTTGTGTGGGAACCCCCTATTCAGTAATTACCTACCTCATAGTGATCAAATAGTTTATTATGCACGTACATGATATTTTCTTATCCATATCTTTGTTTCCTCTTCTAGGTGGTTTTCCCAAACCACCCAAATGTAGGTGTTGTAGAGAATGATGATCACACGGATCTTGATCCATGAATATGGAATTTGAAGTTTATCTTGACATGGACATGTTTCCCTCTACACTGGTCCTATGTAATGATTAGATGTATACTTATATTTTGTAATACACCCTCAGGAAGAGGAACTATGTAATGAGACTAATGATGAAATAGTAAATTTTTACACTACTATAAATGACTCTTTTTGATATATCATACTTGAGAAATTAAATTACATATGATACATCATAAATGTTAGTTTGTTTGAACTGAATAGGTTTATTCTCAATTAAGTAAGGGAGTCCCCTCCAGGGTTCCACTCTTTACATACATTTTCTCAATGACCTGTCTCATAGCATCCAGATAGGGGAAGAACATGAGTTAATTGTACAAGGAGAAATGGTAAAAGTCTATGACATGCGGTCAAACCTCCCAAAAGAAAACCTAAACACATCAAATTCTCTTATCACCCAACCACCTAGATGGCGTACTTCATCCTATCAGAGTTGCACTTTCATGTGGGGGTCCTCTACAGAGAGAAGCATTGATATATTTTTAGGAATATGATGCCCCCTCCATTTTTTCAATCTAGGCCTTGAACCCCTATCCCTCAAATAGGGTAAGAATTACTTATTGCTGCAAGTCACTAAGGAGGGTGTGTGCACAATGAGATATTAGGTGACTGGAATTTTCATATTGATAGGAAACATTGACCCCTCCCATAAACATATAATGTCCCATGATTTGTATCCTCGAATAAAATGATCTTAATAGGAATGATTAGACACCCACATTACCAAGATGCACCTCCTTTTCAGGGAGCCCATCGCTAATAACTCTAAAGTTAAGCATGCTCAACTTGGAGTAGTACTAGGATGAGTGACCATTCGAGAAGTTGATCCCATCTTGTGCGTGAGTGAGGATAAAGTGTGTAAGTAAGGATAGTGGTGGTTTTTGGGTCCAACCATCATTCCTAAAACTCTATTAGAGCCTTGGGCAATGGACTCATGCATTACAAAAGGTATTAGAGCCAGAACCCCTCTAGTAGGTGGGGCCTACATGGTCATGTGTCAGACTAGTCTTGAGTCCCGCAGTCTAGGCATTTTGGAAAGGGTTCTCCTTGGTGATGTGGCAACCCTTGTGTTGGTAGCCATGATTAGGATCCAGATGTCCATGAGATATTTTGGATCTAGACTGAAAAGGGAAATATTATGAGGCTATATAGTTGATCCTTGATGAGGATGTTGAGTCTAAGTGGGGGATATTGTACCATCTCAAGATTTGAGGCCGCAGATAAAATGATCTTAAAAGGAATGATTGGACTACCCATACCACCAAGGTGCACTTCCCTTTTAGGGAGCCCATCACTAAGAACTCTGAAGTTAAGAAAGCTCAACTTGAAGTAGTATTACGAATGATGACAAGTTGGGAATTTGATTCCTGCTTGTGCGTGAGTGAGGACAAAGCGTGTCGTTAAGGCCATTAGTGGTTTGTGGGGCCAATCATCATTTCTAAAACTCTACTAGAGACTTGGGCAGTGGGCCCAGGCATTACAGACTCTACCAGTGTCTATAATGCATACACTCATAGAAAGTCTCCTTTGATATGTTGTAGAAGGTTCTTCTTCTTCTTTCATCCTCTAGCCGCTCAATTATATGATCTAGGATGACCTTGGTGGCCTAGCATTGTGACTCTATTGTTCCTTAAAAGTGGGTGGCCCTGATCTGGTTTGTTTGGTGACGTAAGTTCTATGGGAAGTAGTCTCATTCACCACCATATATGCTCTTCCTTGAGGAATACCATTACAGAGTGGTGATATGCTCTAGTAATGTATGTTAGGATCACTGACGTGAAGGCAACATGCCACTCAATGACCACACATCTCACAAAGTGTGTGCCCCAGGATAATCTCCATGCTAATTCAAGTTGAAATGTCAACCAATTATGCTTCTAAAGCAAGGGATTGCCTTTTGAATGTGACATCCTCCAGGGAAAATGTCACCCTTCCACTCAACCCACCAAGGGGAAGGTGGAAATGTGTTATTCTTGTATCCTACTCTCAAGGTTTTCCAATATGAAATCCACAAGGATACCCAAACCCTAGGATAGATCACCACAAAGAAAGGATGGAAGAGGTAACTGTAAATATTGATACATGAGAGGGATCCAATCCTTACTTAAACAAACAATAAACCCATCCAATATAAACACACTAATATGCATGATGGAAAAGGTGAACATTTATTTTCTCAATTATGATATGTCAAAAAGAGTTTATATGTATCAATAAAAAAATATCTAATTCAAAATTCTTCTCATTATATAGTTCCTAACCTCAACGGTTGCATTACAAAAAGGAAAGGGTACATCTAAATATTACAAAGAACCAATGTAGAAAGAAACTTGGTCATCTCAAACTATCCTTCAAAGCAACAGTCATGAATCAAGGTCCTCCCTAGTCACGATTCTCTACAACACATACATATGGGTTGTTTGCAAACAACACCCAAATGAGGAAATAAAAAGTATGTGTTGAAAACTACTGGGTATGTGCATATTAAAATATTTTGGCCATTACAATGTAAGTAACTACAAAAGAGGTGGTTTCCATGCAAGAGGTGGGCTACTGACATTTAGGTAAGTTCAATAATAAGTAAACAAGAGAATGTGCCATTTATTCAGAAAAACAATAAGAGTTTTTTAACAGTATTGCCATTATTTTGTTCCACAAGTTCCCCAAATTATTACAATTGTGTACAACTATAAGTTAGACTAGAAGTATCCAAATTATAGGCAACATATTGTTGGAACATTAGCCTCAATAGGGATAGGTGGAGAAGGCACACCTAGATAGAACACTATGCCCTAACATATAAATTGGTGGAACAACACACTCTGTGTGGAACAACACACCTTAATATACAAGCATGTGGGAACAACATACCCGGGGTGGAACAACATGTCCTAATATTTTTATTTATGAATCAAGTGTGGTTCTCATTATCATTAAGGAAAAAACTTACGTACATGTGTGTGGTAGAGTTCCAAACAAATAATAATAAATTATTGTATAGAGGTAAGTAAACCTAACTACACATAAGCTCAACATCATGTAAACAAAATCTCCTTAACGACTCATAAATTTAGTTCAATTTTCAAAACACATGTTATTCTTTTTGAACTGCTGATTATAAACCAAAAAACTAGCAATAGATCTAGCACTTCCTTTATTGACAAGAAACTCCTTCAAAGAACTAAGTTTAAACTTTTAACTCATAATAAAACCAGTTCTAAATGCACACACTAACTCACAGCAAAAAAACATGGAGAGCATTTTCAATCTCACACTTGCAAAGAATGAATCTCAACACCACACTGATACCCATTATTCTAAGGAAATCATTTTTTAATATTCTAGCCAAGATGAATTTCTAGAGTATGATGGACATACTCTGTGGTATCTTATCAGTACAAACCCACAAGGCCCACTCCACCTCATGCCTTTTAGACTTACATATGCACCAACAATCCTTTAGAGTAAGGTAAGTCTTATTCCCTATGAGACTTTTTCAACTTATGCAGTGTTTGGTCTCAAAATAGTAGCAAAGAAATCTCTAGTAGATTTGCACCTCTCATATTAGTAAAAGACTATTCTCCATCCTTAATTCAACATGCAACCTTACAAAACCCCCCCTTACCAAATCTCCTCATAAGTTGGGAATCCATATGAGACAAAAAATTACTACTCTCACCACACCAGGGGTCCTTCTAGAGAAAAAAAACTCTTATTATCCCCTACTAAAAAGATAACATGTGGAAGAAGAATAAAACTACTCTTTAGTAGTCTTTTCTAAAGCCAAGAAGCCTTGACTCTTACTTTAATAGACCAAATAGAATATCCTATAATTATCTCCCATGAACCCATTTGAACCAAATATATTTGTATTCACATGCCACATCCCAAAGATATTTGTAGTCACATGCCACATCCCAAAGAATTTTCAAAACTTGTAATCACATGCCATCATCCAAGATTAAGAATTGAGTACAAGAGGAAATTTCATTGTGTAAAACAATAGAAAACACCAGCTAAAGCCTAGTTCCTTGATCCCCAAGTCACCTCCTTCACTGCTACCAACTAGGGATAGAAGCTTACAAACATTTAGACTAGCCTCATCACTTCTACTTTCCACCTCTATGTTGTAAAAAATTTGGGTAATAATGTTTGGGATTTGTTAATTTATTATATATTGAACCAAATTTGTTCTACATACAAGAATTCATCTTGAATATGTTCCTTTATGTGACAAGGAAAATATTCTTCTTTAAAGTCACCTGATAACTCCTTCCATCATATGTTTCTTCTACATGTAAGCTTCACATCTTTAACATAATGCACCACATTATTCCTGGGTGAGTTTATCTTAAGGATTTGGTCAATGATAACCCTTGGGCCCACTTGAATTCCATACATGTTTTCATTCCTGAAAACATGTATGGATGAAAGAGACCGCTTACACAAGAATTATAATTATTGATATAGTGATCCCATCTATCTTCTCTAAGGGGTCATCTATATTTCATAAATAAATTTCTATAGAAGTGTTATAAGTGAACCAATATTGACCAATAAAACTTTCAATTCCCTACTAAATTATCATTTGATTTAGTTTTTATTTCATAATGGTATAATTTGGCACTTGTTAGAGTGCCCAACTACTAAGAACATACACAACTTCTATTCTAAATAAGCATGTAGAGTAATTAAATTTCTAATTGAGTTAGATATATTATATTTGCACTTTTTGCTAAGTCAACTAAGGATTTTTCATACCACTTGGCGGTTGGGAGGGAACATGAGGGGAAACATGCTCTAATACAATTAGGTGTATGCCCTCAAAGTAAAAATGTAATGCTGAAGCAACATAAATAAGCCAAATGCTAATTGGTGTACAAAAAAACAATAAACAATCCCCCTTTTATTTTGTCATTTCTTATACATATGATTGTGTTTATCTATTGAGTTAAAATGTAAAAAATATAAACCTAAAAACTCTGAGGATAATACAAGGGAATGGAGAACAAACTAGAACTTGACAAAACTACACCTATTGCTTTCCCCCTCATGTATGTGAGCCTTTCTAGATGGATCAAACGACTCATGCATAGGTATATACAAGTTCCCATTCACAAAGCAAAAATATTACGATTAGAATACGTAAATGAGGGTGATGAAATAATGATACTTCTATAACTACAAGATGTTTTATCTAGGCTTCTATCATTCTTAATAAGTTTAAAGTTGACCAAAAGTAAACTCATAATAATGATATCTATCATATGTGATAGTTTAGGAGATGATCACATACTATTTACCATTGTTGGTATATCATCTTAAAATCCAATATATCTATAATGCCAATACACACTGTCTTATGATTAGGGATGTCAAATGGGAGGGTATGGGGAGGGTAAGGTCTTACCCTTACCCTTACCCACCAAGTGTGGTGGGTAAGGGTATGGGTAATTCCCCACTCCACCAAATATCCTTACCCTTCCCTTACCCTTAACCTCTTACCCATAGGATAAACGGGGAGGGTAAAAGTGAAGTGGGAAATATATACGTCTTCTTCAAATTTGTGGTAATATTAACAATATTGGTCTGGCTAATACATGTATATATTTGAATGAAATATCAAGATGCTTCATAATGGCATTTAAATATCCAAAATGTTTCTAAGTAATATTCTACAACATTATGTTAATGGTTTATGTTGTATGAAAGCATATAAAAATGGTAGTACCCTAACATTGGTATGTGAACAAATAAATTATTCCCAATAGATAAGGACTCCTACATTAAAATGATATTAAAGGGCAATATGTCATAGAGAGTTATTGTTGGAAACATGCATATGTTATACCCTCTCAGATGTTGTTGCATCCTAAAAATAAAGCACAAATAAAATAGATAACACCACCTCATATATGTATCACATGGTACATTAAAGATTAAATCTTGTTCTTATATACATGTTTGACTTACACCACAAATTATTTAATGGAATACATATTATTTTCATTCTATCGCTTTCACCTCTAAAACGGTGTTGCATACACAACCAAGTTAACTGCAAAAGAAGTAGATAAGAATCTTATGTATTGTATGATATGATGTCAAAAAATATTCCATATACTCAAACAACAAATGACCACACATTTAATATATACATACACATTGGCAGGTAGCATGTTAGATGGTATGGGTAATTTCTTACCCTTACCCTTACCCACTAAGGTAGCGGGTTAGAGCATAGTGGGTAGACAGGTGAAGACTAAGAAAATCATCTACCCTCACCCTTCCCCTACAGGGTATGGGTAAAGGGTAATCGTTATCCATTGACAGCCTACTTATGATCCAAGTAGGTTAAAGCCATTTCCTATACCCAAATATCAACAAATTGGGATTCAACATAATTTACATATGAGGTCCTTGTCCTTTCTTGTCAAGATACAAACCCTAATTGAGTTTGAGTGGTCATCCATCCACATCACTTAATTCCATTGAAGAAGTTCGAATCAAAACTTGAGTATCCTTAATCAAGATGAACAATAACACAATAGAGAGAAGACTTAAGAAACTATAGGCACATACCTTTGAGGTGTAAACTTTTCCCTTAACTACAACAAATTGTTCCCATAATTTATGAGGAATTATTCATAAATTTTATCATTGAATATATTTACATTAGCATACAAGACCATCATTGCCAAGAAAAGAAAGTAAAGAGTTCTCTAAAAGATATTACAAAGAAAAAAAAAGCAAATCAAACATCCAAGTACATAAATCCATGCTAGAGTATAATTTAAATAACACAACTCTTCACATTTTAATAAGTCAAAAATCATTGAGGCATCAATTAATTTTCTTGTAATATGACATTTTAAATACTATCAATCAATTATTTGTGAGATGTGTGGGAGTGACTAGTTCATTAAACAAGATCAATATTATTCTTTATTTGAATAATGTACATAGCTGTTCATCAAAAAAATGTACATAGCACTTTGGCCTTTGAATAATGAGTGAATTTTCATACTGAGAATGGAACTACAACATTGTCATAGTTATTTACTTATTATATTGTACCACATAAGATATATTACCAAGAAAGTGATAACTCAAGAATTTAGGATACAATTCGAAAATATCATTATGGGAGAGGCTGCATAATTTCCTAGATGGAAACCTAATTACTTTCACGTAATGATGGAAGGGACAAGGGTAAATTTTGAGGAGAAACTAAATGGAAAATAAAGACAATCCATGTAGGGAGGTCGAGAGAAGGAGGGGATAGGTGAAGGGGTGTGTGATAGAGGAGTGAGAAGCTTAGTAATTATGTTTTCACTTTTACATGAGTCATGTAAATGGAGATGAAGGGTCTTGAATGAGTCATGAAGGAAACATATAAGGTGCCCATGTTGGATTTTAGAACACAATTACAATCAATAGCAAACAATTACAATCCCATTAACCTATTTTCATGCCAAATTTAATAATTAGATCAGAAATGAAAGAACATACTGAGCATGATAAACAAATAAACTAAGTTAGAAAACTCAAGCCAAACTGCTCTCTTTAAGAAGAGAGACATAACTAAAACAAATCATCATGCATTCTTCAAATGTATGATGTCCTTCTAGTGTTGATCCAATCATGAACTTGTAGAAAGGTGTTGTCTTTCTCATGCATTGACAACAATAAGCGACACTACCAATACATATCATATGAGGTTAGGTATTACAACCCTACAAATCATGTCAAAGAAGAAAGAGATAGAGAAGTGGACGTTTATCACTCATGAGACAAAATCCTAAAGGGAAATCCATGTAGGAAGCAACTACAAAAGGTAATAGGTTACAAGGTTGCAAACACTACGACAAATGTTCTTGATCTGAGATCTATGTTTAACCCTAAGTCCATGTGCCTTATTAATAACACTTCTATGCACAGTCCTAGTACCAATTTGATGCAATCACATGACCATTATAGTACATGTAAAAGAAATACAAGGAGTCCCTTTCCAATAAAAAAGTATTAATTAAACAATTAATTAAGTAGTTATCCAACTGTGCAAATGAAAACAAAATAAGGCAATTTGCACAACCCACGTGCCTGTGCTTGAGCCTAGCCTGACCTGACAAGGTGAGGCGCTGCGTGACGTGCTCATCTGTGTATGTGTGTTGGGTCACCATACCCACTACTCTCCCTAAAGATCTTAGGATCTAATATCACAAGCATTCCTGTATTTAAGGAGCACAAAAGATTTAGAAGTGGGCAATTTGGGTCAGAAATACCTTCCCCTTTGCACAAAAGACAAAAAAACTTTTTTCTACACATCCTGTATGTACTAGATGCACCTACATTGGGATTGACACATTATATCTAATATTATCTAGGATAATATAGCTAACAATCCCCCATAAAGTCCAATATATAGTGTGCTCTACCACTTAGTCACCCATATTGTGCTTTCAGCATGTGCCTTTCAACTTGAAGCATGTCTGAGTTATCCAACAATCACTCTCACAGGAACTAGGTGAACTAAAGTCTTGAACCTAAACTTGGGCGCAAGAGTATCGGTCGATAACAACACAATAAAGACAATGACAGCAAAGAAAGAATTATGCATTAAAGGCCATGCATCCAAATCAAATATCATGATTGATATCATAGAACAGCCTAATTCTCCCATTGCGGCCTACACAGTTTCAATCACATAGTTGGAGTCTATAGGGATGTACTTCTAGCATCATGTCCTGGGAGTCGACAGCATTCAAAGATTCTCCTACTAGTTTGCAGTCATGACACTAACATGTGTTTTAGGGACAAACTATAGATGCTAAAAGTATCAAGTAAATTACATAGTGAAACAATTCTCCCTACACCTTGTTATTACTACATAGAACCAAATTTGTGATAGCTCCAATCTTTTAGGTTGGGTTGCGACTTCGTATGAATTATAAGGGGTTTTAGTCTCATCCCTTGTATTTATCAACTAAGGCCAAGGTAAGACATTTAGTCAAAGGATCAACTGTATTATCTTTGGTACCTACACAATCCACAACCTTGACCCCATTAGATACTAGATCCATTATAGACTTGAGTCTAACTTGGATGTGCCTATTTTTTTTGTCTATGATATTTTTTATTATACTTGAAACTCTATCTTGGCTATAGTTTTTGTGCTATCATAGTTAATTGAAATTGTAGGAAGCAACTTATTTACCATATATAAAGTAATCATAAGTCCATGTAGGAATTTAATTTCGAATCTAGTTTCAGCTAAAGTACACAACTCAACCTCAAAGGTGGGCTAAGACAATATGGTATGTTTCTTAAACCTATAAGCAACAATACCTTCTCCCAATAGAAATGCATATCTCGAGACACCATTGCTCCCAGAGTTCATGACAATCCAACATGCATCACTATATCCTTTGACTACAAAAGGATATTTTCCATAATGCAACATAAGAGAACTAGTTCTCTTAATATACTCAACACTCTACAAGAGCTTCCAGTGAGTCTTGCGAGGACAACTCGTGTATTGACTTAACTTGCTCACAACAAATGCAATGTTTGGATGTGTGTAGTTCATAAGAAACATCAAGCTTATGATAATCTGAGTGTATTGTAATTGAGACACAAAAACAACACTACGATTTCGGTACAAGGGCTTGGATGAATCATACATATTCTTAACACGTTTACCTACTATGTATACAAATCTCTCCAATATCTTCACAACTTAGTTAAACTGGGGTAGTGTAATACTATTAGTAGACCTTGTGATTTTACTTGCTACATATAAATGATTTTGTCTCATTTAAAACTTTCATATAAAAATCAAAAGAAGAATACCATCTACATATAAGCATAATATGGCAAAACTATCATTAATGATATTATAGTAAAAACACTTAAAAATTCAATAGAAATGAAGCCAAAGTTGATCTCAAATTCAATCTTTTCATGCCATTTTAGGGGTTTTTAAGGCATACAAAGAATAACAATTTTATACACATTCGATTCATTCCCACATTCCACAAAATACTCAGGGTGTTCCGTATAAATCTTTTCTTGAAGATCATTGTGTAAGAACATAATCTTCACATCCATTTGATGAATAGCTAGATTATAAGTGGAAGCCAGTGTTATGAGCACTCCAATTTTGGTCATGCAAACTAGGAGAATAGGTATAACAATAACCCACTCCCTCCCTTTATCTATATTCCTCGAAAACTAATCTAGCCTTATACTTATTGTTTCGTCGACATTGAGTTTCTTCATAAGAATCAATTTATATTCAACTAATGAACAACTAGGATGCAAATTTACCAAATCCTAAGTTCCATTTGAGAGTTTTGATGGAATTTCATCATTAACGACTTCCTTACAAAACTTAGCCTCTGGGGAATCCATATCTTGTTTGAAGGATACGAGATCATCCTCAGCATAGTAAGTGACTAACTCACTTCCAAATCCCTTGGATGTCCTAGGTGGTTTACTTCTTCTTGTGTCACCCCCACATTTGTCATCCTTTCCATGTGCTCAGAAATGGAACATACAATAACGATATTCTCTTGAGAAACTTCCTTGGGAACACCATAATTCATCTGAAAAAAATTTCAAATAATAGTGCGGCACAAAGTCTTACTATTCTAGAGACATAATGCCTGAGATATTAGATTTTACAGTCAAGAATCTACAACATAATTTGTCTCTACATAACCTAAGAAAATACAAAATTGTTGGTCCCAATTTCTTCCTCTTATGTTCAGGGACTAAAACCTTTGTGAGGAACCCCACATCAAAGATATTTGAAGTTGCCTTTTGGCATCTCCATAAATCAAAAGAACTACTCTCTTTATGTTTACGGGGAAACTCTATTCAGAATATGACAACCCATATTCAAAGATTCCCCCACATAAAGTTGAGTAGACCTGAAGTTCTTGAATCCCAATGGATTGTGGTGTATAAGGAGAAACACCTTATGAACTACACAATGAAATTGACAAATTATAAGAACAAGTTCGAGGTATACTCCCTCCCCTATCAGACCTTAATCTTTTAAGTATCTTACTAGTTTGTGTTTCTACTTCTTTCTCAAATATTTTGAATTTCTCTAGTACATTATCTTTACTTTTAAGAAAATAGATGTAATAATATTTAAGAGAATCATCAATGGAAGATATGAAATAACATTTATTATCTCTAGTTACAATTCCATTAATTTCACAGACATCAATATGCACAAAACCCAAAATTTTAGAATTCCTATCCATATAATGAAATGGTTTCTTAGGTAATTTAATTTGCACTCAAATTCCATATCTAATATTATCATTTTAGATTTAGGGATCAAATCAAGAATCTTCATACATTTGATCAAGTCAACATTCACATGACCCAAGCGATAATGCCATATATTTGCCGAAAGATGATTCAAGCAAACTGAGTTATCATTCAAATTAAGAACAAAATTTGAAATTTTAGGTTCCACGTGAATATTAGACAATCTCTAAATCACATAAATATCCCTAGACAAAGAATAAACCATATCAAACATTAATTGATTTATTAAGTTACAGTCTAATCTTAAACCATATCTAACTAAAATTGCACCACTATGAATATTGTAACAAATAGATGGAACATGTATGACTCTGTGAAGCATGGTAACCCCTCCCAAAGAAAAATTAAGATCTACCCATCCTTCACATTTGACTTCTATAGATCTTGCATCTTCCAAAGTCATAGATCGGCCTAAAGAGGTATGGTAAGACACAAACAAAGATTTATAGACAAAGATATGTACATTAGCCCCAATGTCTATAATACAGTAAAGATATTCAAAAATAGCAAGGATTTCATGTTTAATAGAAACATACCCATCATTGAGGTACAAGGAAGCAGTCATCATGTTATACATCGCTTCCTCGACTATAGATGTAGTATCTTTCTTCACCTTCTTTGTAGGACATTCCTTGTTCCAGTGGCCAACCTATCCACAAGTCCAATAAGGTTTGTTCTTTGATTTCTTCTTAATCTTGGTCGTCTATTTATGTATGTTCTTATTTTTATTATCTTTATTCTTAACATTTGTAAGATTTATAGTAGGGTTGACATCAACTGGTACCTTGATCACATCCTCTGTCAAGTGTTACTCCCTTCTTAAAATGTCTAGCTTAAGTTCACATAGGGTTATGTCACCCTTCTTGTGCTTGAGATCCAATCCAAAAGCCTCCCAAGACCTAGGGGACTTTTTAGTGATATACATAACAAAAGTTTTATCAGGTAATTTCATACTCACTATAAGAGGTTTATGACATAATTTTTTTGGAAGTTATGTACTTGATCAGAAACAAGTTTACCATATGCCTCTGAAACTTAAGAAGTTTGGAGGTAGGATATTATTCAACACATGTATTCTCTATTTTATATTTCTTATCTAACATATCCCGTAGAACCTTAATAGTCAAGCAAAGAGGATTGGTGTATATGTCATACAACTTATTTCTTACTGCTAACAAAATACATCCTCTACACAACTGATCACCCTCCTTATAGTCATCAATTTGCTTAGCATTCTCAGGATCTTTTTCATCAAGTTCAAGTTCATCATTTATCAAGAAAGTCAAGAAATCCTATCATCCTAAGTCAAATTTTCATATGGTTCTGCCAACTTGTGAAGTTGGTTCCATTGAATTTTTAAGCATACATAATTATCAATCTTAGGATGGTAAGCAACATGAACAATCATGTTAACTAATGTTAGAATTCTATTTATATAAAACTGTTAGATTTTAGAATATTGTAACAAGCAATACAAAATAATTGAAATTTAGTTAATTGATCTATATGCCAAGTTTAAGAATCAGATGAGAGACAAAAAACAAATAGAGTAGGCGAAAAAAATACACTGATTTAGAAAACTCAAATCATATTGTCGAATTGAAGAAGAGTCATGCTAGTTTAAGAAATAAACACTTCTATATTCTCCAGATGCACAATGTCCTTCTAGTGTATATCTGATCACAATTAATGTTAGTAGAAAGGCATTATCTTGCCACACATTGACAAGAAGCATCAACACCACGGGTGCAACTCAACTATTATTAGATACCATCGTCCAACAGATCACATCAAGTGAAGAGAGGGAGAAAGAAGATACTTTTCTTGCTCAAGAGACAAACGTCACAAGGATAATGTGCACAGATAATGGTTGCATAAGGCAATAGACAGTAGGGTTGCAAATATGACAAAAAACATTTAGAATTTGAGAATTGTATATAACCCTAATCCCATGGGTATTATTTATAACACTTCCACACACAAGACTATATCCAATTTGACATGGTTACATGACCAATATTGTACTCATTAAAGGATATAAGGAATCCCTTTCCAATACAAAATTTAATTAATTAATTCAATAGTTATCCAATAGTAAAGAAAGAAGATGGGAGATAATTCCCATGATCTGTGTGCTCGTGTGCGGGCCCATCCCAGTGATCTATACGAGGCATGCATGGCATGTGTGCACACATGTGTGTTGTGGTCACCATACCCACCTCAACCATAACCTTTTCTAGAACTCTAGGACACTAGAGTCGCATGCCCTCCTAAACATAAGGAGCACAAAATCTTTAGAAGTGAACAATATGGGACTAAAGCACCTTCCCATTTGTACAAAAGGTAGAAAACCACTATTTTGTTCATATCTCATATGTACTATATGTACCTACATTCCGTTTTACCCATGCCAACTAATATTAGCTATGCTAATATATCTAACAATCACCTCTTTTGTATCCTTCTTTCTACAATAAAAGGGGAGGAGATCACATGAATAACATCAGAAGAACCCACACACTAGTTGCTAATGTGGGCCAATACTACTTCCTTCAAGTGAGAAGTTTCCTTTGTAATGATGGATAGTGCCATCATACCAAAAATCATGGTTTTTACTATTTTTGTGAAGTCATTTCGAACAAAGTTGGTAAGGGGCTATCTACAATGGGTTTTCCTTATATAGAAATGTTTTTTTCAACTAGGCAAATCACAACAGTTATGAACATGTAAGAAAGATAAAAAAACTCAACATTGAAGAATTCTCTCTCCACTAAAGAAATTCCACCATGGTTTAGATACAGTTATCAATATTCACAAATTAGGTTTTAGTTTTTCCTTAGTCTCTTTTTTTGTTCTAGCACTCCCTCTATATATATTGTGTATCACAAGAACCACAATATTTATAATATAATTAGAATAAATTAGATTATTAAAAATAATTTTGATAAATATACACACAAAATAAATGTATCAATTTCGTCAATGTAGAGCACTAACTCAAAACTCAAATTCATATAATAATAAGAATTCATGGCATGCATATTATAAAATCATATATAGGACCCAAGGAGGAAGTTATGCAAGTAATTTAAACAAAAGGATATCTTATGATGTAATTAAACTATTAATTAGGCTAGTAGATAAATTATTACCTAATGAATCCATTTCATAACAACCATTATCCACAATACCAAAGTCAATATGCCAAAATAAGAAAACCAATCTGAGACCCATATGACCATGCATTGTAGTAATATAGTATATAACATCTTTTCTAAAGTTCTCATATGTAGATTAAAGCTCCTACTTCTAGGCTTAATATTGATAACCAAATTCCTTTCATCCTAGGGAGACAAAAGCCATTAAAAATATCTTATTATTACATAATGGTTTAAACGTGTGAAGAAAAGGTGAAGGAGATGAGGATCGTAGCTCTAAAACTTGACATGATCAATAATTAATTTTGAATGGTCTTTGTTTGAGAAATCGGGAATGAGATTACCTTCATCCACCAACTGATTCACACACATTTCGGAACCCTTCTCCATTTATCCCATGCTTTATACATAATGTAAAGATCAAAACTAAATGTGCATCTATTAGTTGAACTTTATTAGGGAGATCCAGTTCACCCTATTTGCATTTGCTTTGTATTGAAGCTTTGTAGAACTTCTATAAAATCAACTAATGGTGGTTGCATCAAGGATCCCATGTATGTCTTGATACTATTAGAGTTATGCATCCCCTATCTAAACATGACAACATAATACATGCTAAAACATATCCTAGATGAACTCAAGTATTAATATTGTTATTGTGTATATGAGTGAGCTTTTAGTAAACAGACCAATCACTACACACTCAAGAAGTATTCTAATAAGAATATTCTATGTGAAAAGAAAAGAAATATTATGGGGTTCCTCCAAGTCAATGATGTAAAAAGCATACATAATATTGGGTACAGTGACTGTGACACAAAAAGAAAAAGTAGTGATTTTGTCCAATTGAAGGTTACTATTATAAAACTACAAGGATCCAAGACAAAAATCCATGATTGACTAGCATCCAAAATCATCATCGAATATATAGTCCAAGATATGTTCATATACATTATATTATATTTGATGCTTGAGATATATTTGAGCAAATACAATTTTTTTAATTCTAGTGGCTGAAAATGTAAAATAGTCCATGAAATATGTGGATGAGATCTATCTTTAGTAAAAAAAAATAGGAAGACAATTTGTGGATAAATTGAACTATCAATTGATATCTTCTACAACATTAATTTGGTGACAATTTCAAAAGGAAATCACATCGAAGTAATGTCATCTTTTTCAAATATTTTATACAATCTCTTTTCTATGAGCTAGTAAGAGAAACAATGCACACTAAACATATCAAATAAGACATGCCTTAGATGTAGATTCAATCATGATGACATGTAATGTTGTACAACATCATATATATTTGTATTATGAAATGAGAGGACCAAAGAGAGGCCAAGTGGTTGACTCGTTGTGCTACTTTTCAATCAAAGTGGAAGCGGTCCAAACAATGAAGTAGTTCCTCATTAATTTGAATATGACTTGTGAATACACCCAATCAATAGCCAATAATAATGAATCTTATAAACTGAAATATATGTGATAATAAAAAATAATAGATAAATATCAGTGCGGAAAACAAACCTTGGTGTGGAATCATGCAAATTACCGAGTATGAATACTTCCTTACTTCATGTGACAAGCATGTATATGTTCCTATAAGTCGAAGGTAGCATGTTTGTCTCATCATAAAAGGGAAACACATGGAATTTATAATGAAATAAATGAAACTATGGCATAATCTCTCTTCAAGTGTACCCATGCAAACAACTTGTATAACTATATCCATGTACTATAAGATTCCCTATGAACATCCTTAGTGACAATACTAGCATGGTTTGCAGTCACCATAGAGAAAAAAAATGTACTTCCTACACCTTATGTTAGCCTGATGGACAAGGATAAACAAAATTTCCATTTGAATAAGTATCTCTGTATAAGTCATCATAAAAACTTCCCACAAATATCCACTGACAAAAAAGTACAAGATGAATGAGGGCACAAGCCATACCTACAACAACAATCATATAAAAATGACTCCCCCAACATTAGCTCTCATAGGTTGAATAAACATGTTACCATCATTCTACATGAGTAAAGGGTTTTGTGTTTTTGTTGCCAATATAATTGAAAAGGTAATAGAGTAAAAAAAAATTATAAGATCAAGAGGAAAATGGTGAAACATATCATAGTTGCAATTGTTGGCTTAAGTATCATAAGTGTCTTATAATTTACAAGATCCATCCTTGAATGTGACTCCACAAACTTGATCCCATATACAAATTTAAGAAAAAATGGTGTATGTATTCTCAACTTGTTATGAAAGATACATAGATATAATTGTCTAACTTCCAAAATAACATATTTATTCTTGCAAGAGTGTATGTAACAATTAATCTAGCACACTGTGATGCGAGATTATGACTATATTATAGAACCATGTGTAACTAATGCTCATAAATATATTTTAAGTTAAGGGAACTAGAATTAGTGAAAATTTTGTTTTTTACTTACAATTCATATTCACAAGGAAATTATGACGATAAAAAATTTTGTGGTTATCTGGTAAGAGACCAATCAATGTGTTTGATCAATCAATTTATGTATGTATGAAAAAATGGAGCGTACTTTTATGAGGAAAGTTCTTTGGAAATGAGAATGACCCCATTTTAATTTTTTTAGAAACATAATTACTAAATAATGTAAAGGTATAATTTTCTCTTTTTGTTTGTGGGGTTACCTTAAGTTATCATTGAGAAAACTAAAATTAACAATACATTTTCTTAATAAAAATTATTATATTGTGTTTTGTATATATAGATAACTTTATGAAATTCGTACTTAACTTGACATTCTAACTTACTACAAGGTTGCAATAAATATTTAAATAAATTTGATCATTCAAATCTCCCAAAAAATTGAAAACAATTATTGACTTATTTATTTTACAACATAATACTTTGGTGAGTGTAATTTAAGGTTTTAAAGTGTATGTTTTTGTAAAAAACTTTACAAACTCAAGTTTCTAGTCCGATATCATCCTGTCAAATCAAACAAAAAAGTAATCATAGTTTTGTTCTTACTAAAAACTCTCAAGTTTTTTAAAAAAATATAGTAACCCCCTATATCATAACCTACCTTCCAAAAATCTAGTAGCCGTCAACATTCTCTCTCTTTAATTTTGTTCAATCAAGACCACTGCACACACACGTGTGTGGGTGCACAGACACACACACATATACACACACACACCCTAAATTCTCACTTACAACAATGTCTATGGGCATGACAAGGTAGACTCACAATTTTTTCAATCCAAATGTAACTTAGTTTATCTCACTAACTAGACCATAGTCCCAACCAGCTAGTGCAAGTCAATCAACCAATATAGTTAATGCACTTCTTGCACATTTTCATATTGTAATCGTATTTTGATGATATGTAATTCACATATTTTTTTATTAGAAAATTGTTTTTTTATTCCGAATACCATGGTGGATATGGTATGTGGGTTGGGTGTATTTTTTTGTCATGATACAATTATAATTTTGACTGGGACAGTCACAGTTGTGTCTGAACATGTGAATCCAACCCCATCCAATATACATACACAAGCAGAAGCAAGACCACATGATTTCCATAGAATGGGTTCTTCAATCATGGAAGCTTCTCAACATTGATAATAAAATCTAGCAACATAAATGTGCATTACTTGAAACTATATTTGTACATGAGTTCTTGAAATAGAATACATAAAATGTCTCAATATGGAATTTGAAACCTTGATACATAAGTTCTAAATAAAATATGATGCATAAAATTCACTCTATTCTAGATAAGATCATTAATAATGCTAGATAGAACCCCACAAAGTTATAACTTTGTTACATAAATATAAGACCTAAAATGAAAAAGATTTGACATGGATTTACATAATGACTTTTTGAGCATGTTTCATTATTGAATAACATAGAAGAATTGACAAACATGTAATCCATCTAATAATGCTTACTTATGAGAACATGAAACTACGAAGCGTTTGATTACTAATAAAGTCCTTGATTTAGAAGTGATTGGGAGCATGTTCCAAGTTATTAATTCATTTCATTAACATTAATAATTATATTAACTTAGTCTTGGTTCTCAAAGATTATGGTATTTCTTTCTTTTAAATATAAACATGAATGTGAAACTTGAATTGATTACAATCATATCCTTACTTTAACATGATTTTCATAACATGATATTTAGATCCATAATGATACTTCTAGCATGTATATGATAATTATATGGTGATAACATAAAAGAAAAATAAAGGAAATATCATTACAACATGAATCATTTTTTTATATTTTCATAACATTGAACATTAAAAGAAATCGAAAGAAATATTTCATACTTAACATGTAATCAACTAATGATTTGTACACAATGGCATGACCCACTTACCCAAAGCAAAGAAATCCACATCAACTTTCTTGATCTTGATTAAAACTTAAATCACATGAAAGTAATATAGTTTACATAAAGTTCTGATTAGTTAGCATGTAAACCCCAATATCAATCAGGGAAATAGGATTTGGTATTGCTAAAAAATGAATTGAAAATTTCTTTGTTGTATTTTCATTAAAAATATCTTTCGAATGAGTATTTATCCATGATATTTAGACTAAAGTTTTATTAGTTATTAGTTTTTAGAGCCCTAGACAACTGGCACAGCCTAAAAAGCCACACAGATATTAATAAAGAGGTAATCCTATGCACAAAAAACCTATTGATGCATACCAACTTAGGATTGGCAACTTCTTCCACACCCTCACATCCAAAGCATGCAACCATACAATCAATGGAAGTCCAAGAATTATGCTATGACCATGCACTGAATGAATGTATCATAGATAAAATATGGGATTTCACAAAGAGAAAGATATATTAAAGCAAAAATATAGACAATAGTCATGATTCTCATATTGGAAACATCAACAAAATAAATTAGCATGGACAAAGAAGGGAATAATTCACATCACACTCACTAAAATTATTAAGCCCAAATTTGGTTATAACATGACCAGGAGAACATATATTATCTACCACCATGAAAGAGTAAAAGGAGTAGTTCTAGAACACATCTAGAACACAATGGAAGCCCCACTTTCTCAAGCGTTTCTTTGATGAAACTCCAGGACATCTGGTCGTATGCCTTGGATACGTCTATATTTATTGCCATGGTTTTTGCACCTCTTCTACTTCTCATGTCATATATGATCTCATACACTAATGCTATATTATATGTAATTCTTCTCCCAGGGACAAAACTACTTAGTTCAGTAGATATCCATGTAGGTACAAACCTCTTCAGCCTCTCTACTATTAATTTTGAAGCTAGCTTCAAGATGATGTTATTCAATGATATCGGCCTGAGTTGTTCACACCTCTCAGGTCGGGACACCTTAGAAATAAGTATGATGGTTGCATTACATACCTCCCCATTCAATAATCTCATGCTATAATGGCATGCATAGTATGTGTCACTGATTGTCCCACAACATTCCAGTTTCCTTGGAGAAATTCTACTATGATTCTGTTGGGACCTGATACCTTGAATGGCTTCATAAGCTTCAGAGTATCCAACACCTCCTCCACTGAGGGGTTAGACGTAATGTCTTTCATCTCTTCTGTAGAAAGCTTATGGAACTGACTTG
Source organism: Alisma plantago-aquatica (assembly GCA_963693085.1). Taxonomy (NCBI): domain Eukaryota; kingdom Viridiplantae; phylum Streptophyta; class Magnoliopsida; order Alismatales; family Alismataceae; genus Alisma; species Alisma plantago-aquatica. The sequence goes on from OY856415.1 coordinate 672,675,746, forward strand.
GTATTATAGCATGTTCGGATTTGCCTCCTCTTATTGGTTCAATGAGAATCTCCTGGAAGTGTGCCACTGCCATCTCCCTCACCGCAGCCTCATCTGATATCCAATAGCCTGCCTCATCCTTGAGGGCAGTAATGGTGTTTTGAAGTTTTCTTTGATTCACCAAGGCCTGGTAAAACTTAGTGTTATTATCTTTATTTAGAAGCCAATGAATATGTGCCTTTTGTTTCCAATCTTCTTCCTCTTTGATAATGAATCGTTGAAGATCCACCTGCATGTCAATACATAAAATATTAGTAGTAATATCATACCACATGTCTAACATGTGTTGCAGTGTGGAGATATACCATTTTAGACTTCTCTTGTCCTTTAGCAGAGCTTGCCTTTCTCATTGGTCTAACTGCATTAACTCATTCTTGGCCTCTTGAAGAGTCTCATAAAAGTTGGTAGAATTTTCCCACTTCTCTGTCACCAAATTATTTATCGCCGCATTCCCATTCCATGATGCTTTCATTACGAAACGAGCCTCCTTTACCTCCCCCTTGTGAGGTTACAGTAGAAGAGGGATATGGTCAGATTAAAATCTGGGCAGTTGTTTGATGACCCACGTCGAGAACCTACTAATGAATGCATCATTAGCCAAAGCTCAGTCTAACCTCTCCTGTATACTACCATGCTTTTAGGTAAACCAAACTCCTAAAAAATCTAAGTCTGATAGACCTACCTCCATGAGTGTCTCCTTGAATGTCCTGGTTTCAAACTAGTTGTATATGTTGCTGATAGATTTCTCCACCGAAGTCAGCATCGTGTTGAAATTCCCCATGACTATCCATGGGTTAGTGATGAATTCTCCATTAGTTTCTGCAACACATTATGTTATTATTTCAAGGATCTTTTTGTTATTTTTCCTTAATTATTGCTAGAATTACATCTAGGGTTGTTCTAATGCATATATTAATTTACTTTACTTACTATGCTTGGATAATCCCCTAGTTTTTCTCTTATACTCTCCTTTCTAACATTTGTGCTCTCTTTTTGTTAAAAAGTTATGTTTTTAGCTCTTCATACCCCCACTTTTCGAAATGGAAAAGGGGGAGAAATCATGTCTTCTTGTGAAAGGCAGGGGAAAAGTATGTCTTACATGATGTTAAGGCATGTCCTACATGAAAGGGGAGAAAACATGTCTTAAGTAATGGAGTGAAGGTAAAGAGGAGAAGACATATATGTGTAGAACATATATGAGTAGAATACATAGTATTATATAAATGTTATGAAAGCTAACCATGTTGGATAAATAACATCAATTGAGGTGGAGTATGAGAACTCCACTAGCATCAATTTAGTGGGATCATATGAACTCAATTCTATTGAAACCTCTAGGTTGCTCCAAAGGTATGATTTTACTTAAATGCTTTCAAGACATTTATGGAATGGTTTTTCATATTCAAAAAGGGGGAGAATGTTGACTCAAGTCAATGTTGACTCAAGGTCTAAATATACTAAACCCTTGTTTTGATTATGACTAAACCATTCCAATTATTTCTGTCTAAGGCTTCTAATTGAGTTATTTTAGATTAGGAATAGACACACACCAAGTTCCCCTAACTTACACATCCTAACTTGGAGAATAGACAAGTCAAAATCAATACAATTGTACTATTGTGGAATGTGATGTAAATCCATTAGAATCATGTTGTAAATCACTTGTAATGATTGTATGATTTGTAATAAATCTTAGAAAAAAATAGGAATACTTAAATTGAATATTTAATCACTTTAATGACATTTTCTAAAATTCATTACAGGGTGTATTTTGGTCGAGTTCCCCTGTGACAAACTCGACTGATCCCCTTGATGGTTTTGAGAACGTCTAGGTTTTGTCAAGTTTACCTTACAGGGAACTTGACCGATCCATGCATTGAGCAAAATTGATTTAATCGATCTGTCGAGTTTCATCCAGGATAAACTCAATGGATGATTCAAATTGGCTTTTTCATATAGTGTAATCAGTCGAGTTACCTTTATTGAAACTCAACTGACCACATTAAACAAAAAGTGTAGAAAAGTACTTCTAGCCGTTGGAGTGTTACAAAACTAAAAAATATATTCGTTGCAACACCCCAAACGGCTAGTATTCATCCTTAAGTGTTTCTACTAACTAGTAGGTATCCTTAACTATAAATAGGAAGCCTTGGGCTTAATCCCTTGGTTGGAAACACTCCATGAAGGTCCATATACTATAGTCGAGTACCTCGAGAGCCTCCTTCCACTCTCTAAGCTTAATCACTTGCTACATCCATTAGAGTGAGTAGTAAATTTGTGAGAGAGCTAGTCCTACATGTATACCTTGTGAGGATCACACTTCCACCACCTCCCAATCTCTCATTTCTACCATGAATATGAAGATGAAGATTCCCTCTCTTATCTAAGAGAAGTGAAGAGGTTCAAGGAATAAGACTTGGTGAAAGAGTGGGTAAGTCCTTGGTGAAGGTAGAAGACTCCTTGCACGAGTGGTCAAGTACTTGGTGAAGGAAGAAGACTCCTTGCACAAGTGGGTAAGTCCTTGGTAAAAGCTTCTCCTTGGCATAGGTGAAGTCAAAGGTGGAAGATACAAGAAGAGTTGATAATTTCTTCAAGGCCAAAAACTTTTGCAAGAATGGGTAAATCCTTGGTGAAGGCTGAAGACTTCTTGCAAAGTGGGTAAGTCCTTGTTTAGGTAGAAGACTCGGTCTTAGATACGTAAGTTCTTTGGTAGGTTGTTTGCTCCCTTATCCTTAAAGGGAAGGCTGGGTAATTGTGTCCCAAAAAAGGTAGGTCATGTATTTTAAGTCTTATAATGGAATAAATGAGTGCAATGGTTGAAAAATCCTACAGGTTGACCTCTCTAGGTAGTGGACTGATTAATCCTAGTTTGGAGTATGGAACCACTGTGCATATCTTGTTATTGTGCTTGTTCAATCTCTCTCATCCTTGCTATGTATGTTTAGTTGCATTCAAAGTTCATACCACCCATATTATCTTAGAAATATCTTTAAGGTCTAATGAATTTGTTTAAGTGCCTTTTAGCTCTATTCACCCCTTGTGGAGCACATAATCACCCATCCTAAGATCCAATAATGACTACCTGGATACGTCTAGGGGAAGGATGGAGACCGATAACACTAATTTCAAAGTCGACCTTTCCTAGAAGATGTTAACTGGGAAGGAGATACTCCGCTCCAGCCAAGAAAAGTCTTCTCTCATTCACCGCCTAACCCTTTGCTATATGCATTGGATGATCGCTCTATGTCATGCCTAATCAGGACAGTCAGAATGTAGTCAGCTTGGTTGACCTCTACATCCTTTGGTGTGCCATGGTGGGAAGGAAGGTGAATGTGGCATTCTTGACCTGGCACTTCCACAACTATCAACAAACAACACAACTACATGCCTATGGAGGGCATGGCCACGTGCATAACATGATATCATGGGTCAAAAATGACCAATACACCATGATTACATATGTGAAGAGGCATACTAATGTGGAATTGGATCACCTTATCCATGTTGCAGTGATCAAGGCCTATAACAGAGACTATCTCTTCATCTTTAACCAGGCTCGCCACAAGGAGAATGTTGAGTTCATGTGTCATGGGTTGCGAATTGAAATCTCTACTTTAGACATCGATGGAAACACCACCACGCAAACGGTATCGTAGATGCCTCTTCTTCAACAAATGGATGTCGCTTTCACTCCCCCATGATAATGTCAACAATGTCAGCACCATCCTCAACCTATTCAGAAGAGGAGGAGACTATTAGTAGCTCTATCACTTTCACCCCTATCATTCTAAGTTTAGGATTTGCTACATGCATTGGATGATCGCTCTATGTCATGCCTAATCAGGACAGTCATAATGTAGCCAGCTTGGTTGACCTCTACATCCTTTGGTGTGCCATGGTGGGAAGGAATGTGAATGTGGCATTCTTGACCTAGCACTTCCACAACTATCAATAAACAACACAACTACATGCCTATGGGGGGCATGGCCACGTGCATAGCATGATATCATGGGTCTAAAATGATCAATACACCATGATTTCATATGTGAAGAGGCATACTAATGTGGAATTGGATCATCTTATCCATGTTGCAGTGATCAAGGCCTATAACAGAGACTATCTCTTCATCTTTAACCAAGCTCGCCACAAGATTCTTTAGCGGAGAATGTTGAGTTCATGTGTCATGGGTTGCGAATTGAAATCTCTACTTTAGACATTGATGGAAACACCACCACGCAAACAGTATCATAGATGCCTCTTCTTCAACAAATGGATGTCACTTTCACTCCCCCGTGATGATGTCAATGATGTCAGCACCATCCTCCACCTATTCAGGAGAGGAGGATACTATTCGTAGCTCTATCACTTTCACCCCTATCATTCTAAGTTTAGGATTTGCTCGAGCATGATCAAAGTTTTAAGCTTAGAGTGGCAGAATGTTCCATCCGTCTATCTTTCATCGTTCACTTCCTTTTATCTCCCCTATCATGCATGCATGTTTACTTCCTTGTTCTTTCATTTAGCATAAAATTTTCAAATTTTTATCTTTTTATCCTAGCTTTACTCCTTTGTAGGACTTTGTCGCTTAATTTGTAGTTTATGTAATTAAGGTTAACTGGTACAAATACAATAGTTAAATTCTTATCCACATGTCTAATTGTCCTAACTTTGTCCCATTTGCTTGAACTCTTGTTTCAAATAGCTCTTTGACTCTCTTCTTGAGTTTGACAATTAATCTAAGGTTACGAAATTCTTCCAGTTTGAAAATGCCTATTTCCTTGATCTATGTTTTGGTTGATAAACCCAAGATTTGGGACCGCTTGGATGGATCTAGGGTTGGTCAAACTCCAAGCCATGTTTTTCACAAACCCAACTTTACTCCAAGGATCCTTGAATCACAATTACAAGTTTCACACAAGTATAAAGCATGAAATGATGAGTTTTGGAGCTATAATCATGTGAAATGTTTTCTTTTGACGGTATGTGTGCCTTCTCACATTAGATTGAGTCAAAAAGATGAAAATTAAAAATATGCAAAAGAGTCTTTGCCACCCTAAAATCCCAAGATATCAAGATAGCTCTTCATCCAAGCCTATAAATTAGAATGGAGAAAATAAAAACATGTGTGAATAGAAACATGAGCACTTATTTCTCTTTTAGGATAGTTGAGGATGGTGTCCAACGGGTGTATGATTGTTCTCATGATCGCGGGTATATCGTTCCTGGTAGTACCACCTGAAATCTCATTAGAATATCTAGGAAACCTATGAGATCATCCTAGTAAAAGGATTGTTTCCAGCGAGGTATGAGGGGTTTGTCTCACTTCTTTGGGCCAATTCGCTTGGACTGCATGAACCACTACTTGTTACATGGACCATCCTGACACAGATTGACATCCTCAGAAGTCATTAGAGTGTTTTTTGTTTTTCTTCTTTTTAGGAACTGTATAAGTGGGAGGCACGTTGTTCCTAGTTGATTTACTTGAATACGTGATGACAATTCAATACCTTCCTTCATCACCTACCTCATTCCCTAGGTGAAAATGCCTTAACACTCATGTTTTTATGGTTCAAGCCCCCACTAGTAAGGTTGGGTTGAGGATAATTTGCTTAAACATGCATGCATGTTCTTTGGTCTTTCCTTAGTGGGTTTTTCTTCAATAGTAGGGGTTTATTCTAAAACAACATGGAGTAAGAAATTTGAAGTTTTACTTTTTTTAGGCATACCATTAATCACCAGGCTTTATTTGGATGTTATTGTTTTCTCTTTGAGTTTTGTTTTCTTGAGGACAAGCAAGTGTTAAGCTTGGGATGGTTGATAACACCCAAATTTTGGCATTTATGCTAAGTCTATAACTATAGTTTTGTGTCTATATTAGCTTTGATGTGCCCTAAATAACTCTAGATACTTAGATTTTTGAAATTTATATCTTTTTGAATATATAGTAGCTCAACTAGACAGTCTGGGAACTTGTAGGCACCGAACATAAGAATGGATCAATTTCCTGATCTAGACCTTTGAAACTGACTCGATTTCACCCAAACTAAGTCAATTTTGTCGCCTACGCAACACTACAACTCGACGCTCCATCGACTCTTTTTCTTTGGAATACAACTAGACATCCTCCTATTGAAGGTCCATCTTTTGATGGTCCATCTTCCAATAGCACCAATCAGAGATCCATCTAGTTTGTCTTCAAATGGTCTATCTTGCGATGGCATTAATAAAAAGTTAGTTGAAGGCTAGACTTGGTGGCACCTTCTGGTGGCCACTTCTAATGGTTTGTCTTCTGATGGTATCTCATGAAGGTCCCTCTCCATATGGTGTGATCTGATGACCACCTCTAATCTATCCGCTTCTAAAGGAAGCCATATCTCATCAATCGAAGAAATAAACTTGAGTTGGTTTTAGGGAACTTCAGTTAGTTAATAAGCTTGAGTCAGTTTCATTGAAATTGAGTCGATTTGATTCCCACTTACATATTTATCTCTCCTACCACTATAAATACCCCTCCTTGGCCACCAGACCAAATGTTCCAATTTTTTGGTTTACATACTTTTGTCTTAGATCTCCAAGGCCTGAGAGGGCTCTATATCTCACCCCACATCCACTCCCTTCAGTTGGCTTCCATCTTCCTTCAACCTCCACCACTTCCACCATCATCATCCACCTTCCACCATCTCAGTTCATCCATAGAAGCTTTTTTGTGGGGGCAGAATCAAGGAGAAATGAGGCATAGGAGACCAGAAGATCAAGGAAGACATTATTAAGGATGAGATCCAATCCATCAAGAGGCTAAGGAGTGAGATGCAACTCTACTCAATAGGATAATCTCTTTTTCTTCCTCTTTTCTTCTACTGTTCTCCTTTGTTTCTATATAACTAATGTATTTCCATCTTTGTTCAGTGCCAATTATGCTTGTCTATGGCTAGTTGATCTCCTTCTTGGCTATGTAGCCTGCTTTTGGCATGCTTGTGTACTTTGACCCTAACCAAGTAGTTAATATTCAGATCTAGCAAATTTCTATTCTATCTTCTCTATTTGGTTGTGATAGTTGGTTTGTTGATCTCTTTTCTGCTTCAATTACCATTTTTTCTAACATAGAGAGATTAGTTGTAAATATGCATAAAGCAGATTGTTGGGATGAAAATCTGATAGGAGGAATTCTAAGGGAGGATCTGTCGAGATCCTACGGTCAGAGACATCCAACCTTGCATAGTGAACTCAACTCGGTTCCCCTAAACTCAAGTCGAGTTCACTATGTTAGGGTTTCAGGTAGATCCTCTATTGCTACTAATGCTTCCTTCTATTTTAAACCCCAAAGGTAATCCAAAATATTTTGGGGTATTGTTCCATTATCCTCAATAGAGGTCCTGGACTGTTGATGGGCTTTAGTCACACTACACGAGAGCAAGTGGGATGACCCCCAAATAAATAGCTACCATGGTAACATGTTGGGTCAAAACATTAGCTGCTTGCTAGGGCATTTGAGGGTTGTCTACACCTAATAACAAGGTGCATAGGATGCCAAATTCATGGTTACATATCAAGGAACTCCTCTCAATTAATAGGATTTGATGTATTCTATTTTCTTTATTTTGCTTCATTTTTCTTTGTTCTATTTTACTAGACTTGTTATGGTTCTAAACATAATTCAACCTCACAATTTACTTAAATAAGTAAGACCTGAATCATAGGTGACTAAATGTCCCCATGTTCATATGTTAAACCCTATATATCTACTTCTACCTTGTATTGGGTTGTGGATGTCTTGAAGGTTTTAGGTTAAAAATCTAAGGTTGGTCCTTTTAAATCTGCCTATACTTTAGACGTACAATTTAGGGAGATCAACGTTGTTACCATCTAATGTTTGAGATCAAAATTTATGACAAATATATTCTCTGATGGATACAAGGCTACTATGGGTAACATGGGTAGCAAGGTTTTAGATTTTTTTTAAATTATCTTATTCATCTTATCTATGTTCTTTCTATAATCAACTGGGTGGATAGGATTATCCAAAAATAGTGAATACTTATTTCTTGGCTAACTACGATGTGTAGAGTCTTAGTATGGAATTATCTTCTCTTTTTAAGGAATGTGATTATCTGAATTAGACATATGGTGTAAACCTAGATATATTCATCTAGAATGATCTAAGAAGTTGAAAAGATGAAATATGGAGGAAGGCAAGTCTTATTGAATGTGATCCTTATAACTTATAATGGGGCCATAGATTGATTAACAGTTCGATCAATTCCACTAGTTACCCTTATTGTCACTTATTAACCAATGATGGAGATGGTTAGTGTAGTGAAATTACAAATAGATTAACTAGCCTTCAACCTTGTCAGTTTTAGGATAGAAAGTATTAGATATGTAAATGAGTTAATGAATTACTTCACTGGAACCAATTAGAGTCACACCTTAATTAATTAGTATATTTTGAGTTGATTTGGAGCAAATCAGGGTTTATCGTGTATATTATAGTTGAAAACTAAAAACTTAGGGCAATTTTGAAAATTTTAATCAAGGGTTTTGATATGAAGATATTAAGATTTTCATATTTCAAAATCTTAGGGTTGTGGCATCAATCGCATGTGGCATATAAGTGGCCACTTATGAATATGGTGCACTTCAAATTATTACAGGTAGCTTAACTAGCGTTCACATTGTTGTTTCAAGTAAAACTAGGATTAGATATGTAATAGAGTTAATGAATTACTTCATCAGAACCACTAGAGTCACACCTTAGTTTACTTACTATATTTGAAGTTGATTTAAAGAAAATTAGGGTTTATTGTGTATATTATAGTTAAAAACCAAAAACTTAAGGCAACTAGATGTGAAATTTCTAGTCAAGGGTTTTACTATGATATTAGATCTTTAGCTATGCCAATGTTGCAATGTAAAGATTGTGGTAATGGCCATATTTGGCACATAAGTAACTAGCTATGAGTATCAAACACATTTGCATTCACTTTTATTTGAAGATTGTATGTGTGTATTATTTATCACAATTTTTATTTTATTATTTGTTAAACTATATATTATTGATACTTACACATGTTAATATTTGTTGGACCTGTCATGCCTTAATAATGTCAATTCATTATATTTTTTGGGAAAACAATTTGGTTTCATTAGAATCGAGAAAGAATAGAAGTAACAATTTTTTTGATGAATTTATAAAATAAAAAAAGAAATGAGTATTAGTTAGTGGCCATTAGTTTTTTAGAAACTTGTGAAGGGGGTTCGGTAAAGTTTCTTAATAGTTGTATTCCACATGTTGTTAACTTCTAATGTATGAGATCAAAAATCATGAAAAATCTAGTAATCAGATGTATACCACGCTACTATGGGTACATGGGAAGCCAAGCTTTAGATTTTTTTAGAATTATTTTATTATTTTAGCTATGCTCTTTCTATAATCAACTGGGTGGGTAAATCTATCTACAAGCAATGAAAATTCATGTCCTAGATAATTATGATGTGTAAAGTTTGATTATGACATTAGTCTCTCTTTTTTCAAGATTACAAATATCTGGAAAAAAAATATTTCAATTAAAGCTTTATATATATCTATCTATCATGATCTAGAAAAATTGAAAAGATAAAATATGGAGCAAAGTAAGTTTGTGTCATATTTAAAGGCTATAGATTTTAATTGGGACATATCATAGATAATATTTGTGTCAATTTCATTATGCACCCTTATTGTCACTTATTAACCAATTATGGATATTTCTGGTAATGAAATTACAAATATATTAAATAGCATCCAACCTTGTTGATTATAGTATAACTAGGGTTAATTATGTAATTGAGTTAACAAATTAATTCACTAGAACCAACTAGAGTCATGCCTTAGTTATTTTAGTACGTATGAAGTTGATCTAGAGCAAATTAGGGTTTATCATGTATATCATAGTGGAAACTAAAAACTTAGGGCAATTGGATTTAAATTTCTAATATATGGTTGTATTATGAATTAGATCTCTAGATTTGTTGATGTAAAATTTTAGGGTTGTGGTAGTGACCATATGTGGCACATAACTGACCAGTTATGAATATGGGCCACATAAGCATCCACTTTTGTGTAAAGATTGTATGTGTGTATTGTTTATCAAAAACTTTGTTTTATTGTTTATTAAACTATTTATCATCAATACTTACATGAGTTAATATTTGTTGATCCTAACACACCCCAACATTATCAATTGGTTAAGATTGTTATGAATGAACATTTTGATTGCATTTAAAATGGAGAAAGATATAAGTAAGAATTTATCTTATTGGCTTCGTGAAAAATAAAATAAAGAAATGAGTTGTAATTGGCCACCATTAGTTTTTTAGAAAGCCATGGAGGGGGTTTATTTTTTTTAATAAGTTGGGTTTGTTTTGGAAAGAGAAAACTCAAAACATAGACAATACGGTGAATAGAGGTGGGGCAGTACGCCGCTAGGCAAGTGCGAGCCAGCCATACCATAATGAAAAAGGACTTGACATAGTTTTACGTAATGATGTTTTGAAGATATTTTATCATTGAATCATATAGGAGAAATAAAAATATGTAACATAAACCTCCCTCTATACTTGCTTACTTATGAGCACATGACACTACAAAATCCTCTAATTACTAATGAAGCCCTTGATTTAGAAGTGATTGGGAAGCATGTATCAAATATTTCAATTCATTTCATTAACAATTACATTACATTGACTTAGTGTTGGTTCTTAAAGATGTTGGTATTTTAATATTTCTCCCTCTTTAATATATACATGATTTTGGAACTTCATTTGATTATTATGCTTAATATGAACATGATATCCTTACTCAAATATGATTTTATTAACATGATATCTTGATACATATTCTAGCATGTATATGATGGTAACTGTAATGAACATTTTTTGTTAGCTTTCTGTAACATTGAACATAAGAAGAAATCATACGAAAGATTGCATACTTAACACGTAAACAGTAAGCATGTGTATGCAAGGCATGACCCACTTAACTAGAGAAATGAAAATCCTAACTCAACCTTCTTGATTGCGGTTAAACCCTGAATCACATGGAAGTATCATAGTTTAAATTAATTTCTATATTACTTAGCATCTAAACCCTAATCTCAATTAGGAAATTAGGGTTTGATATTGGGTAAATGATACTTTAAATTATTGTTAGTTATATTATCACTGAAATACCTTTTGAAAGAGTATTTATCCATGTTTTCATATTGAGGGTTAATTGGTTCTTACTTTTCATAGGCTTGCCAACCAGAACAACATAAAAAACCATGTGGATATATCAGTAAAAATGTAAGCACATGCACAACCTTATTGAAGTGGCCTGACTTGGGATTGGCCACTTTTTCAACACTCTCACATCTAAAGCATGCAACCATACAATGAATAAAACTTTGAAGAACTATACTATGCCCATACACTGGCATGAACAAATCACATGCAGGGTCGAATATGGGATTTCAGAAAGTGAGAGATTTATCAAAGAAGATGTAACAAAACATCAAACAATCAATTTAGCATGAATGAAAAAGGGAGGTAATTGAAATATTTACACTCATTGAATCTATCAAGACTAAATTTGGGTTCTAATGTGATTAAGAGAACAAAATTTTCCCCCATCATTGAGGAGTAAAATGAGTAGTTCTTGAACATGGATAGAACACAATGGTATAAAAACTAAAGGGGGGACTTTGTCTTACATAGGAGAATGTGCGGAGGAAAAATCACACAATGAGGGATGTCGTAATGTGATAATTACCTTTTAAATGGTAAAAAAATAATAAGAAATATAAAATGAGGCAAAGGATGATTACCAAAAAGTCTATTGAATTGTTTCCAAGAAAGAAACTATTGAGGTCTAAGGAGAAGATCTGTGTTGTTCAGGGTGATCAAAGTGGTCCCAAACATCACCATAAATCGTCAGTGAGATTTGGATGTAAATTGACTTTGAGCATTTAATGGACAAGTAATTAAAGGAAATGTGGAGGTAAATTTGAGCGTCAGGAGGTCCTTTGAATGTTGGCAATGTGCTTTTATGGAGGTGAAGGATTTTGTTGTTTCCTGAGAATGGGTACACATATAAAAAGAACTTCAACTTGGTCTGGGGTCTTAGGGGAACAAAATCACAACTTGGTTTGGGGTCTTAGGGGGACAAAATCATGTTGTTTTAGCATAAATTTTGCATGAGATGATGAAAAGAATGTGGGGCAGACGTCATCCCATGGCCACACGCAAACAAAGATATTTATTAGTAAGTGGCATTGTGTAAAATATATAATAGAAACGTAAATATAAGACTTAAAATGAAAAGTACTTGACATATCTTTACATAATGATTTTCGAACATATTTGATCATTTAATTACATAGCAAACTTGAAAAATATACAATATAAACCTCCCTCTATGATTACTTACTTGTGAGCACATGACACTACAAAATAATTTGATAACTAATAAAATCCTTGATTTAGAAATGAGTGGGAAGCATGTACCAAATATTTAGTATCATTTCATTAACATTAACATTATATTGAGTTGGTTGTGCTTCTTAGTGATTATGGTATTTTTCCCTCTTGAATATAACACGATTTCAAAACTTAAATTGGTTATTATGTTTTGTATGAACACCATATCTTTACTTAAGCATGATTTCATTTACATGATACATTGATCCATAATGATACTTGTAGCATGTGTATGATGGAAATTGTTGGGTTATGTCATAAAACCCAAAGTCAAGGAAATATCATAATAGAATGAATATTTTTGTTATTTTTCCATAACATTGAACATGAAAAGAAATTGTAACTGAGATTTCCTAAATTTGGAGTTGATTTAGAACAAATTAGGGCGTATCATGTATATTACAATTTAAAAATAAAAATAAATAGAGAAGAATAGAAGTAAGAATTTGTTTAATTGACTTTGTGAAAAATAAAAATAAAAATCTACTGTAGTTGGCAGACATTAGATTTTGAAAATGTTGTGGAGGGGATTCACTAAAAATTTATTAAAAATTGGGGTTGTTTAGAGAAAATCTCAAAACATAGATAACGCTAACACTGTGGATGGAGGCAGGGCAGCGATAGGCAAGCGTAAGATGGCTGACTGACTGGACCACAGTTTGATTGCTTTTTCCAAGCCAAGCCAGTCGTTGTGATTACCGTGGAAAAACTTTCTATTGGTACTCTTGTTGTCCCGTTCTTTATCCGGTGATCATAGTTTGATCGTGATTGGTGGAAAGGGGACTACAAGGTTTGCTCGGTTGGGAGAGGAAGGCTTGGAACTTAGTATCAATTGTTGATTTCCTTTTTATTTTGCTTTACTCAGAACGAGTAAAGAATTAAGTCTGTGGTACTTTGATAAGTATATTTTTATCCATTTTATATGTCGTGTTACTTGATTTTTAGGGGAAGTTGTGTTTCTATTTCTTAGTTTTAGCTTTATATACACTCAAATACAATTATTTTCCCTTTTTCAAATCTTAATGTAGTTTCATATATATTGTGTAGAATCAGACAAAAGTATGTAGTAACACTGAGATGGATAATTAAGCCCTCATGATGTTACACCTCAAGAGAAGGAAGGCCTGGAAGCTTTCTTTTTGGATCACCTTCCAACCACCTAGTCAAGCGAGTGGCTCTGCCAATCGTCCCACTCAAGCCACTCTCCAACCAAAGTCTTCCATATTTTAACCTCTTGACATTCGCTCTCAGCATCCATTTCATTTTGGTTCACCTCATTCTAGTCCGTCAGAGAACCGGATACGAGGTCTAAATTGAGTAACCCACATGAGTTGTCTGTTTGACCAAGTACGGGTCATGCAATCAGATGAAGTTGACCACAAGCATTCTGCTTTAGGATTTCAAAGGCGAGGGATGCATCTATATAAGGAAACCCTTATTGTCCATTCTAGGGGTCTCTGATCAGAGATTAGAAGCCACTTCTGCAGCAAAAACCCTAGAGAGGAGCGAGGAGGCGACGACCACAATAGAGAGATTGGTCTTCATGCACCAGGCATCATGGCATTCTCCATTGTTCCTACTATCTCTTTGTTCTTGTCCCTCACCATGAGCTAGTAGACGCCTTGTGTTGGGGCATGGGGACTAGCCCCAATTTCCCATATATTATCTTAGCTTGTAGCTAAACTTCACATTATAGTTTTTAAATAAAAAATCATTATGCTCAATGGCTTGCTTTGAAAATTGATGACTTGTTTCGCATATATGTTAGAACCATGGATATGTAGGTTGTTGTGAGTGTGATTAAAACACCAGAATGATCTTATTGTCCCCCTGAGCTCTCAGTAAGAGACAATGAGGTGATTGGACTTCGATCTGTTACGTGTCGAGGATGGTCGATCGTAAGTAAGGGAGTTCAGTTGGTATAGATAGAGAATTTGGGTGCTGAGGATGGTCGGTTCCAAGGGATTTTTTACAAGGTGAAGACATGTATCCCGTGAGGGTGCAGCAGCTAAGTCTCAATTTAGCAACGAATATTAGAGAGTTAGATCTTGTTAGAATAATTATGTAGGCTCGATTAGCGAAACCCCATTCCCTGGTGCTCTTTATTATCGGTTGTTTATCTCTTTAATCTTTGTTGCTTTTGACAACAATTTAGTTTAATCAATCCTTCAACTACTCAGTGATAAATATTACTCTTAATACTTCTGAATATGTATAACTACATATAAAAGGTTGTCCTTTGGATTCGATCCTTAAGTATATTGCAATAAGGCTTCCACTAGTAAGAAGTGAAGAATTAGTGCACTACTTTTTCTTAAACCTAAGAGTTATTCTTGTAGGGTTTTTATTGGTGCGACATTTGGAGCCCCATCATACACACGGCATAACACACTTAGCCAGAGCAAAGGAAATCCTAAGTCAACCTTCTTGATCTTAGATAAACCCTAAACACATGGAATTAATATAGTTTACATGAATTTTGATATTAATTAGCATCTAAACCCTAATCTAAACTAGGAAATAGGACTTGATATCGGGAAAGCCAAGTTTTGAAATTTTCTTAGTTATATTTTTGTTGAAATAACTTTTGAATGAGTATTTATGCATCATTTTTAGACTGAGGGTTAACTAGTTATTAGTTTTCATAATCGTGGACAACCAGAACAGCCCATAAAACCATGTGGATATTAATAAAAATGTAGGCCCACGAGCAACCTTGTTAAAGTGACCCAACTTGGGATTGACCACTTGTTCAACGCCCTCACATACAAAGTATGAAACCATACAATAAATAAAATTCCAAGAATTATGTTATGTCCATACACTGACATGAATATATCAGATGTGGGGTCAAACATGAGATTTTGAATAGTGAGAGATTATCAAAGCAGAGAGAATAACAATATATTGTAGTCACGATTCTTTGATTAGAAACATCAAAATAGAAAAGGCAAATCATTGAAATCCTTAAGTCACTGAACCTATCAAGCTCAAATTGGGTTCTAATGTGATAAAGAGTACAAAATTCTCCCCCGTCATGAAGGAGTAAAATGAGTAGTTCTTATATGATGGAAATTGTAGGGTTATGTCATAAAAGCCAAAATCAAGGAAATATCATAATAGAATGAATAGTTTTGTTATTTTTCCATAACATTGAACATGAAAAGAAATTGTAATTGAGATTTCCTATATTTGGAGTTAATTTAGAACAAATTAGGGTTTATCATGTATATTACAATTGAAAAATAAAAATAAACAGAGAAGAATAGAAGTAAGAATTTGTTTGATTGACTTTGTGAAAAATAAAAAATAAACTCTATTGTAGTTGGCAGTCATTAGATTTTGAAAATGTTGTGGAGGGGATTCACTAAAAATTTCTTAAAAATTGGGGTTGTTTGGAGAAAAGTTCAAAACATAGACAACGCTAACACTGTAGATGGAGGCGGGGCAGCAATAGGTAAGTGTAAGTTGTCTGGCTAACCGAACCATAGTCTGATCGCTTGTTTCAAGCCAAGCCAACCGTTGTGATTATCGTGGGAAAACTTTCTGTTGGTACTCTTGTTGTCCTGTTCTTTCTCCGGTGATCATAGTCTGATCGTGATTGATGGAAAGGGGACTACAAGGTTTGCTCGGTTGGGAGAGGAAGGTCTGGAACTTAGTATCAATTGTTGATTTTTTTTTATTTTGCTTTACTCAGAATGAGAAAAGGATTAAGTCTGGGGTAATTTGATGAGTATATTTGTATCCAATTTACATGTCGTGTTACTTGCTTTTTAGGAGATGTTGTGTTTCTATTTCTTAGTTTTAGCTTTATATACACTCAAATACAATTATTTTCCCTTTTTCAAACCTTAATGCAATTTTAGATATATATTTTTTGCAGAATCAGCCAAAATTATGCAGTGACATTTAGATGGACAATTAAACCCTCATGATGTTACACCTCTAGAGAAGAAGGCTCGAAAGCTTTCTTTTTGGATCACCTTCCAACCACCTAGTCAAGCTAGCGGCTTTGCCAATTGCCTGGCTCAAGTCACTCTCCAACCAAAGTCTTCTAGATTTTTACGTCTTGACGCGCGCTCTCAACTTCCAGTCCATTTTGGTTCACCTCATGCTGGTCCGTTAGAGAATCATATACGAGGTCCAAATTGAGTAACCCACGTGAGTTGTTTGTTTGATCAAGTACGGGCCATGTAATCAGATGTCGTCGACCACAAGCATTCCACTTTAGGATTTCAAAGGCGAGGAATGCATCTATAAAAGGAAACTCTTATCGTCCATTCTAGGGGTCTCTGATCGGAGATTAGAAGCCACTTCTACAGCACAAACCCTAGTGAAACCCCATGCCCTGGTGCTCTTTATTATTGGTTGAATAATAAAGAGCAACGAATATTAGAGAGTTAGATCTTGTTTGAATAATTACGTAGGCCCGAGTAGTGAAACCCCATGCCCTGGTGCTCTTTATTATTGGTTGTTTATCTCTTTAATCTTTGTTACTTTTGGCAACAATTTAGTTTAATCGATCCTGCAACTACTCAGTGATAAATATTACTCTTAATACTTCTGAATATGTATAACTACTTATAAAAGGTTGTCCTTTGGATTCGATCATTAAGTATATTGCAATAAGGCTTCCGCTCGTGTGGAGTGGGGAATTAGTGCACTACTTTTTCTTAAACCTAAGAGTTATTCTTGTAGGATTTTTATTGGTGCGACATTTGGAGCCTCATCATACACACGGCATAACACGCTTAGCCAGAGCAAAGGGAATCCTAACTCAACCTTCTTGATCTTAGTTAAACCCTAAACACATGGAATTAATATAGTTTACATGAATTTCGATATTAATTAGCATCTAAACCCTAATCTAAACTAGGAAATAAGACTTGATATCGGGTAAATCAAGTTTTGAAATTTTCTTAGTTATATTTTTGTTGAAATAACCTTTGAATGAGTATTTATGCATCATTTTCAGACTGAGGGTTAACTAGTTATTAGTTTTCATAGCCGTGGACAACCAGAACAGCCCACAAAACCATGTGGATATTAATAAAAATGTCACCCCACGAGCAACCTTGTTAAAGTGGCCCAACTTGGGATTGGCCACTTGTTTAACGCCCTCAAACAAAAATAGTGTGATAATGACCTTTGATATGGTAAAAAAAATAATAATAAGAAACTCAAAGGGTGGATAGAGGTGGGGCAGCGCTGCCGCTAGGCAAGCGCGGGCCGCGGTCGGACCATCGCTTGCTGCCAGCCGCTGTCATTACGGCGGGAAATTTTTCCGTTGGTGCCTTTTCTTTCTTTGGCTTGGCTTAGCGGGTGGCCGACTTTGGCTCTCTCTTGCCGTCCCGTCAAAGCGGCGAGTAACTGCTGTTCTCGGTTCGGCTAGCTAGCTTGTTCTCCGCTGATGGGTGTTCTTGCTGCCGCCGGCTTGGTTCCGTGTTCTTCCGGCCGTGGTCCAGGAGTGTCTGACGGCTCCTCTGCTCCAACGGTTGATGGCGGGGTTACGCAAGAAGCCTACGAAGACTGCGCTGCTGCTTGTTCCGGACGGGAAGCCAGTACGGATGGTTCCGTAGCACAGGAAGCTAACGCCGTCGAAGCCTATTCTTGTCTCAGTCCGGAGGTAAGCCCCTGTACCCTCCTTCCGATCAAATCTGATTTCCCAAATCTTGACTGCAGGTACCCTCGCACTGATGCTGCTGAATGCCGATTGGCTTCCAAGGAGATTAAGACATCACCCGCCGATGCAGTGCTCCAGACCAACATTAGCGACACTTCAACATCAGGCAGTGAAGTAACGCAAGAAACCTTAGTTTCTCAGGTAAGCCCAGAGGTAAGCCCCTGCGTTCTTAATGGTACGCAATCCAGATTTGGAGATACCTGCTGCAGGTACATGGCTGTGGAGTCCAGCACGGCTTACACGGATATATTGGTTTGGTGGAGGATGCCGGAAATGGGCAGCATTAAATTGAATACGGATGGATCATATAGATACCATTCGCAATCTGCGGCTGCTGGAGGGCTTTTACGGGATAGTTATGGTAACTGGGTTTCTGGCTTTTCCATATTCATTGGCAGTGGCGATTGTTGTTCGGTGATTCGATCCGAATTGGTTGGGATTCACATGGGATTAACTATAGCTCGTAGCCTTGGTGTGCGTATGCTACATGTGGAATCCGATTCCAAGTTGGCGGTTGAGGCCATAGGAGGACTCATCACACTAGATTTGGATTGTCAATTCCTAGTCCATGCCATTCAGTCCTTGTTGAGTCTAGATTGGGCAGTCAGAGTCGACCATGTTTACAGAGAAGCCAATCGGGCCGCGGATTGGCTTGCTGGATTTGCCTACAGACTGGAGCCTGGATGCTATGTATTCGGAGCTCCACCGGTTGAGCTCTTTGACATCCTTCTCGATGACATGATGGGTCTTGCCACTGTTAGACGCGTTGTTGGGAGACGTCGCAGGTTCCAGACACCATAGATGTATTTACATTGATTGGTTCTGATGTGGTTTATTCCTATGTGGAATTCACATTAGCAAAAAAAATAACAATTTAGTTAGATAGCTCTTATTATTTGGCTCGATTTTCCAAAGTTTGGGCTTTATTTGTAAAATTTTGGATTTAATTTGTACATTTTTTTTGTTGCCTGTATGAGGAGGGCGGGATGAGTAAAATTGCCTCCTAACTTGGCAAATGAAACAGTTCTTCTATGTAAATCTTTTTATGAATTGCCTGCTTGAGGAGGGCGGGGTGAATAAAATTGCCTCCTGACTTAACCAAAACAATATATTTTTTCTAATTAATTTGGTATGTTAGATGATTAGTTTTTCCTTTGCTTCCTTGGCACAAATGTTACTTATAGTAAGAAATGAAACATATATCTATGGTGTCAACACTTTTTACATTGAGCTTGGTTAACAAATGAAAGCTTCAGAAGGAGGCATAATTAGCAAATTTATATGCGGTTGGTGGAATTTGCTAGCTCAAGGAGGTAGTAGCTCTAAGTGTCGCTGTTTTGTATTTTAAAGCCCAATATGAGATTCTGCATGCCAACGCCAAGTCTAGATATAAATCTGAAGCGCAGGTCTACTATATAAACTAAAAGCAGAAAAGCATGTGCGGCTAACAGATATAAATTAAGAGAACTATGATGCTCTCACTCAAGTGGAAGTACTTTACTTTGATAGAAACAACTAGGATCATATAACAAGAAGCAATACGGAATATTTATTCCTTCCAACTCATACATTAAGTCTCAATAAGACCAACAAAAGAAAAGGGAACCAGTTTTGAACCACCAGCCTACTACAACATTTATTAGCACCTACTCATGGTACGGTAGGTTTTGATGCTCACTTAAGTGGAAGTACATTTTGAGAGCACAGAAGAAGAAACAATACAGAATATACATTCCTTCCATCTCATACATAAAGTCTTAATAAGACCAACAAATGAAAAAGGAACCAGTTTTATGAATAACCATTCTTCTACAACATTTGTTAGCACCTACTAGTGGTAGGTTTTGACAGCCACAGAGAATCATTGAAACTCACAGTATTGTATACATCACTTTCCAACTCTATATAGAATGATATTACACAATTTACAACTTGAAACGAGTATACTAGCCAATGTTCTGCATGCCAGCAGCGATCCCTTTCATGGTCAATATAAGTGTGTCCTCCAGACCAGGAGCAAACTCACTTGCAGGATTAAGGCTAACTAGCTCAGCTGCTGAGCTGCTTGATACCATCACTTCCTTTGACAAACGAGGCCTTACCATTACATCAAAAGTAGGGTCCCTTATCCGCTCCAGAGTGCATGTTTGGCATACATTCAAAGTTGTTATATAAGAATGGCGTAGTTGCAACCTTTGTTTCAAATAGGGATTAGCATAAAGTAGATCTCTTTGCCCTGTCACCTGAAATCCCATGAAGACATGTCATTAGTACAAACATCTGTCACTTGATTTTTTTCATGGGTGTTACATGATTTTCAATCTAATATAAATCCAGTTGGATCTGTGAAATTTCCAGTTGATTATAATTACCATTTTCATGAAAAAACATATCCTTTATTTTATCTAATACTAACCACATTGCACAATGCTATACATATGAATTGAAGTTTCTAATCAAACTAGAGCAAAATCACTACCATATTTGACAAAAGATAACAGCCAAACTAACTAATGTAGGGACGAATTTCTTGTACTGATATATGTAACTAAACAGAAACGCCTATGATATCATGTAGGTCATACGGATCAAACTCCAATCTCTATTCCATAATCAGGAATCATCAGTACACAATGGTGATTACAATAAATCTCAACAAAATTAGAAGATGGAAACAACAATAAATAGTGTAAACTTTTCTATGCAGTAATGAGGGGGATATTCCCTTCTAGTTTAGCATGTTTGAGTAAATCAGAAAATAGATTCTTTGAATTATCTATGCATGTGAACTGTAACAAATGAGAACTTTTCTATGCAGTCATGAGAAGGAGGAAATTCCCTTCTAGTAGAACAAGTTTGAGTGAATCAGAAAATGGATTCTTTTTTATTATCTATCCATGTGTAATATAACAAAAAGGAATTACTGGATCAAAGCATATGCAGTTGCTTAAAGAGGACCCCACAAATTGTGCATGTGGAATATCTTCAAGTCTGTATATGAATTTGGCTTTGAAGTACAATGTATAGAATTTTGTCTCCAATCACTTTGATTGTTTCGTACACCACTAACAGATTGTTTTATGATTGGTTGATACCGTTTTAATGTTTTAGGCGATTATTTTGCATTGTTTGGTTGGGCTGTTTTGATGTTTTAGGGACAAATACATATTCAGAACAAGATGATAACCCTTAGATATAAAACATGTTGTATAATCACGACTGTACACCATTTTAACATTAAAATAAAATGAAGCATGAGTTTTCTGAAATGCAAACAGTTCCAACCCTCCTCCCTATCACCCCTTCCTCTTCCATTGGCTTGTTTTCTGTCAGACCACCAACATGTGCCCCCACCACCCCACCCTGCCTGCCGACTTTGCCAACCGCCGCCCTCTAGATCACAACAGCCGCAGTGAGGTAGCAGAGTGGCAAACATCACTTGGTAGAGGAGCAATAAAAGTGTAAACAACATCGTCCATTGAACCACAAGCAGCAAATATCTAAGTCATGCACTACTATACCACCAAAGAACGCCAGATGCCTCTACAACAAGAAAATCTGAATCACAGAAGCATCCCTTTATAGTCAGCCCATTGGTAGCTCCAAAATGAGCACAAGTGCCTACTGCCAGAGAAAACAATGCAGTTAGGATGTAGTACTACAGCTCCACAACTACACAACCATAGTTACGTAGGGTATTAAGGTAGCATAGTGATGCAACAAGTTTCTATCCCTCTTTCATTCTTTGTGGATGTCAGTGCATCTCCCATCTAGGGTTAGGGTTACAACACAAACTCCATTTCCTATAGGTAGGGGGCATCTAGGCTATGGCAGTTGTCATGCAACTATCTTCTACACAATCACCTTTTTCTTAAAATCAAATGCTTGACTTAATGATTTGTTATTTCTGTGTCAGCTTGACGTTGTCATAATTATCTAATCTGGAAGGTATCTTCATCTCATGGGCTCCAGCTATATCAACAGTAGTAATTCTTCCTCCCGATAGAGGCCAGTGTCCTAATGCAAGAGGCCTTTTCTATTGTTACAGACCACCCAGTAGTACTTCCTCCCAATCTTTTTCTTTTTAGGGATCACACGTTCATTTTGAAAAGATTTATATGCAAAAACATGCTTTTGATGACCAAAAAAAGATTTCACATGTGAAATGGTAGAAAGGGAGAGAAAGGTCATGTCACTTGTATTCTAGTTTTGCATGGGCCCATATCAACAAACTTTCTCATTTGCTTGGATCCATGGAGCCTCATGAACTTCACTACAGGGAGAGGGATAGAAGTCACTAAAAACTTATAAGTCAAGTCCATATGGTCAATATGATGCCCAGACTCCTGGTAGGGACGTTGCAGGATGACAAGTCCTGCCCAATCCTGCCTACCAATCTCGATTTTGCTAGTGTAATTGATTTGTGTGCCCATGAAACATAGGTCTCGTGATCCTCAAAGCACAACCCTGCCATGTCAAGTCAGTCCATGGTCATCTAATATAAGCTAAGACAATAAAAAGAGAAGGGCACATCATCGACTCTTCCAGTCATTGCCTCCTCAGAAGCTCTGATCATCATGATGTTCAGCTCGCAGGACTTGTTTCCTGTTCTTTGGTTTTTGGTCGCCTTCTATTGTGCTACCTACCACTGCTATAAATGAAAGAAATCCATTGGTAGGGTTTTTCAATCACAGAAGAGGAGTATCAAGCTCATGATATCCATGTGATATCCACAATTGCTCCAATGGGTAGATTTCGTTGACCACATACCATAATTGTCCATTTGCAGCAAAAAGATGTAGTAATTATATCCAAATATTAGTAACTCATGTCCCTTTTGTGAATGTAGTTAGTAATTTCTCTTTTTTCTTCTGA
The DNA here is from genome assembly GCA_963693085.1 of Alisma plantago-aquatica. Classification (NCBI taxonomy): domain Eukaryota; kingdom Viridiplantae; phylum Streptophyta; class Magnoliopsida; order Alismatales; family Alismataceae; genus Alisma; species Alisma plantago-aquatica. The sequence continues at coordinate 672,698,838 of OY856415.1, forward strand.
AAAGAAGAAACTATTTATTCATCCTACTCTCTAACGCAGGGCAAAGAACCTGAATGTCAATGTTAACTACAAAAGATAGACAAAGAGGCCTCTATCTACTGAAAAGGAAAAACAATCACTGTTAGTGAGAGCATGCTTAGCTTAGGTGTCATCTATCTTGTTCAGTTCCCTAGGTACATATGCCACCTTAACACTAGTTGTCTATCGTTTGAGCATGTGTCACTGCCTTTTTAATGCTTTATATCTTGGGAGGGAGCGGGGCATTTCATGTTTAAGATGTCTGCTGCTTGTCGTGAATCAGAAAGAGGAGGCAATTGCTCTAATCCTTCTCCTTGCATCTTTGTGTACCCAAGACAATGTTTGGATTTCAGTCTCCCAAGGCATTGCTTTGCATGAAAGACTTGCCCAGACCCAGGATGCAATGACCCTCCATGGTTATGAAGTGTATGCCCATGGTGCCTTCTTTGTATTGGGTGGTATGCAACATTTGTGCAAACCGTTGTTCGAAAGTCGATGGTGGCATGCAGGTTCTAGTCGTGACTGTGTGGTATGTCTTGCAGCCTAAGCAGCCTCAAGATAGTATCAGCTCATCCTGTGATGAATTTTAGGTGGCTTCAGGGGCCTTTCTGGTTCCGTCTAATCAATGCATAGTGTTCTGCTTATGGCATTTTTCTTGTGGAATAGAAACCTTAGACTTCTCGTTGGAGATTACTTGGCCAGAGACCTATGAGAAGTCAGCAAGAATATGGCAGATATTATCTGCTTGTCCAATGCTAGCTTTAAACCTTATGAGAATGTCATCAGTGAATAGAGTGTGTCTAAGAGGGGTTCCATGTTTAGCTCGAACTACTGACTTCCAATCGCCATCCATAGTTGAGGTTGTGATCGCCTAAGAAAGCCTCTTCATCTAGAGGACAAACACATAGGGGCTTATGGGGTCCCCTTGTTGAACCGTGTGTGAGGCCTTGAACGCCTGCATAGGGATGGATACCTTCTGAAAGGATGGATGTGTCCCCTTTCATGATGATTTGCATAATCAAATTGGTGATCTTCCGGGGAAGGGAAGGCTCACCTTCGGAAGAATATCCTTGATGAAGGCCTAATTCATCTTGTCAAAAGCTTGAGACAGGTCAAGCTTGACCAGCATCCATCATTTTTTCCCATTTTCCCCCTTCATTGAGTGTACTACCTTTTCTACAAGCAAAATATCGTCACTAATCTTGTGCCCTGATATAAAATTGGATTGAGATATGGAAATCCAACTATTGAGGTAGGTTTTAGTTGCTCGACATTGACCTTGGAAATCAGTTTGAAACATTATTGAGTGAAATTTGAAAGAGATCACCACAATGCTCAAGAGACTTCACTTTTTTGGGATGAGGAACATGTATGAATTCGCCATTTGTTCAATAAATTCAGAGGAGAAGATTTGTTGGACTAGTGTGACAAAAATTCCCAAATGGTCCTCGTGTGCTTGAAGGAAATCATTATGCACACCATTTGGGTCAGGGGCCTTTGCATGGGCACCTTGATGAGAATGCAAAAAAAATTCAAACTGTCAGGTATCTTGGACATCGCCAATAATTGCTCGTCATATAAGCTGGAGAGAGTCTACGTGCTGCATAGTTGTATGTGCTCGGGTGGTAGAAAGAAACCGTCATCAGCCTTTAAAAATGATTTCTTAAGAGTAGTTTCAAGTCATTGGGGTTGGACGCCTATTGACTGTCATCATCCTTCAATTTGGAGATCTTGTTTTGGTTTCGTCTCACCTTGACATGGGAGTGATAGAATTTCATATTGTTATCTCCATGCTGCAAGCAATTAATATGTGCCCTACCACCAATCAAGTTCCTCGTGTAATAGGACTTGGTTGTAATTCCCTTGAAATTCCATGAACACAAGCTCGTTAGTAGTTTAATAGTGTGGGTTAGGATTACCTGGCGAGTATGTATTTTGCGAAGGACAGAGTGTTTCTCCTTGTGTTGTTTCTTCATGCGGTCCGTCTCCCAAACCAAAGCAGCGGATTGGACGTCTTCCATGGCCTCCATTAAGGGCAATTACTCCACATATTTTTAAGTTTGTCTTTGAAATCTGGAAGCAAGTTCCAACTTGATTTTGTCTTGAAGAAGTGGTGTCGTCTGTCAGTTTGGCAGATGATCAAGATTCAAGATAGGATTGTAATTGAAGCCTATTCTGGAAAGCATTACAATGTTGTGCCCCCCTTATGAATGAAGCCAATCCTCATTGGGTATAGTGCGGTGTAATCTTTCCCAAAGCCTCCCTTTTTGGAAGGTGAAGAATTGGCCTTCAGAGCCTACATGCAGCAACAGATCGTTGAATCTAGAAGTAGGACCACACATCGAAGTATGTGTTGCCATCCTTCTTAGTGATCTTGAGTACTGTGTTGAAGTCTTCAGCAAGCGCCCAAGCACCATTGATTACGCCTGCTACTATCGTGAAACGTTTCCAGAGGAAGCCCCACTTCTCAGAACTTGGGTTGGCATAGACTATGTTGAAGAACCAATTGTCATTCACACGGTAGTGGATAAATTTCCTATGGTTCATAATGATCTCAGTCTTGCATCTATTAGGATCCCACATCAACCAGATGCTACTTGAAAACCCAGTTGCTTCAGCCCTGTGTGAGGAGTTGAACCCTTAGGCCATAGCTACGGATGATTTTATCAGCTTTAGCACTACTGCAAACACGGCTCAATGATAACCATGGTGAGCAGTCGATGGTTGTGCTTCATTTCTTTAATTAGTCTTTTTCTAGTTCATGGAGACTGCTCCTTGTATATTCCAGTAGACAAAATTCATCATTAAGGGTGGTGTTATTGGTGGGCGGCCGACAGCCCCATCCTTGATCATGCTCACCATCTGGCGGGTCGCCAGCGGCAATGCCCTCATCTGTTGATTCCGATTGATTTGTTGCCAACGTCCCATATACAATTACCTACTGACCATATATGACCATGTTAGTCACCAAGGCCTCTAACTCCCCCTCAAGCTATAGAATAGATATAAATCATGCTCAACTTGTCATGAAGACTACATATTCGGTGAAGAAATAAGCTACTCAGTTCTCAAAACTAGTAAATAGATCATGTCTACAGGGAAGCCACCACACCGCGGATTGGCTTGCTAGATTTGCCTACGTACTGGAGCCTAAATGCTATGCATTCGGAGCTCCACTAATTGAGCTCTTTGACATCCTTCTTGATGGTGTGATGGGTCTCTCCACCGTTAGACACATTGATGAGGGACGCCGCAAGTTCCAGACACCACAGATGTATTTACATTGATTTGTTCTGATGTGGTTTATTCCTATATAAAATAAACATTAGCAAAAAAAGAACAATTTAGTTAGCTAGCCCTTATTATTTGGCTTGATTTTCCAAAGTTTGGGCTTTGTTTGTAAAATTTTGGGTTTAATTTATAAATTTTTTTTGTTTCCTGCATGAGGGTGGGATGAGTAAAATTGTCTCTTTACTTGGCAAATGAAACGGTTTTTTTCGGTAAATCTTTTTATGGATTGCCTGCTTGAGGAGGGTGGGAGAATAAAATTGCCTCCTAACTTAACCAAAACAAAAAAAATTAATTAATTTGGTATGTTGATGATTAGTTTTTCCATTGCTTCGTTGGCCCAAATGTTACTTATAGTAAGAAATGTAACATATGCCTATGGTGTAAACCTTTTTACATGGAACCTAGTTAGCAAATGAACGCTTCAAATGGAGGCATAATTGACAAATTTAAATGTGGTAGGTGGTAGGTGCTAGCTCGAGGAGCTAGTAGCGCTAAGTGTCACTGTTTTGCAATTTAAAGCCCAATATGAGATTTCGCATGCCAACGCCAAGTCTAGTTATAAATCGGAAGTGCGTGTCTATACAAACTAAAAGCAGAAAAGCATGTGTGGCTAACAAATATAAATTAAGAGAACTATGATTCTCTCACTCAAGTGGAAGTGCAACATAAAGTCTCAATAATACCAACAAAAGAAAAAGGAACCAGTTTTGTGAACAATCAGCCTATTACAACATTTATAAGCACCTACTCATGGTATGGTAGGTTTTGATGCTCCTCATGCCAGCCACTGTCACTCCCCCTCATGCTTGGCCATGCCAACAATCTATCACCATGTGGGGATATTGTGGCAACACCTACAACATGACTAGTTCATTGTCTCGTGCCTTTTGGGGCTACAACAGGCTTAACAGCCGTCACCATAGTTAGACCAACGCACCTGGACTGCATTGAATATTTGAATCCCACCATCGGAATTCAGACAAAGGATGGATACATACACAACTCTCAATGTCAAATATTTATATCGTTTTGCGTCAAAAGATATGGAACAGGTTGGAAGGGAAAGAAGGTGGAGGAAATGTATGTTTACCTTTAAACTCGTTCCGGTTTGATATTCATGTCGAAGACTTTGCCCAATCCCTTAACTAAGTCAAGGTTGTGTTACAGGGCAAAATATGTGCCCAAATATTCAAGTGTCCTAGTGTTTTATTGTAATCTTATCTATACACCCTTGGTGAAATAAGAAAAACCAAACCCCGTTGTAGATTCTCATTGATTTACTAGTCAAGTTTAATATCATTTACATACCAGCACCCTACATTAGAAACACATAATGAAGAATTGCATTCAGTGATAAATTTGTCATTATATTGAATGAATGTTTTATTGTCGCCTTCAAACTTTTAGCTCTTTTATTAAAATAGAAGCTTGTTAAAAATTTACTTGTGTGTACTACAAATGGACTTGGGCTAGAAGTTCATTAACCATGGATAACTAGTTTAGAGTCTTGACTGTGTAGGCTATTAAGGTAGCATAGTGAAGAACAAGCTTCTATGCCTCCATCTTTGTGGATGTCAATGCATCTCCCGTCTAGGGTTAGGGTTACAACACAAACTCTATTTCCTATAGGTAGGGGCATCTAGGCCATGGCATTTGTCATAGTTGTTGAGGCACTCGCTTGGGCGCCGCCTAGTCAATCTGGCACTCGGGGGGGGTCCAACACTTCATAAAATTGCAGACTTGGGCGCCTGCCTGGCCCGACTGGGCGGCCGCTTGGTGCTACTGGGTAAGCAGCGACTCAGCCGAGCGACCGCTTTTTCGTTGCCCACTATTAATTCTTTTTTTGTTTTTTTGTTTAACTTAATAAACCCAACTCTCGCGCGACCATCAGACTTCCTACCCCTGCCCCCGACTCCCGACCTCTCTGTTTGTGTGAACCGCACGCCGCGCGGAACGCAGCCAACACCGGCGGATGGCTGGTCCCCGACAGTCCTCCCTCTCCGCTTCTGGTGATCGATCAAGGAGGCTTCTCGGTTCTCCTTCTTCCTTGTTATCTCCTTCTCTAAAAGCAAGAACCCTGTCCATTGCTTCTCCAATTCTCCTATTCCATGTCTATGTCTACGTCTACATCTACGTCTACATCGGCGTCAACTGTAAAGTCTTCGTAATGGAAGGAGATGTTGAGCCTGTGAGACCAGTTGGAGAGTTTCTGCCACAGTTCCTCGACTTGGTGAATGATCCATCAAGAAAGGCTAAATCCAAAGACCCCGAGTGGAAATATGGATTTTGGCCTAATTCGGTGGATTTTGTGGGCACGTTAGCAATGGTGGGATCAACAGATTGAAACAACACATCATTGGCGGCTTTCCTGACATTGTGAAATGTTCTAGAACTACTGAAGCAATATGTACTGAATTGAAGGAGTATAAAGAACGTACCATGAAGCGCAAAGTTGATACAAGTTTTAATGAGAAACATTAGAAAATGTTTGATTGTACTCTCATGTCTGATGGTTGGTCTGATAGGAGACAAAGAGGGCTGGTTAATTTTCTTGCTAACATTCCTGAAGGTTCATTTTATTTGTACTCCATTGATGCTACTTATGTGACTCATACATCTAAATGCATGTTTACTGTACTTGATGAGGAAATAGGTAAAATCCGGGCTGAAAATGTGGTACAAGTCATTACAAACAATGCCACTAATTATGTGAGTGTAGGTAAGAAGTTGATGAATAAGCACAAACATTTGTTTTGGACCCCTTGTGTTGCGCACTGTGTAGATTTGATGCTTGAAGACATTGGGAAGACGAAGAAGTTTGCCTCAACAATCACAAAGGCAAGGAAGGTGACTGCTTACATTTACCAGCATACACGCCTCCATGATGCGTTTATCAAGAATAGCAACGGGAATACAAAGATCATGCGTCTTGGGACGCCCCGTTTTGCTACTTTTTTTACTCTTCAAAACATGCTTGTCCACAGAGAGACATTGTTTGCTTTTTTCAATTCTACTGCATGGGAGCAAAGCAGTTGGGCGAAGGCCAGTCAAGGGAAAAAAGTCTTAGCTATTGTCATGGTTATCAGACTCTAACCGAACCGGCCGGTTCAACCGGTTGAACTGGGAACCGGTCCCTCTACCGGCTCGGTTCTCTCTAAAACCCGAAAATGATGTCTGACCGTCATTGAACCGGTGAACCGAACGGTTGAACCGGCGAACCGGTCCGGTTTCAGTCCAACCGGCCGGTTCTCTCACCCAGCCTATTAAGTGTCCAAGTGTGGTTCAAATCAGGGAGGGGGAGAAAAAACCCTGACTCTCCCGACTCCCGCAACCCCGACTCCCCCGACTCCCCGACTCCCCCACTCTCCTAACTAGCCCTAGTCTCCTCCATAGCTGAAGCTTGTCGCTGCAAGGAGGTTCGTTGCCGCCAGAAGCCCACCGCAAACCTCCGAAGTTGCTGCGACCACCGAAGTAGCTGTTGCCGCTGCCTTGCAAATGATGTTGCCGCCATTGTTGCTGGCACAACTGCTCTCATTTGTCCCTATTGCACGCTGCTTCCAGGTAACATCCTCCTTTACTTCTTCGTCTCCCTCCTCTCCTTCCTACAATCGTCTTCTTCTTCCACTCCAGGAGGCTAGGGCACTGCTTGCTCCCCCTCCCCTATTTTCTTGCTGTGATCTAGTAAAAATTGTTGAAACTAACACCTCCTCTCCCTCTTCGTTCTCCACTCCCACTTCCTCTTCCGTTTCCTCCTGTTCTTCTACTCCTTCTACGATTGGGCTCTTCTTCCTCTATTACTTCACTGCCTCTATTCCCCTTTGGTCCTTGCCTTATACTTCTTCTTCTACCCTCTCCCAATAGGCTAGTACACATCTCAGTCTTCGTCTACTTGCTGTTGTTAATATCCTCTTCATCCTCTAATTCTTCCCTTCTTTAACTCGTCTTTTCCTTCTTTTCTTATGTGTCCGTCTTCTTCCTGTCATCATCTTCTTCGGCTACTACATCTACCCCTCTTACTGCTCAGATGTTCTTCCTTAACCAATTAATTTATTTTCTAAATTTCCCTTGTCACCCCTTGCTCCTCCAGCTATCTATCCCTGATGAGCTTCATGTTGGCGCTTCAGCAAACATATGAATTTACTGCTGCGGGTTTATTTTACTGATTTGGCTACTGCTGTGTGGCTGCAATATGTTTTCTGCTGCTACACGGGTAAACTTCTCTACTCTCTTTTCTATCTGCAATACACTAATATGATGGTTACATTCGTATCTAATTAAGTCTACATGTAGTTTCAGTATCCTAGAACATATTATATCGATTGCTATGTTTAAACTTTTTTGGACAATTACATTATTGTGAGCAATTGTGCTATTGTTCATTTTTCATTTGTATATTTCCCATGATTATTATGCATATTTAGATTTTGATATTATTTATGACGTCATGCTGACGTCACCGGTTGAACCGGTCAGACCACCGGTTGAACCAATGAACCGAGAACCGAAGGCTTCACCGGTTCGTTCACCGGTTCGGTTCTGACAACCATGGCTATTGTACATTCTAGACCATTTTGGAACTGTGCACAAGACTTACTTAGGGCTTCTCAACCCCTAATGCAGATTTTGAGGCTTGTAGATGCTGATGAGAAGCCTCCTATGGGATACATTGCAGCTAGTATAGAGAAGGCAAAAGACGAAATCATGCTAAATTTTGGCAATAGAGAAAGAGAGTACAAGCCAATCATTGACATAGTGGAGAAGAGATGGGAATTTCATATGAGTCACCCCCTATACGGTGCAGGGTTCTGGTTAAATCCATCTTTGTACTATGAGCTAGAGTTCAGCAGGACCCAAACCTTCGCAGTTATGATTCTGACTTTGTTGACTGTCTTAAGAAGATGGTTGATGGCACCCCACAACAAGACAAAGTTTCTAATGAGCTAGATTGGTACAAGGAGAGCCGTGGGATGTTTGGCAAAGACATTGCCATTCGCCATAGGACAATGAAAACACCACGTAAGTTATATACTTTATTATTTATAAAATTATACTTGTGTACTTGAGCTTGTTTGTTATTAATTAGATTTTATTTTCTTATAGTTGTTTGGTGGGATTCCTATGGGGGGAAAACACCATCACTTCCAAAGATTGCTAAGTGTATCCTTGGCTTGTGTTGTACTTCTTCTGCTGCGGAGAGGGCATGGAGTACATTTAACTTTGTAAGAACTAAGACATTAGGCATTTGCACTTGATATTTGGGACTTAAATTTATATATGTATACTTCAAATTACTCACATTGTTATTTTCTTATGTAGATTCACACAAAGAGGAACATGCTAGAGGTTAAGAGAATGGACAAACTTGTCTATATTCAGTATAACCGACAACTTCATGAAAGGTTCAAGAGTAGACGGATCCAGAATCGAGAGAAGAGCTACGATCCTATAGCTCTAGATGAATTAAACGGGAATTGTGAATGGACGACAGGTGTACCAGAAGATCTCGTTGTTGCTAAAGGTGTTAGATTGAGCCAAGTAGATGTTGCAATGGGTGCTACTGAGTATCAAGTTGGGCCTAGCAGACCACAAAGATCAACCAGCATAGCTCTAATGGAACTTAGTGATGATGATGTTCAGGAAGAGGATGAAGAAATAGCTGATGATGCAGGACTAGAGGATGATGAAGGTGGTGATGGAGAGGAGGATGCAGAAGACAATGATGAAGATCCATTTGAGTTTTATAATCATTTTTAAATTTGTTTTGCAATTCAAACATTTTCATTTAATCATTGTTATCATAGTACTTCATAGGTTGTTTGAACTTGCTTGGAACTATGGAATATTTTGCAACTTTTCTTATTCATCAATGTCTCATTACTTTTTGAATTTATAATGTTTGTATTGTGTTGTCTTTTTTTTCTTCTAATTCAATTAGTGTTGCAGGCTTGCAGCGATGAGTTTGAGGTATAGAATGTCTCAATTCTCAAATATTTACTGTTTTGTTGTCTTTTTAATAAATATAAGAAGGCAGGATAAGTTTTACATACATATATGCAGAGTTATATACATAACATAGTATATAAATAATATATATAAGTATATATTTATATATGTATAACATTTTGTGGGGGGGGGGGGGAATATCACTGCATGGGCAGCCGCCTGGGCAACCTAGGCGTCCATCAGAGGAAGGTCACCGCCTGGCCGCCTCAAAAACTATGGCAGTTGTCATGCAACTATCTTCTACACAATCACCTTGTTCTTGAATCAAATGCTTGACTTAATCATTTGACATTTCTGTGTCAGCTTGACATTGTCATAATTACCTAATCCAGAAGGTATCTTCATTTCATGGGGTCCAACTATATCAATAGCAGTAATTCTTCCTCCCAATAGAGACCAGCGTCCTAATGCACGAGGCCTTTTCTGATGTTATAGACCACCCAGTAGTACTTCCTCCCAATCCTTTTATTTTTGGAGATCACGCGTCCATTTTGAAAGATTTATATGCAAAAACATGCTTTTGATGACCAAAAAAAGATTGCACATGTGAAATGGTAGAGAGGGAAAGAAAGGTCATGTCATTTGTATTCTAGCTTTGCATGGGTCCATATCAACAAACTTTCTCATTTGCTTGGATCCATGCAGGCTCATGAAGCTCATTACAGGGAGAGGGATAGAAGTTACTGAAATCTTACAAGTCAAGTCCGTATGGTCAATTTGGTGTCCAGATTCCTGCTAGGGTCGTTGCAGGATGACGCCCAATCCTGCCAACCAATCTCGATATTGCTAGTGCAATTGGTCTCCGTGCCCATGAAACATAGGTCTTCTGATCCTAACAGCACAACCTTGCCACGTCAAGTCAGACCTTGGCCATCTAATCTAGCTAAGACAATAAAAAGAGAGGGGTACATCATCAACTCTTCCAGTTATTGCCTCCTCAGAAGCTATGATCATCATGATGTTCAGCTGGCACGACTTGTTTACTGTTCTCTGGTTTATGGTCTCGTTCTATTGTGCTACCTACCACTACTATAAATGAAAGAACTCCCTTGGTAGGGTTTTTCAATCAGAGAAGAGGAGTATCAAGCTCATGATATCCATGTATTATCAACAATTGCTCCAACGGGTAGATTTCGTTGACCACATACCATAAATTGTCCATTTGCAGAAAAAAGATGTAGTAATTATATCCAAATATTAGTAACTCATGTCCCCTTTGTGAATGTAGTTAGTTATTTCTCTCGCTTATTCAAAAAGAAGAGAGACTATTTATTCATCCCACTCTCTAATGCAGGCCAACGAACCAGAATGTCAATGTTAGCTACAAGCGGTAGCCAAAGAGGCCTATCCACTGAAATGGAAAAACAAGTATTATTACTGAGAGCATGCTTAGCTAGGGCAGTGTCTATCTTGTTCAGTTCCCAGGTACATACGCCACCTCAACACTAGTTGTCTGACATGTGAGCATGGTATATTGCCTTATTAATGGTTTATATCTTGGGAGGAGTGGGGCATTTTGGGTTGAGGATGTCCGCTGCTTGTCGTGAACAGAAATGAGGAGGTAATTGCTCCAATCCTTCTCCTTGCATCTTTGTGTGGCAATGCAGTTGCCTAGATTTCAACCTCTAAGGCATTGCTTGCCATGAAAGTCTTTCCCAGACCCAGGATGCAATGACCCTCCCTAGTTATGAAGTGTATGCCCATGGTTCTTTTCTTCCTATTAGGTGGTATGTAGCATTTGTGCAGACCAGTTGTTCGGTGTATTGTAGGTTCTTATCGTGGTTGTGTGGTATGCCTTGCGACCTGGGCAGCCTCAAGACAGTATCAGCTCAGGTTGTAATTAATTTAAAAGTGGCTTCAGGGGGCTTCATGGTTCCTTGGTGTTTGGAGTCATTCTAAACTTGCCAGAGAGCCCAGCAAGCAAAGGCAAGTAACGTACCAACTCCCCTGAAGGTAGGGTTGGAAATGTGTTGGGTATAATCCATTTACCCACCACCCATACCTTGTAGGGTAGGGTAAGGGTAAGCATATTTTCACCCACCACCAGTTCACCCTTTACCCTCTTTACCCACATCTAAAGAGGGTAGGGTGAAGGGAGAGAAGCTTTACCCTACCCATTTTACCCTTTTACCCATTAGTATAAGGTTAAATTATAAATTTCATATTATAATGTAATTATCACTACCTACAAAAAGCCTAGAAAGCCTCACCATTACTTTCTTAATTTGTAATATTATTTGATTCCAAAGGCTTTATTAAATAATTGGTAACATGTTACTCTTTTATAGTCATATATTAGAGAAAAAATAATTTCCCAATAAGAAATAAGATATTAAAAAAATTAGACCTTGTTTGTAAAAATAAATGTTGAGTTGAATATTAGTATCTTTTGTGTATATCATCGTTACTACTATGATAAAAGTAGCTTATATTTGGTGTAGGGAATCTCAGATGAAATTACTGTTGAAAATATCATAATTCTATCTTCGTTTTGCTTTACACATTTCACCCTTTACCCTGCCCAATTACCCTACAGGTTAATGGGAGAGTGTAAGGGTAGGGTAAAGATATTTTGGAAAAGGGTAATCACCCTACCCACTACCCGCAACTTTGATGCGGGCAAGGGAAAGGGTAAGGGTAAACCTTTACCCTATCTTGCCCTACCCATTTTCAACCCTACCTAAAGGTCAAAGAAGTTGTCGGTCATGTTCAACGTTATCCATGTTTGCCTATTCTGGTTGGAGTCTCTAAGGTAATGCACGATGGACTTTTCTTCATTGTTGCATTACCCGCATTTAGTATCCACTTCGATATACCTTCTAGGAGTTTCCAAGTTTGTAAGAAGAGCTTTGTGCTACAACATCCAAAGGAATAGTTTAATACGATCTGCGAGCCTGGATGACCAGATGGCCATCCACTCCCCAAGTAGATGGACCTCCTTATTTTCACGGATCCATCTATAAGTTGATGCAGCAAATTGAGAAGTGAGTTCACCATTCGTCTCCATCGACCATGCCCATGTACCCGATCCAGCAGACAACGATGAAGGGGAAGTGATTTCAATAGTTGGCCAAGCCTCCTTGGACAGGTGTGAATGAACTCTCAATCCCAACTCCTTGTGAGGGTGGTCATGGCATCGGCGGTAAGAGTGTCAGGGTTGTTTAGGATTGTTGTTTCCGTGTTGAGGTCAATGACAGCATTGCCACCGATCCATTTGTCACTCTAGATATTGGTATCACGACCATTGATTATTATTTTGTGACATTTGCTCTTAATGGCGTCAAGGTTGCTCTACATGAAGCCTCATGCTATGGAGCATGGCTTAGTTCTTAGTTGTGAGGCACCTTGCATGTATTTTTTTCCGTTATGTGAACCTAGAACATCTCGAGTTCATTCATGAAACTCCAGGCATTCTTTACCATGAGGGAGTGGTTTTTATCTCAAGCGTGTTTGATACCTGGGCCCCAATATCTTTGTTGGATGTTATCTTCCTGCAAGAAACTAAAGATGTGTTGTGTCTCCTTATTCCCATGCCAAATGAAGCTCTGAATGTGCCTATTGATCTCCGCATAAAGAGTGGGGCTAGGAAAGTAGTTAGCATTGTGTAGGTTGGTACCTATTGAAGAGTGAATTTAGCAAGTGTCATCCAACAACTCTGGATGTGCCTATTGATCTCCTCATAGAAAGTGGGGAATAGGAGAGTAGCTAGCATTGTGTAGGTTGGTATTGATTGAAGCGTGGATTTAGCAAGTGCCATCAAACTAGCTAGTGAGAGATGGCGGACTACCGAGCTATTCATCCACCCCTTAATACTATCTAAGATGGCAAAGCATTTTTTATTGTTGGTTCACTGATAGAGGACCCGTACACAAAGGTAACTATCGAGGTCTTTCGTCTGATCAATGTGCAATCTTCTAATTAATGAGATTTTCTTGCAACGTGGAATGTTCACGGAGAAAAAATCTTAGAGTTCTCGTTGGAGATAACTTGGCCAGAGACCCATGATAAGTCGGCAAGAATAGAGAGGATATTATCTGCTTGTCCAATGCTAGCTTCAAACATTGGGAGAATGTCATCAACGAACAAAGTGTGTGTAAGAGGGGTTCCATGTTTAGCTAGAATCACTAGCTTCCAATCACCATTGATAGTTTAGGTTGTGATTGCCTAATAAAGTCTCTCCATCCAGAGAACAAACACATAGGGATTACAGAGTCCCCTGGTTGAACCCCATGTGAGGCATTGAACGTTAGCATAGGGGCACCTAACCAAAGGATGGATGTGTCCCCTTTTGTGATGATTTGTATAATCAAATTGGTGATCTTTCGAGGAAGCCCCACCTTCAAAAGAGTATCCTTGATGAAGGCCCAAAATCTTGTCAAAAGATTTAGACAGGACAAGCTTGACTGACATCTAGGAAGCACAGACACTTCCCAGAGGTTGTCGTGTCCGTGTCCGACACGTGTCCAACATTGACACGTCATGGACACGCTTGGACACACGGTGGAGACGGCTTTGGCGTGTCCAACTTCATATTTTTTTATTTTCCAGCTGTACACGTCTTGGACACTTGTTGGACGTGACCAGTGCAGCCCACACATCTTGGTCACTACTTATAGCAACTGCTGCAAGAATAATAGCTAAGTACTAGAGCCGCTACAAACATCAACCACAAGGAGATCGGAGCTGCTACAAGTAGCTTTTGCAGCAACAACCAGTAGGAGTTGAAGCCGTCACAAGCAGTAGCCATTTGCAGCATGAACTGCCGCCAACACCTAGACCAACCACAAGTGGCAGCCATTTGCAGCAGGAGCTGCCAACACCTAGATCAGTCACAAGAAGCAGCTCCCTTCCCCTCTAGGAACTCCTTCCCTCTTCTTCCTCTATATTTTCTTCATTCATTCCTTTTCTCCTTCCTCTTCTCCCAACTGTGTTGGTCCTCTAATGTGTAGGCTCATCCACGCGTCTCTTCTTCCTAATCCATTGAAAATTCTCCTCCTCTCTTTTTCCTCCATCGAACATGCAAGTCCTCCCACTTTACTTTTGTCTCTTCCCTCTACCCTCCACTCCTACATGACTACTAAATGTGTTAACCTCCTCTTGCTTCACCACCATCACCGCTACCAATACATATCTCCCCTCCATCACTTTTGCTTCCCCTCCTCTTCCTCGCACTCCACTCCATGAGTATTTTAACAAGAAATTTGTTATTGTATGTAATTTAATGATTTTTCTCTAGTTCTTCATTCTTTGGATATTATAATATAGTATTTTGCATGCTAAATTCGATATTGATTAGCATAATGGGTTTGAATACATATGTTAATTAATGTGGGTACTTTGATTATCTTTGTTCATGCTTGTTGTTGAGAAATTATGAATCTTGTCTTAACAATATTGGCAGGCGATCAAGATAGGGTTAAGATCCGATCAGGATAGGGTTACATTCAGAGCCTAATCCAGAAATTGCTAAAGTTTTGTGCCCCCTTGTGCTTTAAGTCAGTCCTCATTGGCTATACTGCGGTCTAATCTTTCCACAAGCCGCCCTTTTTGGAAGGTGAAGAATTGGCCTTCAGAGCCGATGTCCATCAGGCCTGCATGGAGAAACAAATCGTTGAATCTGGAAGAGGATCGTGCATCGAAGTCTGTGTTGTCATCCTTCTCGATGATGTTGAGAAATGTGTTGAAGTCTCCCGCAAGCGCCCAAGCACCATTGACTATGCCTGCTAATATCGTGAGATTTTGCCACAGGAAACCCCGCTTCTTAGGACTTGGGCTGACATATAGACTACGTTGAGGAACCAACTGTCATTCCCACAACAGTGGATAAATTTCCTATGGTTGATAATGATCTTGATCTTGCATCTATTAGAATCCCACATGTGCCACCCAAAAAACCAATGGCTTCAACCCTGTGCAGGAATTGAATCCATAGCTACGAATGATTTCATCAGCTTTAGCACTGCAGAAACATGGTTCAAGGACAGCCATGGCATACAGTCGATGGTTGTTCTTCAATTCTTTAATTCATCTTGTTTAGTTCATGGATCTTTCTCCTTGTATATTCCAGTAGACGAAATTCATCATTAAGGGGTGGTGTTATTGGTGTGTGGGATGTCTATCCCTGATCCTGCTCACTGTCTGGATGGCACCAACGACGAGCCGTCATCTGTTGATTCCGATTGATTCGTTGTTTCATCTAAACAAAAGATGGCATGCCTCCCTTTCTTCCAAACTCTATTCAGGATTCTAGTGAAAAATCACCTCACAATTATGGAGGAAGATTGAGCTGTCGTCACTTGCGTCATGCTACACAATTCGGTGGCGTGGTTGGTTGTTTGCCCCTATATCATGGTTGTGTGCGCCATAGCTTTATAAAGAATCTCAACACACATCACAATTATCGCGATGTCAATATAGTAGTCCTTTCCCAAGGGAGTGCTTTATCAACCGCGGAATATGACATATGGCACCGTAGTGGCATTGTCTAGCTTTATATATATACCGGCTGATGAGTCCTACAATAGACGAGATATCAACCTGAGTGACCATAAGATAAATTTAACTTTCCCACAAGCTTCTGGTCATTATGAGTATCAAAGAAAAACAAAGACCAATCAAAATCCCACATTACATTGCGATCAAGAGGAGTCTCAGCAAGCTTTGCCCCAAATAATCATGTCTCTTGCAGTACATCTAGACCATACTTCCTCTTTGAGAGGTAGACCCTAGAAGACAAGGAAGAAAATGTCCGATTTCGATGTCGTTTCGGTGGCCGTAGAAACAGAAATTTCGACAAAAATTTCGATAAATGCGTTCCTGGCGTTTCAACGGCAAAATAAATGAATTAATTTATGAAATTTTACCAGAATGATCTACTAGTGTAGATCTACTCAAATATATAATAATATTTCATATTGGATATGTGGGGGTGGGGTCTCATCATTTTTTAGCGAATGACCTTGAACTGTTTCGATGGGCATTTCGATGGGGATTTTTGATGTCAATTTTCAATGGGAAAATCAATGAACTAAGTCATTATATAGTTTGCAAACACAATATATAGACTTAAAGACACAAAACTGTGCAAAACAATATGCTCTAGCTAGTACATAGTATATAAAAAAGTAATAAAAAGACCGATGATCTTCCTGTTTTGAGAGTTTCGTCAGTCAATTTCGATGTCCGATTGCCACAAAAATAGAAATTTCGCCAAACATTTTGACAATTTTGTCGAAATTTTGAACATTGCTAGAAGATGAAAGAGCCACTTTTTTCCCAATGAATAATTGTGGCTTACTAAGGTCCTTGGTGAGGAAATGTTTACAAAGATAAGCCTATAGCTTGAATACCATCAAGGTCACTACTAGCCAATATGATATCATTAACATAAACTACAAGGATAATCACTATTGCAATACTGAACTTGACAAAAACAGAATGGTCGTCATACGATCAGAAAATGTTGAACTAGGTCAGGGTTTGCTCGGTTTTCCATACCAAGCATGTGGGCTCTACTTCAGCATATAGATAGCTTTCTTGAGACGAGTAATGTAAAACTACGGCTATTTAAAAATAAACTAGGCAATGACTAAAATGATAATTCTCATTCATAAATTGTGTCTCTACATGGATGCCCATAGAGCCTTTATATAGGCTTCTAAAAGAAAGACTAAACACACGATAGCCAATGTGGGACTAAAACCACATGACTTTACAAATACCCATAAGAAGAGAAGACATAATAAAATAAAACATGCCAATAAAGCCTAACTAATGACACGACGACGCCTACGCTCATAAGTGCGTAAAGGTGGGGCATGTCCTACATCAACTCCCCTCAGTTGTAAAAGACTCGACTCCGTCGAGTCAGTACTGAGGTAGAGCTCCAGAAGATCTGCATCAACGTGGCAAAACTCCTCCTTGGTGATCCATGTGGCGTCTGTTGATGAACGACCTCTCCAATGAACCAAGAAATGGCATAAAATACCCTGGCTGGTGAGGGTGATCTGGTCATCCAAGATGGTTTCGATGCGCTCGGGCAACTACTGAGGAAGGCAAGGTAGAGGCGGTAACACTGCTGACGGCGGTGAAGCACGGTGACGGTCTGAAGAAGTTACTGCTGGTGGTGGAGGGGGCTCGAATGTACCACGATAAGGAGAAAGCTCCTCCACATTGAATATTGCACTAATGCCCCAATCTGCTGGAAAATCCAATACATAGGCATTGGGTCCCTGTCGACTAAGTATTTGGAAAGGTCCTGACGCTCTGGCATGAAGCTTCTTGAAAGAATTTTTGGGGTAGCGTTCAGGGTGCCCACGTACTAACACATAATCTCCCACATGATATTCTTGAAACCTGCGATGTGCATCTATAGAAAGCTTATAGTTTTCATAAGACAAAGTAAGTTTTTGGCAAATCTCAGCATGCAAATCATGAATGTGCTGGGCAAAGGTCTCAGCAGTGCGGGAAGTGCGGTCATTAGTGGTCATAGGTACAAGATCTATAGGCTGGCGGGGTTTGTATCCATTGACAACTTCAAAAGGACTCTTTCCTATGGATCGATTTACAGAATTGTTGTAAGCAAATTCAGCAGTAGGTAGCAATAAGTCCCAGTTGTCTAGGCGCTCACCAATAAGACATCGTAGAAGGTTACCCAAGCTCCTGTTAACCACCTCAGTTTGACCATCAGTTTGAGGGTGAAAGGCAGAAGAGAATTTGAGGTTGGTACCAAAGATTTTCCACTAAGTCTTCCAAAAGTAGCTAACAAACTTTACATCACGGTCGGAGACTATGGAGGAAAGAAGTCCATGTAGTTTGACTACCTCATTGAAGAAAAGGTGGGCGATACGAGAGGCATCAGAAGTCTTACTACAGGCAATGAAGTGGGCCATCTTCGAAAAACGATCAACAACGACGAACACAAAGTCGTGGCCATGGGAAGTGCGGGGAAGACCTAAAAAAATCCATACTTAGGTCCTTCCAAGGCTCATGCGGAATAGGGAGAGGAGTGTAAAGACCCGTATTTTGTCTTTTGGTTTTGGCGAATTGACAAGTACGACACTGAGATACGATGCAAGCTACATCACGACGTAAGGAAGGCCAATAAAATTTGTCTGTCACTAGAGTGGTGGTCTTATCCCTACCGAAATGGTCGGCGAGGCCACTAACATGTAATTCCCAAATGAGAAAATCTCAAACTAAAGTAGAAGGGATACACAATTGCATACCACGAAAAAGAAATCCATCACGTAGAATAAAATTAGAAGCATGGCTGGGTGTGCTACTGAGAAATTCAGAATGAATAGTCGTGAAATCAGGACATGTGGGATATTATTCTTTCAGTCAGTCGAAGCCCACAACTTCAACGTTCATAGACTGTAGGGTGGTCAAGAAATGACTGAGAGCATCTGCGGCCTTGTTCTCAACACCTGAGTGATGCTTGAGGACAAAAGTGTACTCCTAAAGAAATTCACACCACTTGGCGTGACACACATTTAAGTTCTTTTGGGAGATTAGAAATCGAAGGGCTTGATGGTCAGACCAAAGGATGAAATCTTGATGGAGAAGGTACTGCCTCCAATGACGTAGGGACTGCACAACAACGTAGAATTCTTTATCATACATGGAATATTTACGCTTTGCCTCATTGAGTTTCTCACTTAAAAAGGCAACAAGGTGCCCTTCTTGACTCAAGACGCCCCCAATGCCAACACCAGAAGCGTCACAAGATACTTCAAAAGGGAGGGGGAAATCGGGAAGGCGAAGAACCAGAGCTTCGGTCAACTTAGTTTTGACTGCCTCAAAAGCACGTTTGGCTGATGGTGTCCACTCTAATGTGTCACACTTCATTAACTCAGTGAGAGGAGCCACAATGGTGCTAAAGCCTCGAACAAATTGACGATAAAAAGTAGCCAGCCCGTGAAAGTTGTGAAGCTCAGAAATCAAAGTGGGTTGAGGCCAATCAGTGATAGCCTTGACTTTGGTTGGGTCAGCCTCAATGCCGGTAGTAGATACAAAATAGCCAAGGAATAAGACTTCATCTTGAAGCAGTGAGCACTTCATTAGATTGATGTACAATTTCTCAATATGAAGTGTGTCAAAGATGAGTCGGAGATGAGTTAGGTGTTCGTCCTTGGTCTTACTAAAAATCAGAATGTCATCAAAGTATACCACTAAAAAATTTCCAATGAATGGTCGTAACACATTGTTCATGACGGGCATGAAGGTGTTGGGCGCGTTCGAAAGGCCAAAAGACACGACTAGCCACTCATATAAACCGTCAGGGGTTTTGAAGACAGTCTTCCATTCATGAGACTGCTTAACACGGATCTGGTGGTAACCGCTACGAAGGACAATCTTGGAGATATAGCGGGATCTCATCAATAGATCAAGCATGTCGTCAAGGCGTGGAATAGGAAATCGATATTTGATAGTGATCTTATTGATGGGTCGATAATCTAAACACATATGCCAACTACCATCCTTCTTGGGAGCAAGTAGTGTAGGAACCGCACAAGGGCTTTTGCTCTCAAGAATGAATCCTTTGAGAAGGAGGACATCAACCTGATGTTTCAATTTAGCATGCTCAGTCGGGTTCACACGGTAATGAGGTCAGTTAGGGAGCGAAGACCCGGGAATCCAATCAAACTCGTGCTGAATATCACACATAGGAGGGAGCTCATCCAGAAGGTCGGTGGGTGTCATGTCCTTAAACTCGTCGAGAAGGGAGGCAAGTTCCGGTGGGGGCCGACAAACAGACATGGGAGTGTATTGTTTGATGTATAGCACATACATGCATCCAGATTCTCGACTGGCTTCCTCAAGCTCTCGTCGAGTGACAAGGTGTAGAGAGTGTTGGGATTTGGAGGATTGGGGATCAGGCGGTGGACTCTTTTTGATAGGGGAAATGAAACGAGTAGGTGCTAATCAGATGTGTTTGCCTTTGTGCTTAAAAGTATAAACGTTGGAGTGTCCCTCATTGTGGGCATCTAAGTCATATATCCAAGGACGTCCCAAAATGACATGGCCAACATCCATGGGCAACACGTCGCACCAAATGTTGTCCGAATAAGCACTTAGAGTGATGGGTACAAGACAACATTGGGTGATGGGAAAACTAATCGGGTTCACCCAATGGACTTTGTGTGGTTGTGGATGTGGTTCAGGGCGCAACTCCATGCGCTTCAATCCATGGTGTGAAATGATATTTTGAGAATTACCCCCATCAATGAGGAGTTTACAACTTTTACCAGCGTGTTTGAAAAAGGTTTGGAAGGGGGTGGTACGTTTCCATTCATCTCCTTATGAAGGAGCAGCAAGAACACGCATGACTTGAAGATAAGAAGGATCATCCTCATAATCGACGTCATCATCTGAGGGTTCAGAGGCTGGAAGAACATCTCCATACTCAATGTCATCCTCTGGGGTGGTATCAAGAGAGTCTGAGGACACAAAAAGAGCACGATGAGGGCATTGGGCAACTAAGTGAGTCGTGCTATGACAATGAAAGCATTCACGGCCTCTTGGAGGAGGTCGGATTGGAGTGGACATTATCTCCTTACCTTTACTGACTGAAGGGAGTCGAGAACCCTGGGGAGATGGTTGGGGTGGAGGATAGGCCAAACGAGACGAGGTGGTGAACGGATTACTGGTTGATCAAGTACGTTGGCCAAAATGAGAAAATGAAGGACCACAAGAAGCGGGTTGTAGGTAATTCTCGACCTATTGGGCGCGGTGAAAAGCATCGTCTAAGGAGTTATTGTTGCAATTGCATTTCTCGCTTAATATTGGGGTGTAGACGATGCACAAAGCGAGCGGCTAATTGCCAGTCTGAGTCATTGCGAGCACAACGGTTTTTAGCCTCTTCAAATCGTTCCATGTACTCCTGAACAGAAGATGTCCCTTGGCTAAGGGCCATCCAGTAGGAAAGAAGTTGTCTTTGGTATTGGGAGGGTACATAGCGTTCACATAGCTTGGTTTTCATCTCATCGCAAAATAGAATAGGAGGTTGACCACTACGCTCCATGTCACGTTGGACGTCTTGCCAATACCTCTTAGCAGACCCTTCGAGTTTAATTTTGGCAAACCTAACCCGTTGAGCATCTATCATGTTATACCAGTCGAAATAATCTTCCAAACTGGCAATCCAATCGAGAAAAGCCTTAGGGTCAAGTTTTCCATCAAAAGTAGGTGCATCTACCTTAATTCGGCGGGTGATATCATCATGAGGTGGGTGTCTTGGGTGGTAGTGACCGTAAGGATTTTGGGGAAAGGCTGGGCCACGTGGGGGGCGTGAAAAGCATCATGTCCAGGGGGACGAGGACGTCGCGCAGGAGGGTGGATGGGATGATAAGGCGGAGCCATTGGTCGTTGAGGATGTGGATAATGATTTGCAGGAACGAATTGGGGGTCAGGGGCATTACATTGAGGGGGGTATCTCCATGTAAGGTTTGTGTGTGGAGCAGTAGGTTGAGGCATATAATTGGGAGACTAATAATACGGTGGTTAGTAGTGGTGGTTTTCCTCATAGGCATGTAGGGAGTAAGGGTCATGTTCAGCGAAAGTGTCAGTGACCCCTAAGTTTTGGTAGTCGGGGATCTCTTGGGGTTGTGGTGCACACATTTGCAGGGGGAGTAAGAGGCTAAGAGCTAATGGGGATCGAGGTGCATTCCCTATATTTGGTGGCATGCCATATCCCAAATAAGGTGTGGGATTCTGACCGGCCTGGAGGGTATGTGTTTGGCGGATTGTGCAAAGCTCAGTCATGATGGAATTGAGTGTTCGACCAAGAGTATCCATCTTAAAGGGGATTTAGGAAGACGCAGGGGCTGCTTCCAGAGTGGGTTCCAACATAGGGCTATGAGACCTATGATCCGACATAATGAATTGCAACGAAACAGCCAAAAATTATTGTGCCAAAGGAAAATTTAGTTTCTGAGATGTACAACGTGAAAAAAAACTTCAAGAAAAAAATGCGGATAGATATATGAAAGTAAATAGTGCGCTGAACAAAGAAAAACCTCTCAAAAAAATAGGACTTGGCAGTTTTGCGGTGGGGGAATCAAAACACCCTATGGATCCTTTTGTGAATGTACTAGAAATGCAGAAGAAGAACAAGGTACAATAACAATGGAAAGACCTTACCCGAATTGTAGATATCGAATACCCTTTACTTTGTGTAGAAGAGGTTGTCGTCTTTGTGGAGGTTGTCGTCTTTCGGGGCTGCTTACTAGTGGCTTGGGCGGGTGGTTGTCGCAGACAACAACAACGGCGGCGGTATGTCAGCAGCGGCGGTGGACGACGGCGGTAGCAGCAGCCGGTGATGGTGGCGGCAGCAGTAGGGGACGGCGGAGGCAACATCAGTAGGTGTTGGCTAAATTGGACATTATGATAATCCTTTTATTTTGATGATGACAAACATTTCATTCTTGTTGATCTAACGTGCTACTTGAGTGTTGCAGGAATAAGGTGGATGACAAAGCTTTGGGAAACCTATATGTTTGAATGCTTGTATTTTTCATGAATTGTAATCAATTGTAAAAACTTGTACAAATATATAATGTACAAGTACTTAGACATCATGTAAATCAAGCGTTAGATCTTCCCTAGCTAAACACCACACTTAGATAGGTCATCCCCTTCACTAGTGCCACATATGCATACTCACATATACACTTAGTACTTTAATTGAAACATTGAAACAGGGTCAATCTCGGTCGACAAAATCCTCGACCGAGACACTCTCGGTCGACAAACTTCTCGACCGAGAAAGACCCAAGTAGTCGTTAGACACAGCTGACAAGGTAGTTGGCAATTGGAGATGAACGTTGCAAACACTTGCTCCAGAGAGCCTGTCGGTCGACAAACCCTCGACCGAGTAGGTATCTCGGTCGACAATTCCTCGACCGAGATGGGTTCTGACAGCACTTGCAGAATTAATTAACTAGTCGTTGCTAAAGCAACTAAAGTGTACCTAACGGCTAGTTAAGCACTTAGAACCCCCTAGAAAGTGTCTAGAATGTCCTTAAGCACTTGTAGGTCATTTCTATAAATAGGACATGCCTTAGGACACCTAAACTCACTTATTCTACACTTGAGCAATCCTTGAGCATACACTTGCATTAGCAACCTGTTTTGAGCAATTGAGCAATACTTGCAATTGGCTACTCTTCACCTTGCTCTAAATTCGTGTCCTATAGGCTAGTATCTCCTATCCACAGTAATCACACTTCCATATACATTGGTTAGGAGATCTACACGCTTGATATAGGCAAATCAAGCCTTGTGCTTCAAAGGTTAAGTGTAATTTCCTTTTCCTTTCTTGTTCACTCTTATTGCTTGTACTCTCTTTGCTACTCCTAGGGTTGGAGGCTGCGGATTGGAGAGGGTCGTGATCTTCTTGGTGAAGGAGGCTTTGGACTACTTCAAGAAGGCTGGTGCAACGGGAGGCTACTTCAAAGAGGAAGGCTACTTCAAGGGGGAGCTTGGAGTTACTTCAAGAAGGCTGCCTCAAGTTGGTGCATCTACTTCAAAGTGAAGGTTGTCCAAAGGGGTGTAAGAAAGTATTGTATTTTATGTAAAATCCTTGAATAGGTAATAAAATTAATACTTTCAAAATCCCGGTTGGGTAAGCAACCGGGTAGTGGACTGACTACCTTAGTATTTGCTAAGGTTGGAACCACTCTAAATCCCTTGTCTTCTTCTTGCTTTTTCATTTGTGGTTGTTTGAGTTAAATAATTATTGAATTATCTTTAAAACCCTTATCACCCCCCTCTAGTGGTTTTTCAATTGGTATCAGAGCAGGATTCAAGGAGCTCTAATCGAGTCTTGAAGTATGAAGGGTGGTGGTGCCTACAACCGCAAGCAAAAGAGCAGCTTGGACCAACCTTCAACAAGTTGTAATTGGTGCTTAGGAGCAAGCCACACAACACCTAGCTGCCCATGGAGATCAAAGAAGGAAGATGAGCAAAAAGATTGCCTTATTGCTACAACAAGTGAAGAAGAAGAAGAGGCAAGCCTTTTCGATTTACCTAAAGAAGATTTAATTGCTAGTCTTCAAGAAACGCATGAAAAGTATATTGAGTGCAAAAAGAAATTTAAAAAATCAAATAAAGAAAATAATGAATTACATGCTAAACTTCTTGCTCTTACATCTGAAAATGAAAATCTTAAAAAGGTCATTGAAGATCATGATATTAAGCTAAAATCAATAGAAGCAGATTGCAATCTTCTTTCTCTAGAAAAGATAAACTTGCAAACTCAAGTAAATGATCTTCAAAAACAACCCGTCTTGTGTACACATCTAGATTATGATACTATCGTGAAAGAAAGAGATTCCTTGTTATCTAATCTAGATCAAGCAAAGTTGGACATAAACAAAAGAATGGATGAGATTGTTAAGTTGCAACAAAAAGTTAGTAGTTTGAGCAACAATGATACTCTTGATAAAATCTTAAATAATTCTTACCATCTAATTGGAAGGAGAGGACTAGGTTACAAGGCTAAAGGAAAATCTTATCAAAAACCTAGTTGGGGAAGAACACAAGTGCCAAAGAGTCAATCTATGTATGTACCTAAAGGCACAAATACATATGTACCCAAGAACAACCTAGAACATAATCATAGAAAGAGATATGAGATTGATTCTATATGTTGTCATTACTGCTTGCGCCTTGGACACTATTCTTTTTCATGTCCTTACAAGAAAAAGGATGTCGAGTTAGTATGGGTTCCAAAACCCCCAAACTAAATGAACAAAATTAAGTTGAGATATGACCAAGGACTCTAGTTGCATATTTCTATGTCTATCTCAACTTAACATAATGGGTTAACAAATTAATTTAAGTATCTAAAACTTCTAACTTGAAATATACAATTCTTTTAAATCTGCAAAGACAAAATTTTTCCTTAATTAAAGTTCTCAAAGCATAAAGACTTAAAATATAATTTGTTGAGATTTGATCTAAATATTACTTTGATGCTCTTTCTCAACCAAGCTAAATTTTCAAATTGCATAATTGAATTGAAAATGGACTTTGTTTTTACTTGGAAACAGTTACTGAAAATAGTTCTGAAACAGTGCAGAACTTTTCTCGGTCGAAACACTGTCGACCGAGAAGAACTGTCGGTCGAGAAATGGTTGACCGAGCAGGTTTCTGTTGTCAAGTATGAAGTAAATTTGCTGAACTTGTTTTCAATTAACCTAGCTTGCAATAAATTTGTTATTAATCATTGATGCAAATCAAAATAAAACCCTGGAAGACAATGTTTAAAATAAGACATATTAATCATTTGCATCACATAACATTATGAATATAAAACATATTGCAAAGGTGTTATAAGAAGACTAATCTTGAACTAACCTTATTCATTGATTGAAAAAGTTTCTTAGTTTGTTTTCAAAAATTGAAAGCATGAATGAGATCATCTTCTACATGTTTTGGCTCAAAATTATTGCATTTATATGTTGATCATTGTACTATGGATATGCTTCTACCTTTATATAGTGCCATGATCATTATATTTCAGTAATTTATCTAAAACAGTAAAACTCTATGACATAAAGCATCTTGATAAAATAGAAAATGATTATTGTAACAGTGTTTCTTAAAACAAGATTTTAATGTTTTATCCATTTGTTTTAAGAAATCAAAAGCAAGGGTACAAGGAAAAATGCTTCTAAAGTATATTATCTGAAAACAAGGGTAAATGGAATTTGATACTCGCAGTAAAGCATATATGAATTCTTATACTAGAAATCTATCAAATTGATATAATCTAGCTATCTGCAGATATGAATATTTAAACTATATATACACAGGAAACTGCCTCTTGGTTGAAATCAAAGTTGACCAAGGGGCGATATGGTCGAAGTCAAGGTCGACCTAAAATAAGCTTGACAAAATGCTTATTTGTACATCATTTTATCGCACTTAATCTTAGTATCTTGATTCAAAATGTGTTTAACATATTGAAAACATAATTTTAGTGCATAACTCTCAAAAAAGGTCAACTTATTATGATCTAATATTGATTGTGACCTTAGAATCCTTAAATTATCTTGACTATAAGATTAAGGGGGAGCTCACACAAACTATCTTGATTATAAGATTAAGAAGCTTACAAAACTCTGTAAACATCATTTGAAGCTTGTTATGACCTTAGTATTTTTAATCTTGGTTATGAAAATAAAGGAATCTACAAATTTCATGAATGTGATATAATGGAATTCTCTAAACAAATCAGGGCTTAACATCCCGTGCATTTGGTTAGAGACACTTTTCATGTACTCTAAGCTTAAAGGATTCTCATATCATTTTCAGGGTCTAACATCCCTTGTAAAATGGGTGAGAAATCAATACACATATGCCATAAACTTAAAAGAAACTCATATCATTTCAAGGCTTAACAACTTTTGCAAATGATTGAGAAACAAATTGTGGCTAAATTTGACAAAAATGGTTTACAATTATATTAATCCCTTAGTTTTTCAAACTGAATATCTTATTAAGGGGGAGCATCAAATTATGAAATTAAGGGGGAGAAATAAAATTCATACTTAATATTTATCTTGGTTATCTTTTTGAAATGACAAAGGGGGAGAAATAATATAAAATCAAAAACATAAAATAAAATAAGTTTCATAATATCTCAGCCAGCACCCACTTGTAAAACAAGAAAGGCTACAAAAGGTAAACTTCAGGTATGAAACTCATATGATTTATATTTCCTTATTTTATATTTAGGAAATGTTTGTCATCTTCAAAAAGGGGGAGATTGTTGGCTAAATTGGACATTATGATAATCCCTTTATTTTGATGATGACAAACATTTCATTCTTGTTGATCTAACGTGCTACTTGAGTGTTGCAGGAATAAGGTGGATGACAAAGCTTTGGGAAACATATATGTTTGAATGCTTGTATTTTTCATGAATTGTAATCAATTGTAAAAACTTGTACAAATATATAATGTACAAGTACTTAGACATCATGTAAATCAAGCGTTAGATCTTCCCTAGCTAAACACCACACTTAGATAGGGCATCCCCTTCACTAGTACCACATATGCATACTCACATATACACTTAGTACTTTAATTGAAACATTGAAACAGGGTCAATCTCGGTCGACAAAATCCTCGACCGAGACACTCTCGGTCGACAAACTTCTCGACCGAGAAAGACCCAAGTAGCCGTTAGACACAGCTGACAAAGTAGTTGGCAGTTGGAGATGAACGTTGTAAACACTTGCTCCAGAGAGTCTGTCGGTCGACAAACCCTCGACCGAGTAGGTATCTCAGTCGACAATTCCTCGACCGAATGGGTTCTGACAGCACTTGCAGAATTAATTAACTAGCTGTTGCTAAAGCAACTAAAGTGTACCTAACGGCTAGTTAAGCACTTAGAACCCCTTAGAAAGTGTCTAGAACGTCCTTAAGCACTTGTAGGTCATTTCTATAAATAGGACATGCCTTAGGACACCTAAACTCACTTATTCTACACTTGAGCAATCCTTGAGCATACACTTGCATTAGCAACCTGTTTTGAGCAATTGAGAAATACTTGCAATTAGTTACTCTTCACCTTGCTCTAAATTCATGTCCAATAGGCTAGTATCTCCTATCCATAGTAATCACACTTCCATATACATTGGTTAGGAGATCTACACGCTTGATATAGGAAAATCAAGCCTTGTGCTTCAAAGGTTAAGTGTAATTTCCTTTTCCTTTCTTGTTCACTCTTATTGCTAGTACTCTCCTTGCTACTCCTAGGGTTGGAAGCTACGGATTGGAGAGGGTCGTGATCTTCTTGGTGAAGAAGGAGGCTTTGGACTACTTCAAGAAGGCTGGTGCAACAGGAGGCTATTTCAAAGAGGAAGGCTACTTCAAGGGGGAGCTTGGAGTTACTTCAAGAAGGCTGCCTCAAGTTGGTGCATCTACTTCAAAGTGAAGGTTTTCCAAAGGGGTGTAAGAAAGTATTTTATTTTATGTAAAATCCTTGAAGAGGTAATAAAATTAATACTTTCAAAATCCCGATTGGGTAAGCAACCGGGTAGTGGACTGACTACCTTAGTATTTGCTAAGGTTGGAACCACTCTAAATCCCTTGTCTCCTTCTTGCTTTTTCATTTGTAGTTGTTTGAGTTAAATAATTATTGAATTATCTTTAAAACCCTATTCACCCCCCTAGTGGTTTTTCAGCAGGGGGCGGTGACTGAAGCAGCAGGGGGCGGCGACTGCAGCAGCCTAGGGCGGCGGCGGCAGCCGTAGCACGGGCGACAGTAGAAGTGGAAGCCGTAGCAGGGGTGACAGCCGTAGCAGGGCTGACAAAAGAAGAAGCAACGGATGGTGACGGCAGGCGGAGAGGGCAGCGGGCAGGGTTTGGTAGCAGCGGTGGTGGCGGTGGGTTTGGTGAAGGTGGAGGATGACGGCTGGAGGGTGACAATTGGAGGATGGAGAGTGACGGTTGGGCAGGACCTAACCCTAATGCTTTTAGGGTTAGGCTCTGATACCACTTAATGTAAAACTACGGCTATCTAAAAATAAACTAGGCAATGACTAAAATGATAATTCTCATTCATAAACTGTGTCTCTACATGGATGCCCATAGAGCCTTTATATAGGCTTCTAAAAGAAAGACTAAACACACGATAGCCAATGTGGGACTAAAACCACATGACTTTACAAAAACCCATAAGAAGAGAAAAGACATAATAAAATAAAACATGCCAATAAAGCCTAACTAATGACACGACGACGCCTACGCTCATAAGTGCGTAAAGGTGGGGCATGTCCTACATCAACGAGGCACCTTGGTGGGCTCTCTCTAAGATGGTTGCTTCATATGCACCTCTTCTTGTAGATTGTCGTAGAGGAATGAGTTCTTCACATCAAGTTGAGAGAGAAGTCAATCTAAGTTCATAGTACTGATTTGCAATGTGTGCATAATTTGATTGAGCTATGGGAGAAGAAGAAGCCAATTTTCATATGTTTGATTATTGCTCTTGGCAATCAAGTGGCCTTTCAAACATTCCACATAACTCGGCTAATTTTTTACAGAGACCCACTGGCAACCCACTTGATTATATTCAAACAGAGGGTCAACCAGATCTCAAGTATGTTTATCCCAAAGAGCACTCATCTCTTCATGCATTGCCGAGAACCATGATGGATGGGCTAAACTTTCATGTGAATCCTTGAGAATAGAAACCATAGTTGAGGCAGCAATAAGATAGGACAAAGAAGAAGAAAGTTTATCGGTAGTACAAAAAATGTGCAATAGGGTGAGATGTACAGCATGGGTGGGCTTCCTAAGAGCAAAAGGAAGGAGCCCGTTCAAGCGTAAAATCTACAAATACAACATATGGCATAGAAGAACCACATCAGGAGTTCGGAGTTTCAGCACTGGATTGTTGACTTCCTCACCGCAGATAAACATGAAGAGGCTTCTCAAGAGAAAACCGTAGAGGAGAGAGTAGAGATAGGAAGAGGATCGCTAGCAAGTGAACTAAAGGTAGACAGTAGAGGGCCCAACAAAATCTCATACAAAAGATACCCACACTTAGAGAAGTAAGGAAAAACCTCAAAGACCACAATTGCCATTACTGTCAATCTGTTGGTGTCCAATAGGATCAAAGCAGCGGTAACCCTAGATGGTGCATTAGGGTTGAAGTCCTTAACACAAAAGGAGACAACTTATCTCATCTAGGGTTGAAGTCCTTAACAAAGCACAGACATCAAAAAATGTGTGGCGGCTAAGGAAAATGAGGTGCATTAGGATGCAACATGGTGTGTGATATACAATACATAGTAGCAGCCTAGGTGCTCTAGCTGACAACTGCTTGCATTTTTTTAGGCAAACAACAAAGGAAACCCTCATGTACAATTGTACCTAGGTCCTAGGAGCTACCTGGACAATTATCATTACGCCATATCTCAAACATAACTTATTTACTCAACCCATCTTTCCCATACCACCATGTGAGTAATCACGCTGCCTAGCTAACTAAGAAGCTCAAAATGCCTATTTTTCACTGTTATCATCACAGGCACCACCCATGTTGATCTGTCCTAATCACTATCAGTACACTCCAACCAACCTTCAGGTTTCCATCTATCCACTTCCCCTTCATCTAATTGTACTTGATTATAATCATAAAGAAGGCATATTTGGGGTGATTTTATCTTCCAAATGTACATTGATAAAAAAGATAGTCTACAACTTTCGTATATTAGTATTGTTACTTGATCAAGCATCCCATGCAGTTTGCAGGGTAACTCAAGTAACAATCTTGGAAGCTTTGTCGTGGCATGCTGGTTAAAGGACCCATTTTTGTAAGAGAATTCTACGTGGAGTAAGAAGATGAAACTTTAAATGATTACAATGAGTGACACCCTTCCTGGAAAACACATTGCTTCCTCAGTATTATGATACCATTTCAACAAACAAAACATGATGTTAATGATATTTAACTAGATATGACAGGTATTCATAAGCAAAATGGGTTAAGAAAACTTCTCTTTCACTAGTTTAAGTCATAATATCAATTTTAGAGTATGAGGTAGTGCATTAACGCACTATCCATAATGTGCAAGGTTCTTGCAATAAATGCTAGCTTTTTTTTGGGGGGGGGGGGTCGGGGTGGATACATGAAATGAAATGTTTAACTACCAACCTTTCAATGTTCAGAAGAGTAATAATTGCAATATCGAGTGTTAAGAGTGACTAATTAATTAGAAAATACAACTGAACCATTAAGTGGTGAAACAAAACCTGAAGCAGAAGTGTCGTTGTTTCTTCATAGTTGGCCCCAAGATAGTCCCCAAGTGCGCAGAGATCATTTGTAACTAGCATTTTGTCATATAATACAGAAATTCCAAGGTCTCCCTTAGCAAAACCAATCTCAACCAAGTCAAATTGAGACTCTGAAGAAAGGCCATTCATTGTACATTTCTCTTAGCACCTGAATATTGATTTATATTATTGCTCAATGCAAACGTGAAAGCAGCACCAATGCCATGCCACACAGGAAGATGAAACCTAGTCTGTGTCCAGGCAAAGATCCAAGGGATTGCCCTCAAGGATTCTATTCCACCGCTAGGCTTTCTTTTTGAAGGTCGGCTTCCTATATTCATCCTGCCATATTCTATCTTGTGGCCTATTGATAAACAAAACCATAAATAATGAAAAACCACTAGAGGAGGGGTGAATAGGGTTTTATGATTATTTTAATAATAATTTAACTCAAACAACCAACCACAAAAATATTGGACAAGGGGACAAGGATTTAGAGTGGTTCCAACCTTAGCAAATACTAAGGCGGTCAATCCACTACCCGGTTGCTTACCCAACCGGGATTTTGAAAGAATTAAATTTTATTACCTCGCAAGGATATTACATAAAATTACAATTCTTTCACCAAATCCTTCGGATAGCCTCCACCTAGAAGTAGTTGCACCAACCTTGAAGCAGCCTTCTTGAAGTAACTTCAAGCTCCCCCTTGAAGTAGTCTTCCTCTTGAAGTAGCTTCCTGTTGCAACAGCCTTCTTGAAGTAGTCTGAAGTCCACCTTCTCCACTGAGAAGAACCTTCTCCAATCCGCAGCCTCCAACCCTAGGAGTAGCAAGGAGAATACAAAGGATAAAAAGGAACAAGAAGGAAAAATGGAAATTACAATACCACTTGTAGCTCAAGGCTTGATTTCCTATATCAAGCGTTTTGATCTCCTAACCAATGTATATAGAAGTGTAAGTGTTGTAGATAGGAGATGCTAGCCTATAGGACACGAAATTTGAGCAATGGGAATGAATAGCCAATTGTTGGAATTGCTCTATTGCTCACAAGAATGAATAGCCAATTGCAAGTATATGCTCAAGTGTTGTACAAGTGTGTGTTGGGGTGTCCTAAGGCATGTCCTATTTATAGGAATGACCTATAAGTGCTTAAGGACGTTCTAGACACTTTCTAGGGGGTTCCAAGTGCTTAACTAGCCGTTAGGTATACTTTAGTTGCTTTAGCAACGACTAGTTAATTAACTCTGAAAGTTGCAGACAGAACATATCTCGGTCAAAGAATTGTCGACCGAGAGTCCTTCTCGGTCGAGGACTTGTCAACCGAAAGACTGTCTGGAGCAAGTATATACAACGTTCATCTCCAACTGCCAACTACCTTGTCTGCTGTGTCTAACGGCTACTTGGGTCTTTCTCGGTCGAGGACTTTGTCGACCGAGAGTGTCTCGGTCGAG
Source organism: Alisma plantago-aquatica (assembly GCA_963693085.1). Lineage (NCBI taxonomy): Eukaryota > Viridiplantae > Streptophyta > Magnoliopsida > Alismatales > Alismataceae > Alisma > Alisma plantago-aquatica. Next base: position 672,731,391 of record OY856415.1, read on the forward strand.
GATTTTGTCGACCGAGATTAACCCTGATTCAATGTTTTAAACTAAGTACTAAGGTTGTGTATGAGTGTGCATTTGTGACACTAATGTAGGGGATGACCTATCTAAGTGTTGTGATTGGCTAAGGAAGATCTAACGCTTGATTTACATGATGTCTAAGTACTTGTACATTATATACTTGTACAAGTTTTACAATTGATTACAATCATGAAATAACAACAATTCAAGCATATAGATTTCCTAAATCTTTGTCATCCACCTTATTCCTACAACACTCAAGTAGCATGTTAGATCGACACGAATGAAATGTTTGTCATTATCAAAACAAAGGGATTTAAATGATGTCCATTTAGCCAACAAATAAGTCCTCTATAAAAGAAATTGTTTATCAATAATAAAACCTAGGAAAAGCACAATTACAATACCACATATCATGTCAGAAGCTTTGTGATCCATGTGCCATAGAATTGATATACATTACACTATTAAAACAACATACGAGGGGAAAATATGTTACTATTCCAAACTAAATATGATAACTGAGGCTTTGGGCTAACTTGGATAATTTGATAGGCCTAAACTGGTTTCAAATTTATATTTGATCCTCTACAATCGGAGAAAGAAAACTCACAACATGAATCTATTCAAAAAGGTGATACACAATACAAAGCAAAAGACTCTTAAGTCACATTACAGGGCACACAAAAACACCAACGTTAAATATGATTACGTAGCATATTGACGTGTATTACATAATAAACAAATTAATAACATCAACTACTTACCAGGTGAAAATATTCTACAAAACGGGGTTCCTGGAAGACAATTGATCGATATTCTTTTGTGGATACAACAGTAATCGCATTCATCAGAGCTCTCCATTCTGGCTTTGGAGAAATTGGAAATTGCATTCCATGCTCGAGAGTGGCAGCAGTGAAACACTGGAGAGTCATAAAGCACAAGTGTTCCTCCCCAAATGATTGATCAATAACGTCTCCTTGAGTGGTACCATGAAGTGAGCCATTGATTGTTACTGGTCACTCCGTATTCTTTAGAAACCATCACTGATTCCTCTTCAACCTTATACAACTGCCAGGCAGAAGAAAGACGGCCAACATCTTTTCCAGAACCTGAATAGCCAATCATGACTTCCTACTTCCCGTTTATTCTATTATACCAGTCAATCGAAAAGAGTCGAGCCATAACTGCTGGAGCTGCATCAAGATCAGAAAGCTTTTCAAATAGCAGAACCACTCTTAGGGGCTTTCTAACATGACATTCCCTCTGTAACAAATCAACAGCTAGCACATATGACATAGTAGTAGCCATTGATATGATATAAGCCCCAAAGCTATCAGAAGGAAGCTCTGCTATCACGTGAAAGGTATCAAGAACTTCTGCCATTTCTTCAGTTTTGTGATGATCTAGACCAAATAAAGGCCGCTTTCCACACAGTTCAGACACCAACCAGTTCTGACATTTTTCTTCTGTCCAACTACATAAGATCCAACTCCCAAATGCGTAGTGATGCCTTCCATTCCTTATGTCTATCAGACTCCTGTCTAATATCAAGACGTACAAGTGAAAGACCAAAAGTTGATACTTGACGTAAAAAATCAAGGCTTCCATCAGCAATCGCTTGGTCAGCGCAAGAGCAAAGGGACCTGTAACACAACTCAAGAGGTCCCAGGAACTGCACAAATAACACTCAGTTCATACTTCATACAATTTGCTCATGTAAAATATCATGAATATAACAATTTATTCTTGTTAACACTTCACATATTCATGGGCCTAGTGATTGAAAACACATATGACCAGATATAGTGACATGAGGAACAAAAGAAAATAGCTTTGTATCTGATTTTTCATAATCATCACATATAGCGTGCACAGTGTGAAAAGGAATGATTAATATAGATTTAGAAAAGAGTATAACCTGAGTATGGTATAGTACTCAGAACATTTTTTGCAAGCAGTATCCTTCCAGCTAAGGAGAGGCTTTTAGCCTTCCAATTGCTCAGTTTCCTCTGCACTTTTTAAACAATCACAGCAGAAGTACTCTTCTTGACTCTTCCATGTATAAGAGGGACTCCCAGGTGCTTCCCAAGATCATCTGGGAGGGGGATTCCTGACCTTTCACTCCCCTCATTGGCTAGTGTAAAATTCATTTCCTCTAGGATGTCTTAGAAGCCATTGGACAACAAGTGTTGTGACCATTCGTGTGTATTGTAGAGTTTATCTCTCACATCGCATAGTACAACACGATATGGTTCGTTAGGAGCCTCTTCAAAATCAAAAGACAACACCTCAAAACCACATTATGGAGTCTAACCGAGATGGAAGACATAATATTTATCTCGATATGATATTTATGTTTCTAAGAACATAATTTCACATAAGATGTTCAATAGTATAATTTACAAACAATTTTGAGGTATAACCTTCTAGGATTCTATATGTCCCTCAGAGATGGTCAAGGCACTCCTCTTTTTTATATTTCCACAGTTCTACACAACCCCACGGCATAGATAACTAGGGCCTTGACATGAGTACCGGAGCCCATGACCATACTAGCACTTGGGCTTTGATGTGGGAAAAAGCCTAGGCCTGGAAGCATACTGCCCATTATGTGGGTTTTGATGCCATCTTCTTTACAAAATCGAATACCTTACTCCATTTTGTTTCCTGATGCACCTCTATTCTCTGTTCCTCCTCGCATTTTTTGGTGCTCATGCTTTGTTAAAAATTTACGCCCAGGAATGACAAAACTTGATCCTCGATCCACTAAATGCATTTTTTTGGGTTATTCTAGAACCCAAAAAGGTTATCGTTGCTTTGATCCGGTACTCAGACAGTGGTTTGTCAGTGCGGATGTGATCTTTTTTTAGCATATGCCCTATTTTTCTGATGATGGAGCAAGACTATCCAATGATATGTTGGCACCCACACCTCTACCAGATATTGTTGAAGACTTTTCTTCTTCTAACCAGCCTGGAGATCGTCCATAGCAAGTGTACAAACGTCGGCCGAAGACAAGCACTCCTTTTATGGCCCCTCCCCAACCAATTCCTCTGTCTGCGGATGATCAAATAAACACTGAGGTAGCTCCTTACTTGCACCTTCCTATCAGTCAGCGCAAAGGTGTTCGCTCCTGTACTAAACATCCTATCAGTAATTAATGCACTTCTGCCAATCTGCATAACAACTTTGCCTGCTTTACTTCTGCAATTTCTGCTATCACCATTTCAAAGACTGTTGTAGAGGCTCTTGTTATTCCTACATGGAAACAGGCAATGGATCAGGAAATGCAGGCACTCTGGACGTGGGAACTTGATGATCGCCCTTCTTTTTGACCTACTGTGGGCTGCCGTTGGGTCTTTACCATTAAATATCAACTTGATGGGACTATTAAACGCCTGAAAGTCTGCCTTGTTGTAAAAGGCTACACGTAGACATATGGTGTTGATTATTTTTTAGACTTTCTCTCCTGTTGCATGATAAAAATCTATTAGAATTCTGATTTCAGTTTTTGTTAATAAAGACTGGTCTCTTTCAATTAGATGTTAAAAACACATTTCTTTATGGAGATCTACAGGAAGAAGTATACATGGAGCAACCACCTGGGTTTGTTGCTCAGGGGGAGTCTGCCTTCAAAGTATGTAAGCTGAAAAAGGCCAGCTATGGTCTCAAACAGAGCCCACGTGCTTGGTTTGACAAGCTCAGTCAGATCTTAGTCACTTTTGGCTTTCGTCGCTCTCATTTTGATCATTCAGTCTTTATTCGCAAAACAGTGGTTGGACTTGTCATTCTTATTGTTTATGTTGATGATATTCTCTTATCTGGCAGTGATACTGTGGGTATACAAGAAACGGAAACCTACTTAGAAAAACATTTTGTCACTAAAGATCTCGGAAAGCTAAGGTATTTCTTAGGCATTGAGGTTTCCAGATCATCTGCAGGGTTGTGTCTCTCTCAGAGAAAATATGTACTTGATCTCTTGCAAGAAACGGGTATGCTGGGCTGCAAACCAGCCAACACTCCACTTGACCCAAACATGGACCGGGATGATAAAAACTCTCCTCCCTATGTTGATCATCACCAGTTCAGAAGGCTGGTAGGCAAGCTTATCTATCTAACTGTCATAAGAGCTGACCTCACTGCTGTTGTCGGATTCATCAGCCGGTATCTTGATAAACCCCGACAATGTCATTAGGATGCTATATGTCATATTCTGCGATATCGAAAAAGCTCTCTAGGAAAAGGCTCGATGTATAAGAAGCATGGCCACCAGTGTTTTAAAAAGTGGCCAGCGGCCGCTCAGGCAGATGAGACCCTTGGCCGCTCCAAATAGGCCTTAGGCGGCTGGTCAGGCGGTTTTGCATTAGGCGGCCACTTCATGCCCGCTCAGCCCGCTCAAGCGCCCGCCTGGACACTGATTCTGAGCGCCCGCCTGAGTCCGCTTAAGTGAAAAGCAGGACCTAGACCCAGTTCTTAGGCCCAAAAGTGAAATGTAATGATATTTTCATTATGTAATATTACACTATTGATATTTTATAACATTATTTAACATGTTAATATGATATTATTGTATTAAGTAACTATGTATGTATCTAAATATTGTATAGTAGTTAATCAGTGTGTAATACTACACTGATTCTGCTGCTATATACAGTAGTGACGACTATGTACCTATTATGTCTGTTATGGCAAGTAATACTAACATAAAACTTACCATGTATATGTAACATAAAACTATGTAATTGTCACAAATCAGTAATAGTGTACTGCTGTATAGTACTAATTACTAACTATAGAACATTAATCTAAGAAACAACCAGTGTGTAAATGTAATACAAAATCAACTAATTATTTACGAATCATGCTCCATCTACAGGTACAACAGTAATTTATATTTATTTTCTTGATCTTCTTCATGTATTTTTACTTGAGTTGTATTTATTTAATGACAATTTGTCATAATGTCATCCATTATTTTATAGTTATGACTTGTGTAATAATTCATACACTGTTTGGGTGTTTCATTATGTTGTATAATGTGTTTTACATAAGTAAAATGTCTAACTACAATATGTGATTTATATAGATTTATGTGTAATTTTATGAAAAATTGTATAAAAAATTAGAAACCCGCCTTACCAAAAAGCGCCCGCCTGAGCGGCCGCCTGCCGCTCAAGCGGCCAGCAGTTGGCATCTGCACGCCTCCCGCTTCCCGCTTTATAAAACATTGATGGCCACTGCAATCTATCTGACTTCTCGGATTCTGACAATGCAGAAAGTCGTTCTGATCGTAAGTCAACATCAGGATATTGTACATTTGTTGGCGGAAATCTTGTCACCTGGAAAAGCAAAAAGCAGACTGTTGTCGCCAGATCTAGTGCAGAGACAGAATACCAAGTTATGACTCATACTGCATGCGAGCTTTTGTGGGTCCAAAGTCTCCTCCAAGAGTTTGATATATCCTATTCCAGCCCTATACCGATGTTTTGTGACAAGGCCTCCATTTTTATTGCGAGCAACCCCACTTTTCATGAGAGGACGAAATATATTGAGGTCGATTCTCACTTTGTTCGAGAAACAGTCCTTTCTGGACAGATTTTCACTCCATATCTCAGCACTGAAAAGCAAGTTGCGGACATCTTCACCAAGATACTTCCTAAAGCTCGTTTTCAGACTCTAATTTACAAGATGGGCATGTTCGACATCTACGCTTCAACTTTAGGGGGAGTATAGAGATATGTTGTGTGTTGTGTTTTGTTGAGTGTCATGTGCATAGCATGTGCCTCACTTATGTTTTCACTTCTGTAGTTTAGTCCCATATTGTTCATCTCTACTTTAGTCTCTATTCCCTTCTGTTATATAAGAGATTGTATTGTACACTGTTTTATTCATTCAATAAGCAATTCTCAGTTTCTCTATATTTAGAATCACTTTCTTATTGCCTTTGGCATAAATACATGTATACCTAGGCATATAACTATAGAATGTATTTATACCATGGTGGAAATGCTTTTGGCAACCATAAAATATATGTATATAAGTAGATAGACATGTTTTAATTTTTATATGCATGTAAAATCACCAAGGCACCCAACCTTGTCTCTTGCATGCCTTGCTTCCTTGACAAGTATGGCCCTATTATAAAGACAACAACGCATTTTAACTTTCAAGAAACAAGAAAATCAAATAGAATATCTTAAGTGATGGTAAGTCTTGATTAAATACTAATAATTGCAACATTTGGATAGGAATCAAGCTTCTAGGATTCTTGATATGGTCTTTTTTATTTATTTTGAGGGTACCTACACATACAATTGTTTATGGTTAATTTAAAAAATGTAGCATAGATACTAATGCAAACTGTAAATTGAATTATTTCATTATGTACTTTCATGAAGCAGTGTGATTGCCTTTCGCAACCATGTTAATAAGATCACAACTTTGATGATTGGCTCATTCAAATCTAGAGTTGAATTGGCAATAAAGTTACCGAGAGTAGAAGCAAAGGACCACAAACCCTAAAAGATATGAGAAGTGATTTCATAACTTATATTATCTCGACTTGTTAAGAATGTAATGGCTCGTCTAAGCAGTGTATCAAAAGGCCATAAAAATAAAATGGACTTCATCGTATATGTAATGGACAATGAAAAATTGTAGACCTCTCTAAGAGTAGTTGCACAAGAACTTGGAAATGAATTTGTAATAAGTTTAGATTAATATCATATACTTTTTAGAGATACAAACAAGCAAAGAAAGATGCTAAAAAGACAGTTCAAGAGGCAAGGTCCAGATACTTTGATGAAATATATAAGAAGTTGTTGGACACTAGAGAATGGGGAAAAGATATTTATAAAATGGCTCGTATAATAGAAAGGACAGGAAGAGACTTGAGTCAAGTCAAGTGCATCAAGAATGAAGATGGCACAGTGTTGGTGAAGGATGATGATATAAAGGTCCAATGGAGAAAAACTTTCATAAGCTTCTTAGTGGAGATACTAGGAACAAAGTAAGAGGCTCGGGTGACATGAATGAAAAAGCGACGAGTTTCACTGTTTGAGGTCAAGAATGCTTTAAAAAAAATGAAAATGAAAAAGGCATGTGGTCCGAACGGTATTCCCATTGATGTATGGAAAAGTTTGGGGGATGGAAGGAGCTATGCGGTTAACAATTTCTATAACAAGATTATGAAGACTGAAGTCTGAAGATGTCGAATGAATGGAAAAATAGTACTATAGTCCCAATCTACAAGAACAAAGGAGATGTTCAGAGTTGCACAGACTACAAAGGTATCAAGTTGATGAGTAACATTATGAAGCTTTGTGAGAGGATTATTGAGCAAAGGCTACGAACGATAACATAGATATCAGACAACTAGTTTGGTTATATGTCCGGAAGATGAACAACATATGTTATTTTTCTGATGAGGAGTCTTATGGAGAAGTATACAGAAAACAAAAGAGATTTTCATATGGTGTTTATTGATCTGGAAAAGGCTTATGATCGAGTACCCAGGGAAGTGTTATGGAGGGTTTTACATAAAAAGGGTGTGCCTATCCAATACATGGACATGATGAAAGACATGTATGATGGCTCAATTGCAAGTATTAGGACTCATGGAGGAGAGAAACTTTTTCTATCACCGTTGGGGTACATCAAGGATCGACACTCAGCTCATATCTATTTGTTGTTCTTATGGATGAGTTGACAAAGCATGTCAAAGATAATATCCCTTGGTGTATGTTAATTTGTTGTTGATATTGTATGGATTGATGAAAGAAAAGAAATATTGAATGATAAAGTTGAACTTGAAGAAATGCATTGGAATCTTATGGATTTATGATCAGTAGAAGCAAAAACTGAATATATGCATTGCAATTTCAGCGAATTCAGAATTATGACTGGTGGAGTCAAGTTGGATGGAATGGATGTACCAATATGTGATAAGTTTTGTTACTTGGGTTCTATTATTGAAAAGGAGGATGAGGTCCAAGATGACGTTTGCCACAGATCACAATAGGACGGTTATAATGGAGTGCAACTGGAGAAGTATGTGACCAAAAGATCCCTCCTAGATTAAAAAGTAAGTTTTATAGATCTACTATATGGCCAGTCATGCTATACAGGAGTGAATGTTGGACACTGAAGAAACAAGGTATCAATAAGATGAATGTGGCCGAAATGCGTATGCTGAGATGATGTGTGGGAAGATAAGAAAATTATCGTTTGAGGAATGACTATATCAGGAACAAAGTGGGGGTGGTGAGCATCGAGGACAAGTTGTGTGAAGGTCGTCCAATATGGTATGGACATGTGCAGCGCAGACCGATAAGTGCACCTATTCGAAGCAAGGTTATTGAGTCAATTAAAATTAAAAGAAGCACAAGCAGACCTAAATTAGCATGGGAAGAACTTATAAAGAGAGATTTTGAATCTTTACATCTTGATCAGAGTATGGCCCATAACACGGTTGATTGGAAAAGAAGGATCTAAGTAGCCAACTCAAATATGGTTTGGATTGAGTCTTAGATGATGATCATGTATTTTTGTATTCCTAAATGTAAAACGTCATGTTATGTGATACTAAGTTTAACAAGGTAATTTAGACAAAATCAAGGTTTTGGAAATAAATTACAGTGCAATTGCAGGGGCCCTTGCGTAGTGATTAATCACATACTTTATAAGGTATTGGCACCTCAAGGGGTTCACCTTAGGGTGCAATGATGCACAGTGTGCCTATTTTGTGGATCATTGGGTCTATTATAGGTATTGATATCCTTCTTTACGCTATCTTTGGGACATGGTGAACGGGGGGGAGGTGAGGGGAGGGGAAGAGACACTTATTTTTGTGTTTTTTATTAGCATGGGGAGGAGAAGGCAAGAAGAACATTGTAAACAAATTTACATTATAACATGTATGTGATGTAAATATTAGACTGCTTATTTTCTAAACAATTATGAGCTACGTAATTATCATCCTCCATCTTTATCAATTTTACAATATACATGCATGTATCGTACAATTAAATTAGACAACATAATTTTTTTTGTCAATTATATACTATACAAGTACTATTATATGTGTTTCTATGGTTCCTACGGTATTTGAATTCAAGTATTAGAGTTTTCTCTATATTCTAATATTCTATATACATTTCTACTTTATATATTTCTATATTTTTAATGAATTCCTCTACATAAAAGTTGAGTTCTCTCAAAATTTCCTATTATTTTCTTTATATATATTAAACTTTCATTCACATTGACTACCAAACAATATTCTTGGTCTCACAAATTTTATTTTTTTCTAAGTTTTAGTTTCTCTTTTTCCTTTAATTTAGCTTTTTGAACAAGTTTGTAATTAATTTTCCCGCCAAGTTTTTCCACTTCCCGTTGTCTCCACTCTGATCTAGTGGGGAGAGAAGTTAGACATGAATCTGTCCCCTTGATTCCCCTCCCTTTCCCGTCACTTTGTCCAACCAAAAGATTGAACCTTTCCCCTTCCCCATCATTCCCCTCCTATCTAATAGATAAGTGATTCCATGTTAGGTGCTAAAAACCCTCATTCGTAAGCCTTAATAACATTAGTGTGATTTTATATTTAATTATAAATGGGTATATAGTACTATATAGTGACAAGGTTGTTAATACAATTAGGCCATTTTCTCCAAGGATAGGGCTAGGCCAGAACCTAGGCATTTCGAGTTATATTTCTTTAGTTATAGGTATATTGTACTTAGTTTACATAACATTCCAATATATTTTACAAATCTTACATGTGTTAGCTTTTTACATATGCTTATACTTGCATATAATGCATACACGTGTTTAATGGATACCTAGACTACTTTTTAGACAGGTTGACCTAGATTAACCTTGAATTGGACCTATATAAATTATCTAAGAGTAAATTAAACATAAATTGTCCTAAATCACACTTAACCAGACCTAAATTCAAGCAAATATTACCTAAAACTTTTGAAAGTGTACCAACTTTTGACCTAACAAGACCTACAAGTTTCTATACTAGACCTAAGTTGAAGCCTGGATGATCTGTGTCTGCCTAACCTACAAAAGACCCAAGCACACAGATTTTGCACCACTTGCATCTAGGTTGCTCGAGTAAAGAGGAGTATTTCCTGGGCTTGCATTGTAAAAATATCCTAGTGCAATGAACAAGGCGACAAGCACAATAAGACATACTAGAAATTGGAAATTGCATACTATGTACGCAGCTGCAAGGTGCTTACAAAAGCTTGTGTTATGTATTTGAAATGTATATATTGTTAAAATTATACAATAACTTGTGGAGATCGATTGCATATAGTGCAACCACAGAACGCAACAATAGTTGAAGCCATGATATACTTTGTAAAAACCCTTATGTCTTTCATGGTTACCATTTTTGGTTAAAACGGATCTAACCTACAATATCGATTCACACTACATGAGTATAGAGAAAAACCCTAACAAAATGACCTAGTTGGGCATGCTGTTGATGCCATCATTGTTTCTACAACAAATGGTAGCCCTTCCTATTAGAGAACATGGCACAAAGTGAGTTCAAATATAATTGGTAATTTTGATGAAGAGCAAGTGACAACAAAACCCTACTTGCAACATGGTATTCATGTTCTTTTCCTCTAAGCCTAAAGAGAGAACATGGCACAAATTGAGTTCAAATATAATTGGTAATTTTGATGCCTTCTTGGAAAAAACGGAACAAGTACTTGAAATACAACTTTGAAAGAGTGTGGAACCTGGAAAAAGCTTAATATTGTATGACTAAAGGCTAGCAATGTCTCATATTATTTATTGTAAGTCTGCGAAAAAGCAAAATAATATGTTTACTTAGTAACCATGCAATTAGGTTATGTGCATGGTTGTAAAGGAGCAATCTTCCTTAGTGTCATTGTCAGAATGCAATGGGGTTATGTGTGGCCACAAAGGCACAAACATTGAAGATCATATACTTCCATAGTTGTCTAGGTGGCTAGGTGGTCCTTCCCACCCAATGGAAGCCTAGGGGCCCTAGGCGCCTGGGCGGGGGCCTAGGCGTTTCTGGGGGTTATTCATATTTGTTTGTATTTTACATATATAAAAATGATTTGTGTATACATTTAGCTATATTTGAATATGCATATCATTATGTGTGTTTGATTTGGTTATCCCTAAGATAAATGAATCATAAGTTCACCTACATGGCTACTACATTACACCTATCATGACCTAAGCTAGACCTATTCGGTCTTAATTTCACCTAACATGATTTAAATTTGACCTAAATTTAACTTGGCCTGCCGATTTGTACTAAATCAGAGCAATTTTGACATAACATGACCTAATCAGACATAATTTCCCCTAATTTATGCTACTTGACCAAAATGAGCCCTAATTTGGTGAAATCAGACTTAATTCCCCTAAATAAGACATATTTTGCCAATGTAGCGGCATCCGAGTGGTAAAGTTGAAGTTATATGATTGAGTTGTCATGAGTTTGAAACCCCCTGGCAAGGGGATGAATGAATTGCCATATTTAAAAAAAAGACATGTTTTCCTCAAATCAAGCTAATATGCCCTGATTATGCCTAAATCAGATCATTTCTTCCCTAAAACAACTAAACTTGATGTAATTTGACCAAATTTAGACCTAATTCATGCTAATTTGGTCTTTAAGTATCTTAATTGGAGTATAAAGGCACTAGACATCTACGTTTGTTATATGAAAGCCTAGGCGCCCAGTTAAAGGCGGCTCACCTAAAGCCAAGGGGGGGGCTAAGCAGGAGCATGTATAAGTATGATACTTCTCATGTGCATGGCCATAAAGGCACACCATGTGAAGGTCATAATCATATTCTTAGTGCCATTGTTAACAAACAACCTCACAAAAGCGGGATCAACTTCAAGAGATAGATGACTAAGACTTCTATGCGAATAAAGTCATAATACTAAAGTGGATGCTCAAACCCAAAAAATGCATATTGTCATACTGCATCACGTCCTACTAGGCTGTCCCTAGCAGGGCAGCGTGCCCATCACGGCATACTTGTGAAAATTTAGCAAAATGGTAGAGATGGAGCAACGATATCTCTAAGGATGGTTATTGAATGTAGAAGTAAAGATGGAGCGGAAAAATCTACAAGGATAGTCTTTCTGCACGCCTATCATGGATAAATTTTGATGTGATCACATAGGTTGTAATTATTATCATCATTTTATAGTTCAACATTTCCCACTCCAGACGTCACTCTTGCCCTTATTTACAAAACTATGTATTGTCTGTATATACTCTTATGGGTGATAGTCCATATCCAGCAGTACCTTAACAATCTGCTAGATGTAAGGCATTTACGATGTGAGGGTTGGAAAAGCACTTACTCTATTGAAATCTGTATGGAGGAGCATTGTCTATATTTGAAAACATTGCCAACCCACTTAACGAAATTAAAGATCATACTCAACATAAGCATGCAGTTGTTCATGACATAACAAACCTTCCATGTTTCTGAAGAAGGGTTCTCCGAACGGATTGAGTAGGGTGTGCTGTGAGAACCAGATCTACTGTTTGATTCTTCAGAGCATCGAAGACTTTCTGTGGTCACTGCTTCAAATCCACAACTAGCCTTTTGAAAGTTACTTCGATATCCGACTCAGTTGGTGCGGCGTTTGCATCAGCAAAATCGCCCTTTTTCATCTTACTGCGCCTGCGGAAGGCAATCTGAACCTCCTCGACCAAGTTGGCCAAATTGAGCTCGGGGAGAAGGAACTGACCACAACAATGGAATCTCCGGGGTCTAGCCTGGTCAAGACTGCCAAGCTCATCCAGCTTCTGAAGATCGTGGTTCCTCTCATATTCAGCAGACAACTTATAGCACTCTTGAACCTGATCACAAAAGAGCAAATTTGGTAAAAAGAAATGCATGGTGCAAAGCATCCAATACTAATTATCCCACTTTGAGCCAGAACACTCCAGTTAAATATCCAAGGAGTAACGAAATACAGTAATTCGGCTTCTCTTAGAAATTTGAATGCATTTCCACTCCGAGAACATATAGGATTGTAACGTAGTCTCCAAATAGATGTACATATTTCAAGCCACATGTCACTGTTTCGTCAACATTGGTCAATAAACGACTCGGTTAACAAATGACAAGAGAGTAGTACGAGCCACCCAACGATCTTAGAACAACTCTGCGATTATCCTAAATCGTGATCGGTCTTAGAACAACTCTGCGATTATCCTAAATCGTGATCGGACAGACGAGCAAACTTACCGTCTTTCGAAGAGCTTCTTCATGCAGATTCTGAAGGATGTCAAGGAATGGATGGAAGAGCAGTCAAGTTCGTATTCCAGGAGTTTATCGTCGTCTGACACCTTTGCCGACGCCAGCAGCCTCAGTTGTTCGTCGATGGACGCCAGTTTCTTCATCCCGTTGGCAATCTTCGCCATCCCTCTAAAACGTACTTCCTCTGATCAGGAAATACCGCCGATACCATCTATTTCGGACCCTGGAGCCGAGCTGAGTCGGCGTCTCCCTATCTCAGCAGCTCTCTCCGGGGAATTTAAATAACTTGGCAAAAACTCGTATTCAAAGCTAACTAGGCCGAAACACCAGCTTAAGAATATTAAATTACTTTGTATTAATTTAAAGAGATAAACAACATTAAATTTAAATCCAATTATGGAAAGCGATAAATAACATTCAGTTAAAATCCACATATACACCTAGAAAAAAAATATACAACGTGTGCTGCATACATTTTCTACTGACATTGTTATACTTTGATATGAATAGTCTATACGCATTTTGTTGAGACATATATATTTTATGCACAACTAATTCAAAAGCAATACATGAATCTAAAAGAAATGATTGTTGAAAATCATTTCTAGGTCGTTATCTGAGTTGTTGACCTATAATGAATGTACATTTAACGATGACATTATGAAAAGAACAGTGATGCATGCTAGTACACAACATGCTAATAAGATCGGTAGAATGAGAAGAAATAGATGAAGAGAGAACAGATTGTGACTCCCACAAAGCAAAAGAATGACTGCTTTCTAACATTCACAAAGTCAACAAAAAGATCCTTCCCAACATTGTCACGTCCAATCCATTGTATTCCACCTCCTCTGACATGTGCCCCCATTTGTACTCCTAACTCTAGCAACAGTAAAAAATGGTGTGATAAAGTGTCAAAAATTAATTCTAAAATCTTATATTTATATACAAGGTCTAATTTGTTGATTTAAAAACCAACAACAATTTTCCATTTCCCTCCCACTACCTTTCTTATATAGTAAAGATTCAAGGGAAAAAAAATTAAACATTCTTGAATCGACAAAACATTTGGGATCTCTGGTCACAATTGGGCAATTACGTGCAACAAGTAGGCAAGCACTTAGGGAGCAATCACACCTTTAAGATTCACAACTTAATACATTTCACTTCTAGTACTATCAAAGTGATTCACCACCATGACATAGTGGAATGTGCATAGTGTTCACGCAGTGGAAAGCAGCCTACATCTGCCTATATATGTTTTTTTTCAAAGCTAGATTATCCTCTAATCTTTGCTCATTGAAGCTAAAATTATTTAGACTTGGGAGTTACTAGACTTCTATGGATTAATTTAAACTAACATTGGCTCCTTATGATGTCTTGCCTCATTTATCAACCGGTCCTTTCCAAAATTTTACAAAAAAAACATGATATCAAGGGAATCATTAAGAACTAAAAACAAAACCAACATGAAATCCTTCAAAGGTACCCTCTTCAACATTAATAAATGTATCATCAAGGTTGAGGCTTCTCAAAATATTGTTTGGAAATAAGAATTTCTTAATCAACAAGATACACAAAAAGTACAAAAAGAAATACATAGAAAATATGGATGCAAGATCTCTATCTCAAAGTGGGAGACAAAAAATATGACTTTCTTGCATAGAGAAGATTCCAACCATCATAAACATAAATCATCATTGTGTATAATAACAACCTAGTTATAGAAAAAAAATACCATCACCTATCACATAGTCCAACACTTAAAGGATAGTCTTAATCGACCTTCCTCCTTGTCACTGAAGAACTTACCCACCTTTGACTAGTCTTCCATATTCCCTCAACAAAATAGAAATGGCCACTCTCTTATTGGCTCCTCCTTTATAGAACTAGGTGGAGTGTCTATTCATCCTACCCTCTGTGTAGTGGGCTAAGGTGGGCTCAAAAAGATATACCACCGCTTAAAAACATGGATGACCATCCCCATCACCCTTGTTACCAAATAAGTTAATCTTGCATCATCAGTTAATACAACATGCACGGCATCAATGTGATTGAAAACCATGAAAGAAAGAGTACTTGGGTGACAAAAAGGATAGGGAATAGGCCTAGTCCACCATCTCGGGAATCCCCTAAACAAAAGGATCTAAATGGGTATATATTTGTGTATCTGGTCACTTGGTATGTATTAAGGAGTACCTCTTCTATCTAGCACCATGATACCCCTAATCCTCATACATGGGTCAAAAAATAGGTTCTTTGGTATGGAGCCAATCTCCAGGTGTTCGCCCCAATGTCTAATTGTGTAGGCCACAATGTTGACTAAGTTGGGAACCACAAAGCCAGCAAAAGCTTGATTTGACGTCACTTATTTAATATCCATGAGAAAGGGATAATCCTCAAAGTCGAAGAGGCCCTTCCGTAGAGAACATCCATTGTGTGTGTGTCATCCATCTCAATAGCTGATACACTCAAGTTATGCTTGTCAATAATCTTGAGGTCAACTACTAAATGCTTGTGAACAAGCTTCCTAGTGAGAAGTGGCACTAAGCTAATATGATATGTCAACTTCATGTTGCCCCTTCTATCTCTCAACACCCCACCCATCCATATGGAGGGAATTTTGATTAACTTTCTATTGAAAATCATCACCACATTTTGCTTGAGATCGATGATGTCTAACGGGCACTAGATGAAAATCTAGAGATTCAACAATGCAGTGTCTTTGAGTTTATGGTAGATTTGTGGTCTTCATTTCTCAAAAACTCTTTCTTCCATAGTTTCTTATTGATGATGTGTATTATATCATTACATAGTCATTTACATTGGTGTGTAATCCTTCATATTTTGTTTTGCATCTATTACGCCAAAACACCTATAAACGGGGAGATACTAGATAATAATAACTAACCTTTCATATGGCCATGTCAGGCCCTTCGCCAATAGTATCTAATCATATGTTTATCTTTCATACCCTAAAGTTTCTAGTTTGAGAAACAAGGTGAATTTCCTCTATAAGAATATTGACACTTAACTATAAGTGAAGGGTGGTCCATTGATGCATGCTAGACATTTCACAACAATAGCAGCTAAAAACAATGAGAATCTCACACCTATGTATGTTCTCATTATTTGGTATGGCTTCATTTTGTATATTTAACATGATATCAATAGCTCTAGGGATATTGGCATTATTCAAGATCTAGGATTCCCTTCTATTCTTGATCACGTGTTGCACCAAGAGATTTGGCATATCCTAGGGAATTGAGTCCCAACTCAAAGAGAGTCCATTTTCAATGTTCAAGTGTATCAGTGATCACCTAATGAGAATCGATGATCTCTTGAATGTCATATTTAGTCAAAAGGTCTATGATCATATTCATGTCACGGCCTTTCTGGGAATGTCATTTGGATTACAAAAGAAAACTTGCAATTTTATATCCAAGCATCCACCTCCCCTTTTTAGATGTTGCATCTTGCTTATAGATATTGCACCGCACAGTGAGTGAAAATGATCCTAGCTTGAGAGATTGTGGTAGTTGTTATCATCATTTTTATATATACTATGATAATCACTCCTACAAAAATATTGTATTGACACCATTTTCTGAGAATCCCTAGTTAAGAGGGACCTCGAGTAACACCTGGACCCACTGCCCAAGGATCTAGTATAGTTTTAGAAATGACAACTGGCTCCACAAACCACCATTAGCCTTAACTGTGTGTTTTCACTCACACTTAATCTGAGATAAGCTTCCCAAGTGGTCACTTGTCCTAATACTACTCTGGGCTAAGCACGCTTAACCACAGAGATCTTTAGTGATGATCTCCCTAAAAAGGAGGTGCACCTTGGTGATATGGGTAGTCCAATCATTCCTTTCAAGATCAATTTATCTGAGGCCTCAAATCCTAGGATGTTACACATAGAATATAAGGATTGATAACTAAAATTTCCAAGATTAGAATTGAAAAATAACTAACTATATCAGTGGTTTGCATTAATTTGAACTTGATTGGGTACAATGTTTAATGAATACTCCTTTCATGAGATGCATGAATTGTCAAAGGAAACTAACATGAAAATAAATATAACGACCGTCTCGCGAAAACAAGATCAACGAAATTAAACTAATGCGGAAGCGTTTTGTTAGTAGAGGAATTATTGAAAAATCACAAAATTTTAAAACTTTTTACACAAAGGTCCACAAACTGTAAGACTCTTTCATAAAAGAACAAGATAAGTTATTTACAAACTGATTCACCATTACATCTCTGTAATATCACATCTCGAGAGTCACAACATCAACTGCCCTGTTAACTATACAAGGCAAGATACAAAAATCTCGAGACATTACGCCAAAATCTCAGATCTATTTAAAACATCTAAAGACTCCTAGGACCTGAGAGTACAGAGACAACACATAGGACATTTCTATCTATAAAACTTGACAGACAGTGTCTCCACCTGAGGATCACTGTTATCCCTGATGTTGTTGCTGCTGTTGTTGCTGCTCACCCACTGAAGGGTTCCTTCGTCCTCGGCGTCTACCTAAAAAGTTGAATCCCACGGAGGTGAGAGAATTGAATAATTGTCCCAGCGAGAGTTATAACTCTCCTCCAGAAGCATTGTTATTGCAAATATTAAAATAACAATGAGCAGAAGAACTATAATTATTCAACAGCAGGCAATTCATTGAATAAGCTAAGTAGAGCAGTAATCTCTAAGCAATCATTTCAATTCTAACTTGAATGAATGACAAGACATATATCAATAAGGAATATGAAGAACATGTATATTATTTGTCCAACTAGGACATTAAAAATAATGTATCATCAATCATTGTTTCTCGTAGTTTAACCTAAGCAATTATGCTACACGGATGATTACGTTTTTCAAACATATTTATGCCCTGAGGAGATGAGATATACTGCTCATACTCCAACCGACCATTACGAAATCACAATCGGTACCATACATAAGTCATCAGAAGAGTCGGATTCCTATGACCTCATCTTCCTCAGTCAGTGTGAGGTACAACATGCTGGACATCTTGTGTCTCTGCTATAATAGCTTTCCAGGGTATTCTGGAAACTTTGTTATTCGAGTTACAGTGTCATGTTGTACTCTCTTCGCCATCGAGGGATTTCTTGTTTATCTCACATTGTTGCGGCATTAACAACATCATCGGGAGATTAGTGATACATCTTCTCAGCATAAACATATAATGAAGGATTGAGAGATTTGATGTTTATCTCACATCAATTCCTACATTAGGACGTAAGGATATTCGCGTCCATAACCCCCACATACTAAAAAGTATGCTCTCCAGGAGTTCCCTTAGGAAAACCTATTGCACCATCATTTAATTTCTGACAATGATGGATCTATGTTCAGGGCTCTACATGATATCATTATACTTGATTATTTAAGTACATTATAGCATTCTTTTAACATCAGACATGTTTTCAAACGTAGACCAATAAGACAATTGCTATAAAGAAAGAGTACTACTTGTATCAAGTTTAATTCACATCTTGTTAACATTGGGATATCAATCCCTAACCATCTTATCATTATGATTCAGGATCATGGTTGTTCAAACCCTTAGATCATCAAAACACTTGTTACCAAGTAACATATTGCCATCAAGTCATTTAACAGTATGAATATGATTGTAGCAATGCAGGTATTTCTCATGGCTCATACAACCTATCAATCTCATATGTTACCTCTCACTAGGCAACATAGCATATCATTACTTTCAAAGCTTATAAAGTGCTTTCAATGAATATGGCATCATAGCTTTTACCTGGCTATGTTCCCTATTTCATAAGAACCTACACGATTAATACAAATGATAACAGACACATTATCTCTATATCAGCACAATGCAAAGCATAGATAACATTACTATTCAAGGATTGTACCACTATGCTTTTACTAGGGTTAAGGTTTATTTGCAAAACAATTCCAAGTCAAGCTTAGAGCACCACGACCGTTTTACATTACCACGGCTGGTATCTAGGGTTATGGTTTCCTATTCAATTCAATTAGGGTTAACCAACCCCTTTAGCTTAATTAGGAATAATGATTCCTCATTTCATAATTCAATCATAGAGTTTCATGCTTACAAGCATAACCCAGAATTAGGTTTTACTGTTCATATCATCACATTTCCCTAGATTAGGGTTTACTATTCACAATACATCACATTACCCTAGATGTAACATCCCTGACCTGGGTTATAACCTAACCCTGGAAGTTTTGCCTAAATATGTAATTATATACTTGTGAATACTCTCTGGCATGTAATTAAGTTCCTCAGGAACATATATTTTCAATTCTTGCTCCTTTTTAAACAAAATTGTAGCATTGTGTTGTATGCAGGGACCTATGTGCAAATTACCCAGTTTAAGGGTTTAATTTGCAAATTCACAAGGTTAAGATGTTCCTCTGATGTTGAAACATCATGAGGATGTTTATGATGAAGTTTGAAGGATTTCCCAAGCTTGAGCACCAAGGTGCAGCTGTGGAAGCAATCTCTATGCTTGAAAACCCTAATTTGGAGTAAAGTGCAATTTACCCAAATTGAGGGGTGCAACTTGTAATTTTCACCTTCTAGAGCATCTTTTATAACTCTTGTCATCATTTAGAATAGAAATGATGAAAGGGAGACATCAATGAACAATCAGATAAGAAAAGTGATCTTTGTGGTGAAAGTCACCTAAAATGGGTATGCAGACCTTTCATGTATGTACCCTAGTTGAAAGTTGGCTTTCTTTACCCTTAGATCTTGAGATTTCATTAGCTTTGCATTATTTTAGATGAGTTTGTACGTGCCCTTGAGCAAGGAGGGACTTAGATGTAAATTACATACTTTAGAGGTCCTTATGGTGTAAAAAGGGCTAAAGTATATAAGCCTTTTCCTTGCAAATAAGTGAACGATCCTTCATTTCCT
This sequence comes from Alisma plantago-aquatica, assembly GCA_963693085.1. Taxonomy (NCBI): domain Eukaryota; kingdom Viridiplantae; phylum Streptophyta; class Magnoliopsida; order Alismatales; family Alismataceae; genus Alisma; species Alisma plantago-aquatica. Next base: position 672,751,654 of record OY856415.1, read on the forward strand.
TCACTTCTTCTTTTTTTTCCCAAAACTACCAAGGCTATCTCTGGATCTCAGGGGGACGACCAACCTGTTCTAGGTAAGAGAACACCACCTTCTAGCTCGAATTCATGGAGGAATTCTTCCTTTAAGGTTGGTTTTGTGGATAGCTTACTTAGTCTTCTTGTTCTAGCCGACCAACCCTACCTTTCCTTGGAGAATTCACCTCTGACCAAGTTGTGGAGCTCAAGGACGCCATTAAAGCTTGGAGCTTGGAGGCTTGGAGCTCTAGGAACAACCTTTAGGCGTGTTTTATAACTCTAAACTCTTGCTTTATATGCATACTTTGTTCTTGCAATTTAGCATGTTAGTTCTTCTTCTACCTCCCTTCTTCCTTGCATTTTTGCAAGCAAAACGGTGGAAGAACCGACCTTGATAGAAATCCCTATGTTACTTTATCAAACGACCTTGGACCCTTTTGGTCCAAACGGTTGCAAACCGTTTAAAGTCAAACGGTTTCAAACCGTTTGATCTCAAACGGTCTTGCAAGACCGTTTGGATTGAAACGGTCTCAAGACCATTTGATAGGGTTGACCAAGGGATGCCCGTTTGAGGATCTGTTGGTTATATGTTGAATTTCATTCCTGCAAAGAATCAAAGTTTAATTCTTAACCAATTGAGAGTTGAAGGCACTTCAACATCCAAACCCTAATCGGGTTAAAATTTCTGTTTTAAAACATAGATCTTGTTGAGTTTTGGGTTGAAGGACCCAAACGGTCTCAAGACCGTTTGGTGGTTCCTCCAAACGGTCTCAAGACTATTTGGGCACAACCCAAGACCGTTTGAAGGTCTACGGTTGAGATAATCTAATGGTTTGAAGGTCCAATTGCAATAAGTTGATGAATTGATAAAAATGCTGATTTTTGACCTAATTGGAGTTCAACCTTAATCTAACCAACTTGGTTTTTGGTCAAACTTTGGGCAAACGGTCTCAAGACCGTTTGGATGATGTCCAAATGACCTCAAGACCGTTTGGGCCAAGTTTGGGCCCAATTGGAGGTCAATTGATAGGTTCAACCTTGAATTGATTCACATTGTTGAATATTGATGACCACCCGATTTGAAACCCTAATTGAGAAGGATTCAACCCTAATTGGCTTTCAATTGAGGGTCAATTTGATGTCCAATTGATTAAGGCTAATCTTAGTTAACTCAATTTATAAGTGGTTATCATGGATTTGGTTAATTGAGGGGTTAAACATACATATCCATGACCAATTGTATCTTTTGAACCACTTTGGAGGTCCAAACGGTTTGAGCCCATTTGAGACCAAACGGTCTCAAGACCGTTTGGATCCAAACGGTCTCAAGACCGTTTGAGGTCAAACGGTCTCAAGACCATTTGAGGTCAAACGGTCTCAATACCATTTGAGGTCAAACGGTCTCAAGACCGTTTGGGCTCAAACGATCTCAAGGTCGTTTGGACCAATCGATCTCAAGTCGTTTTGATCAAACGGTTTCAAACCGCATGAGCTTCAAACGGTTTGAAAGTCAAAATGGTCAACGCACCCAAACGGTCTCAAGACCGTTTGAGGGAAAATGGTCTCAAGACCGTTTGAAACCAAACGGTCTCAAGACCGTTTGGTGGTTGAAGGTTGAAACCGTTTGAAAGTGTTCAAGGTGGTTTGTACTTAATCAATTGATGGTGTAATTGGTTCAATGGTGATCTAATCTAAACCCTAATGGTAACCTAGGTCATTAAGGGACTAAAAGATGAATGAGTTGACCTATGATGGTGATCATGAGGTAAATTACCAAAATACCCTTGAGGGGTTTAATGGAGTAAAACCTTGTTCTAATCAAACCCTAATCACATGATAGTGATGTTTTGGCTTATGTTAGTCAATGAGGACTTAACCCAACCTGATCTAGAGTGGTGTTATAACCATCTACTAGTAAGAGGAGAGAGAAAGTATCCTAAGAGAGAGAAAGTACCCTTTTATGGTGGAAACTCAACTAAAATGCTTTCAATACATATGAATGTACATGATTAGGGAATGATCCACCTATGTGAGATCATGGAAACCCTAATTATGATGTCTAGTGAATCTTAATCTTATTTAAGAGCTTTAATGATGATGTTTCTCATACATGATGATGTAATGAGTACAATTCACCATGGAGTGAATAGTAAACCCTAATTCTAGGGTAGTGACATGAAAGATGAATAGTAAACCCTGATTGATGAATTGTTTACTGTTATCAGTTGAATTAACCATGCAGGTTGTCATGAGATGATGATCATATCCAGGTATGGATTACAATACTATATTCATTGAAAGCATGTCTTAAGCTTTATGAATAAGTGAAATATCTTGATGCACTGTTAGTGACATCTATTGAGATTTATGGGCTGTAAGAGCCATAAATACCATCAAGGTCATGCTTAACAGATGACTTGTGATGAGATGATTGAGAACTGATGATTGAAAAGAGTTAGGCCTGCTACATTTTAGTATTCTCATTTATAACTATTATGCTAATGTTATTGTTTGAAGAACAATGTATGATGTTAAAAGAATACTGAATGTACCTAACTAACCAAGTGTAATGTAGAGACCTGATCATAGATCCATCATTGTCAGAGACCAAATAATGGTGAAATAGGTTTTCCCAAGGGAACTCCTGGATCACATACTCTTGAGTATGTGGGGTATATGGATGTGTAGAACCTTACATCCTAGTGTAGGAATTGATGTAGATTTTTATAGTCCGTCAAACCTTCACTACAAAATCCAAAAGGTGAGATGTATCACTATTCTCCCAAGAAAACACAAACACCGCATCGGTGAAAGATAAACAAGAAATCTTCCGATGACGAAGAGAGTACAGAACGCCACTGTAACTCTAAAAATAACGAAGGTCCAGTTTACGCTGGTGAGCTATAAATAGCAGACGTCCTGCCAGATGTACTGCAAACAATCCTCTAACTGACTGAGGAAGATGAGGTCATAAGAATCCGGCTCTTTTAATGACCTATGTATGATACTGATGTGACTTCTTAGCGATCAGTTGGAGTATGAGTGGTATGCCTCATCTCCACAGGGCATAATAATGTTTGAAAAACATAATCAACAGCGTAGTATATCTGTTAGAGTTAACTACGAGTTACTTGATTTATGTTACACTGAATAAAGTATATGTTCTTCATGTTTCATAAATGTTGAACTCTTGCTTATCATCAAAATTGCTAATGAATACTTTGAAAGCTTTTACTGCATAAGTTATTCTTTGTTTTGCTTATAAAGCTTCTAGTGGAGAGTTATAAATCTCACTGGGGCAATTATGTATAATTGTCTCACCCCGTAGACTTCAACTTTTTAGGTGGTCGTCAAAGACGGAGGAACCGGTCTAAAGGTGACCAATCCCAGCAGCAGCAGCACCAGGAGCAGCAGTAAATCTCAGGTGGAGATTCAGCCTGCTATATGGTGTAATTAGAGTCAGTCCTATGTGTCCTCTGTACTCTCAGGTCTTGGAGTGTTTTGGTTATGAGTTCTTGAGATTTTGTATCATGTTGTATATAATTACTCAAGAAGTAATTTGTCAGAGATGTATACAATTTAAATCCTTTTTCTATGGAAAAGGTTTGTGGTTTCAAGCTCTTATCTCAAAAAGTTTTAATTTCTCATGATTTTTGTCTTCCGCTGATTATCGATTGCTTCCTCTTAAGTTTAAATCGTGATTATTTCGTGGTTTGGAGATCGGAGCCCACAATTAAGTGGTATCAGAGCTCTAGGTTCGCCGAGTCTACAGAGGCATAGGACTTAGGAAGTCGAGTCTATCTTTAGTATTCCTTCCTTATCTAATAGAATCTTCTGCTCCTCAGGAGAAGAAGATACATAAGAATGTCAGAGCCACATGATGAGAATGTGGTAGAAAGTAGTGCTAGTGCACCTCAAGGCGGTGCAGGAGTACCAGAGATAGAACAGCCTGTACCTGAGCAACCCAGAGAGCCACCCTAGTTCGACCCAGCCGACATGGGTAACCCAACAGTTCAGAAGATGTTCGGGCAGTTTATGACTACCATGAAACACATAACCGACAGGATGCCTATGCCTGTACCCAGGGCACCTGTCCAACCAGAAGGTCAAGGTATCGGGAAGACGTTCGAGCGACTACGTCGTGTCGGAGCTACCGAGTACCTTGGGACTGCTGACCCCGCAGATGCTAATCTGTGGTTGACAGAGTTGGAGAAGGCTTTCAGGATTCTCAATATCCCTGAAGCTGAGAAGGTCAGACATGCTGTCTATCTTCTCAAAGGAAGCGCTGGTCATTGGTGGACAATGGAAGAGCAGAAGAGACCTGGAATGGAGATCTCGTGGGAAGACTTTCGGCGGGAATTTGTTCATAGATATTTTTCCAAAGACCTTCCTAGACGAGAAGATCTCTCAGTTTGAGAGACTGAGGCAGGGCATAATGAACATTAGCAAGTATGAAGCTAAGTTCATGGAGTTATTGCGGTTTTGTCCGCACATGGCTGCCACAAAAGAAGAGAGAATCAGGAGATTTGAGAGGGGTTTGAATGCTGACATGACTACCCCTGTGTCTGCCTTAGAAAACCGACAAAGATTCTCTACCTTCGTTGAGTCAGTCTGAAGGATGGAGAGATCTGTGGTTGAGAAGAGGCAAACTCAGAAAAGATATCCACAGTTCCAGGGTTCTTCATCTAAGGACTTTAAGAAGCCTAGATCCTCTGCACCTAACCCTCCACCACCTAGATCTAGTTCTTAGACTCAGTGGTCTCCAAGTAGAGGTATAGGACGAGGACAACCACCTCGGGAGACTCAGAGTTCTGCATCAATGTCCGTTACTGGACCACCAAGACCACAAGAGAGAAGCTGCTACAACTGTGGTAAGGTGGGACATTTGATGAAGGACTGCCGGTCTAAGCCTATCAGTGTGACACAGCCTCCGAGACAAGGTCAACAGGGATCACAGAGAGGGCAATCTCAAGGAGCAGCTCGAGGACGCGGGCAAGCGTCTCAAGCTGGATCATCAGCACCACCTCAACAACAGGCTACAGCGAGGTTCTATGCTATGAACCCGCCAGAGGCAGTGGTTGATCCACAAGTGGTGACAGGTCAGATGGAACTTTTATATTATGATATGTCTAAATCTTGTGTAGTATTTGTTCTGATTGACCCGGGTGCTACACACTCTTTTATCACTCGAAGAGTGATTCGCAACTGCAATATGACAGCTAGTCATAGGGCAGATAGTTTGTTGTTGGAGACTCCGTTCAGTGGGTCTGCTGTTCTGCAAGAAGTATGCTCTCCCTGCGTACTCTTCTTTTCTAAGCATCGCATTCAAGTGGACCTCATACCGCTTGATATGCAAGGATTCGATGTAATCCTAGGGATGGATTCCTTGGAAAGGTATCGAGTTGTCTTGGATTGTGAGTCCAAGTTGGCAATGTTTGCTGATGAAAGCAACACATGGATCTTTCAAGGAGAAAGAAAGATTCTGCCCACCTATCTTGTATCAGCTATGGTTGCTGATAAGTTGATGAGTCAAGGATGTTATGCATTCTTGGCCCATGTGGTAGATGTTACCAAGGAGAGTCCCTACCCTGCTGAAGTTCCTATAGTCAGGGAATTCAAGGATGTGTTTCCTGAAGAACTTCCTGGTATACCACCACCTCGGGAGATTGATTTTGAGATCAATTTGGTCCCAGATACGAAACCCATAGCCCAGACTCTGTATAGGATGGCGCCTGTCGAGATGGCAGAACTCAAGAAACAGCTTCAAGAGTTACTTGAGAAGGGTTTCATCCGACCGAGTACCTCACCTTGGGGTGCTCTGGTTTTGTTTGTCAAAAAGAAAGATGGATCAATGCGGTTGTGCATTGACTATAGACAACTCAATAAAGTAACAATAAAGAACAAGTATCCTTTGCCGAGGATTGAGGATCTTTTTGACCAGTTGCGTGGTGCAACAGTCTTCTCCAAGATAGACTTAAGGTCTGGATATCATCAACTCCGCATTAAGGACAGTGACATATCCAAGTCTGCCTTTAGGACAAGATATGGTCACTATGAGTTCACGGTTATGTCGTTTGGACTAACCAATGCACCAGCTGCATTCATGGAACTCATGAATCGAGTTTTTCGACCCTTCCTTGATCAGTGTGTTGTCGTCTTCATAGATGACATATTGATTTATAGTAAGGATGCTCAGCAGCATGAGCAACATCTTCGCCAAACTTTGACTTTGCTTAGAGAACATAAGCTATACGCTAAGTTTAGCAAATGCGAGTTCTGGTTATCTGAAGTGTCTTTTCTTGGACATGTGGTATCTGCCTCGGGAATTCGTGTTGACCCTGCAAATGTTGAATCTGTTCTACAGTGGGAACAACCGAAAACACCGACGGAGATTAGAAGTTTCTTGGGGTTAGCTAGTTATTATCGAAGGTTTATTAAGAATTTCAGTTCTATAGCCTTACCTTTGACCAAGTTAACCCGGAAAGATGTTCCTTTTACCTGGAGTGATAAGTGTCAACAGTCTTTTCAGCTGTTGAGAGAGAGGTTGACAAGTGCACCTGTGCTTGTGCTACCTGAGCAAGGAAAAGTATATGTAGTCTTCTGTGATGCCTCCAAGAATGGACTTGGATGTGTGTTGATGCAGGATAAACAAGTGATTTCTTTTGCTTCCCGATAGCTTAAAAAACATGAGGAGAATTATCCGACACACGATCTGGAGTTAGCTGATGTGGTCCATGCCTTGAAGATCTGGAGACATTATCTCTACGGAGAAACCTTCCAGATTTTCACAGACCACAAGAACCTTAAGTATATCTTCTCTCAGCATGAGCTTAACATGAGGCAACGTCGCTGGATGGAGTTAATCAAGGACTACGACTGTACAATTGATTACCATCCGGGCAAGGCCAATGTGGTTGCAGATGCCTTGAGTAGGAAATCAGCAACATCAACCATGGATAGAGCACAACTAAGTTCCTTAGTATGCTCTAGGAGAGATATGATTATCTCTTTAAGGCAACACAATGTGCAGTTGAAGGTATCATTGTTAGCTGGTTTGTTAGCTGAGATGCAGATTAAACCTACTCTAAGAGAGCAGATAAAGGAAGCACAACAAGTTGATGCTGCAGTTCAGCAGATTAGATCTGAGTTTGGTGATGAGAAGCGAGAAGGTTTTCATGAGTCAGATGACCAGGTGGCATGCTATCATGGGAGGATAATAGTGCCAGATGTAGATAACCTGAGGAAGTTAGTTCTGGAGGAAGCTCATTCTTCAATGTATGCTATGCATCCTGGGAGCACCAAGATGTATCGAAACTTGAAAGATATGTATTGGTGGCCTGGGATGAAGAAGGATGTAGCTGAGTTTGTTCTGAGGTGTCCTGTGTGTCAGCAGGTCAAGGCTGAGCACCAGAAACCTGTAGGAACAATGAAACCTTTACCCATACCACAGTGGAAGTGGGATCATGTGACCATGGACTTTGTTGTTGGCCTACCCAGGACAAACAAAGGACATGATTCCATTTGGGTAGTTGTTGATAGGTTGACAAAGACAGCACATTTCTTACCTGTCAAAACAACCTATTCTGCTGAAAGGTTATCCCAGTTGTATGTTCAAGAGATAGTGTGTTTGCACGGAGTTCCTGTCACTATAGTTTTTGAAAGAGGTCCCCAGTTTACAAGTCGTTTTTGGGAACAGTTACACAAAGCCCTAGGCACCAAGTTAAGGTTTAGTACAGCCTTTCATCCACAGACTGATGGACAGTCAGAAAGGACTATACAGACCTTGGAAGATCTGTTGAGAGCATGTGTTCTCCAGTTTACCGGGAGTTGGGATCTACATCTGAACTTGATAGAGTTTGCCTATAACAATAGCTATCAGCATAGCATTGATATGGCACCATATGAAGCCTTATATGGTAGACGTTGTAGATCACCCTTGTGTTGGTATGAGACTGGTGAGCACCAGTTGTTAGGTCATGATCTTGTGCAGCAAACTACAGAGAAGATTAAAGTTATACAACAACAACTTAAGACTGCACAGGATAGACAAAAATCGTATGCTGATAAACGTCGTAGACCCCTAGAGTTCTAGGTTGGAGACAGAGTATATCTTAAGGTCTCACCTTGGAAAGGAGTCCTTCGTTTTGGAAGGAAAGGGAAGTTAGCTCCTAGATTTATGGGACCTTATCCAATTGTTGAAAGAGTTGGAAAGGTGGCCTATAGACTAGAGTTACCTCAGGAGTTGCAGAAGTTACACCCTGTGTTTCACATTTCCATGCTGAGGAAATGTCACCCAGACACCGAATCAGTTCTACAACCTATGGAAGTAGAATTGAATGAAGATATAACATATGAGGAGGGACCAGTGTCAATCCTAGATAACAGAATTAAAAAGTTAAAGAAAAAGGATATAAGCCTTGTGAAAGTCCTCTGGAACCATCATGGTGTTGAAGAAGCCACTTGGGAACTAGAGGATGAGATGAGAAGGAAATACCCTACTCTTTTCTTCTAATACGCTTTATCGATTTCGGGGACGAAATCCTTGAAAAGGGGTGGATAATTTGTAACATCCCTGATCTGGGTTATAATCTAACCCTGGAAGTTTTGCCTAAATATGTAATTATATACTTGTGAATACTCTCTGGCATGTAATTAAGTTCCTCAGGAACATATATTTTCAATTCTTGCTCCTTTTTAAACAAAGTTGTAGCATTGTGTTGTATGTAGGGACCTATGTGCAAATTACCCAGTTTAAGGGTTTAATTTGCAAATTCACAAGGTTAAGATGTTCCTATGATGTTGAAACATCATGAGGATATTTATGATGAAGTTTGAAGGATTTCCCAAGCTTGAGCACCAAGGTGCAGCTGTGGAAGCAATCTCTATGCTTGAAAACCCTAATTTGGAGTAAAGTGCAATTTACCCAAATTGAGGGGTGCAACTTGTAATTTTCACCTTCTAGAGCATCTTTTATAACTCTTGTCATCATTTAGAATAGAAATGATGAAAGGGACACATCAATGAACAATCAGATAAGAAAAGTGATCTTTGTGGTGAAAGTCACCTAAAATGGGTATGGAGACCTTTCATGTATGTACCCTAGTTGAAAGTTGGCTTTCTTTACCCTTAGATCTTGAGATTTCATTATCTTTGCATTATTTTAGATGAGTTTGGACGTGCCCTTGAGCAAGGAGGGACTTAGATGTAAATTCCATACTTTAGAGGTCCTTATGGTGTAAAAAGGGCTAAAGTATATAAGCCTTTTCCTTGCAAATAAGTGAACGATCCTTCATTTCCTTCACTTCTTCTTTTTTTTCCCAAAACTACCAAGGCTAGCTCTGGAGCTCAGGGGGACGACCAACCTATTCTAGGTAAGAGAACACCACCTTCTAGCTCGAATTCATGGAGGAATTCTTCCTTTAAGGTTGGTTTTGTGGATAGCTTACTTAGTCTTCTTGTTCTAGCCGACCAACCCTACCTTTCCTTGGAGAATTCACCTCTGACCGAGTTGTGGAGCTCAAGGACGCCATTAAAGCTTGGAGCTTGGAGGCTTGGAGCTCTAGGAATAACCTTTAGGTGAGTTTTATAACTCTAAACTCTTGCTTTATATGCATACTTTGTTCTTGCAATTTAGCATGTTAGTTCTTCTTCTACCTCCCTTCTTCCTTGCATTTTTGCAAGCAAAACGGTGGAAGAACCAACCTTGACAGAGGTTGAAGATTAGGGGCGTGAATCCCTATGTTACTTTATCAAACGACCTTGGACCCTTTTGGTCCAAACGGTTGCAAACTGTTTAAAGTCAAACGGTTTCAAACCGTTTGATCTCAAACGGTCTTGCAATACCGTTTGGATTGAAACGGTCTCAAGACCGTTTGATAGGGTTGACCAAGGGACGACCGTTTGAGGGTCTGTTGGTTATATATTGAATTTCATTCCTGCAAAGAATCAAAGTTTAATTCTTAACCAATTGAGAGTTGAAGGCACTTCAACATCCAAACCCTTATCGGGTTAAAATTGCTGTTTTAAAACATAGATCTTGTTGAGTTTTGGGTTGAAGGACCCAAACGGTCTCAAGATCGTTTGGGGGTTCCTCCAAACGGTCTCAAGACCGTTTGGGCACAACCCAAGACCGTTTGAAGGTCTAGGAAGGTCCAATTGCAATAAGTTGATGAATTGATAAAAATGCTGATTTTTGACCTAATTGGAGTTCAACCTTAATCTAACCAACTTGGTTTTTGGTCAAACTTTGGGCAAACGGTCTCAAGACCGTTTGGATGATGTCCAAATGACCTCAAGACCGTTTGGGCCAAGTTTGGGCCCAATTGGAGGTCAATTGATAGGTTCAACCTTGAATTGATTCACATTGTTGAATATTGATGACCACCCGATTTGAAACCCTAATTGAGAAGGATTCAACCCTAATTGGCTTTCAATTGAGGGTCAATTTGATGTCCAATTCATTAAGGCTAATCTTAGTTAACTCAATTTATAAGTGGTTATCATGGATTTGGTTAATTGAGGGGTTCAACATACATATCCATGACCAATTGTATCTTTTGAACCACTTTGGAGGTCCAAACGGTTTGAGCCCATTTGGACCAAACGGTCTCAAGACCGTTTGAGGTCAAACGGTCTCAAGACCGTTTGAGGTCAAACGGTCTCAAGACCGTTTGAGGTCAAACGGTCTCAAGACCGTTTGAGGTCAAACGGTCTCAAGACCGTTTGAGGTCAAACAGTCTCAAGACCGTTTGGGCTCAAACGATCTCAAGGTCGTTTGGACCAATCGATCTCAAGTCGTTTTGATCAAACGGTTTCAAACCGCATGAGCTTCAAACGGTTTGAAAGTCAAAACGGTCAATGCACCCAAACGGTCTCAAGACCGCTTGAGGGCAAATGGTCTCAAGACCGTTTGAAACCAAACGGTCTCAAGACCGTTTGGTGGTTGAAGGTTGAAACCGTTTGAAGGTGTTCAAGGTAGTTTGTACTTAATCAATTGATGGTGTAATTGGTTCAATGGTGATCTAATCTAAACCATAATGGTAACCTAGGTCATTAAGGGACTAAGTGATGAATGAGTTGACCCATGATGGTGATCATGAGGTAAATTACCAAAATACCCTTGAGGGGTTTAATGGAGTAAAACCTTGTTCTAATCAAACCCTAATCACATGATAGTGATGTTTTGGCTTATGTTAGTCAATGAGGACTTAACCCAACCTGATCTAGAGTGGTGTTATCACCATCTACTAGTAAGAGGAGAGAGAAAGTATCCTAAGAGAGAGAAAGTACCCTTTTATGGTGGAAACTCAAGTAAAATGCTTTCAATACATATGAATGTACATGATTAGGGAATGATCCACCTATGTGAGATCATGGAAACCCTAATTATGATGTCTAGTGAATCTTAATCTTATTTAAGAGCTTTAATGAGTACAATTCACCATGGAGTGAATAGTAAACCCTAATTCTAGGGTAGTGACATGAAAGATGAATAGTAAACCCTGATTGATGAATTGTTTACTGTTATCAGTTGAATTAACCATGCAGGTTGTCATGAGATGATGATCATATCCAGGTATGGATTACAATACTATATTCATTGAAAGCATGTCTTAAGCTTTATGAATAAGTGAAATATCTTGATGCACTGTTAGTGACATCTATTGAGATTTATGGGCTGTAAGAGCCATAAATACCATCAAGGTCATGCTTAACAGATGACTTGTGATGAGATGATTGAGAACTGATGATTGAAAAGAGTTAGGCCTGCTACATTTTAGTATTCTCATTTATAGCTGTTATGCTAATGTTATTGTTTGAAGAACAATGTATGATGTTAAAAGAATACTGAATGTACCTAACTAACCAAGTGTAATGTAGAGCCCTGATCATAGATCCATCATTGTCAGAGACCAAATGATGGTGAAACAGGTTTTCCCAAGGGAACTCCTGGATCACATACTCTTGAGTATGTGGGGTATATGGATGTGTAGAACCTTACATCCTAGTGTACAAATTGATGTAGATTTTTATAGTCCGTCAAACCTTCACTACAAAATCCAAAAGGTGAGATGTATCACTATTCTCCCAAGAAAACACAAACACCGCATCGGTGAAAGATAAACAAGAAATCTTCCGATGACGAAGAGAGTACAGAACACCAGTGTAACTCTAAAAATAGCGAAGGTCCAGTTTACCCTGGTGAGCTATAAATAGCAGACGTCCTGCCAGATGTACTGCAAACAATCCTCTAACTGACTGAGGAAGATGAGGTCATAAGAATCCGGCTCTTTTAATGACCTATGTATGATACTGATGTGACTTCTTAGCGATCAGTTGGAGTATGAGTGGTATGCCTCATCTCCACAGGGCATAATAATGTTTGAAAAACATAATCAACAACGTAGTATATCTGTTAGAGTTAACTACGAGTTACTTGATTGATGTTACACTGAATAAAGTATATGTTCTTCATGTTTCATAAATGTTGAACTCTTGCTTATCATCAAAATTGCTAATGAATACTTTGAATGCTTTTACTACTTAAGTTATTCTTTGTTTTGCTTATAAAGCTTCTAGTGGAGAGTTATAACTCTCGCTGGGGCAATTATGTATAATTGTCTCACCCCGTAGACTTCAACTTTTTAGGTGGTCGTCAAAGACGCAGGAACCGGTCTAAAGGTGACCAATCCCAGTAGCAGCAGCACCAGGAGCAGCAGTAAATCTCAGGTGGAGATTCAGCCTGCTATATGGTGTAATTAGAGTCAGTCTTATGTGTCCTCTGTACTCTCAGGTCTTGGAGTGTTTTGGTTATGAGTTCTTGAGATTTTGTATCATGTTGTATATAATTACTCAAGAAGTAATTTGTCAGAGATGTATACAGTTTAAATCCTTTTTCTATGGAAAAGGTTTGTGGTTTCAAGCTCTTATCTCGAAAAGTTTTAATTTCCCGTGATTTTTGTCTTCCGCTGATTATCGATTGCTTCCTCTTAACTTTAAATCATGATTATTTTGTGGTTTGGAGATCGGAGCCCACAATTAAGTGGTATCAGAGCTCTAGGTTCGCCGAGTCTACAGAGGCATAGGACTTAGGAAGTCGAGTCTATCTTTAGTATTCCTTCCTTATCTAATAGAATCTTCTGCTCCTCAGGAGAAGAAGATACATAAGAATGTCAGAGCCACATGATGAGAACGTGGTAGAAAGTAGTGCTAGTGCACCTCAAGGTGGTGCAGGAGTACCAGAGATAGAACAGCCTGTACCTGAGCAACCCAGAGAGCCACCCCAGTTCGACCCAGTCGACATGGGTAACCCAGCAGTTTAGACGATGTTCGGGCAGTTTATGACTGCCATGACACACATAACCGACAGGATGCCTATGCCTGTACCCAGGGCACCTGTCCAACCAGAAGGTCAAGGTATTGGGAAGACGTTCGAGAGACTACGTCGTGTCGGAGCTACCGAGTACCTTGGGACTGCTGACCCCGCATATGTTGATCTGTGGTTGACAGAGTTGGAGAAGGCTTTCAGGATTCTCAATATCCCTGAAGCTGAGAAGGTCAGACATGCTGTCTATCTTCTCAAAGGAAGCGCTGGTCATTGGTGGATAATGGAAGAGCAGAAGAGACCTGGAATGGAGATCTCGTGGGAAGACTTTCGGAGGGAATTTGTTCATAGATATTTTTCCAAAGACCTTCCTAGACGAGAAGATCTCTCAGTTTGAGAGACTGAGGTAGGGCATAATGAACATTAGCAAGTATGAAGCTAAGTTCATGGAGTTATTGCGGTTTTGTCCGCACATGGCTGCCACAGAAGAAGAGAGAATCAGGAGATTTGAGAGGGGTTTGAATGCTGACATGACTACCCCTGTGTCTGCCTTAGAAAACCGAGAAAGATTCTCTACCTTCGTTGAGTCAGTCTAAAGGATGGAGAGATCTCTGGTTGAGAAGAGGAAAACTCAGAAAAGATATCCACAGTTCCAGGGTTCTTCATCTAAGGACTTTAAGAAGCCTAGATCCTCTGCACCTAACCCTCCACCACCTAGATCTAGTTCTCAGACTCAGTGGTCTCCAAGTAGAGGTAGAGGACGAGGACAACCACCTCGGGAGACTCAGAGTTCTGCATCAATCTCCGTTACTGGACCACCAAGACCACAAGAGAGAAGCTACTACAACTGTGGTAAGGTGGGACATTTGATGAAGGACTGCCGGTCTTTTGAACCACTTTGGAGGTCCAAACGGTTTGAGCCCATTTGAGACCAAACGGTCTCAAGACCGTTTGGATCCAAATGGTCTCAAGACCGTTTGAGGTCAAATGGTCTCAAGACCGTTTGAGGTCAAACGGTCTCAAGACCGTTTGGGCTCAAACGATCTCAAGGTCGTTTGGACCAATCGATCTCAAGTCGTTTTGATCAAACGGTTTCAAACCGCATGAGCTTCAAACGGTTTGAAAGTCAAAACGGTCAACGCACCCAAACGGTCTCAAGAACATTTGAGGGAAAACGGTCTCAAGACCGTTTGAAACCAAACGGTCTCAAGACCGTTTGGTGGTTGAAGGTTGAAACCGTTTGAAGGTGTTCAAGGTGGTTTGTACTTAATCAATTGATGGTGTAATTGGTTCAATGGTGATCTAATCTAAACCCTAATGGTAACCTAGGTCATTAAGGGACTAAGTGATGAGTGACTTGACCCATGATGGTGATCATGAGGTAAATTACCAAAATACCCTTGAGGGGTTTAATGGAGTAAAACCTTGTTCTAATCAAACCCTAATCACATGATAGTGATGTTTTGGCAAATGTTAGTCAATGAGGACTTAACCCAACCTGATCTAGAGTGGTGTTATCACCATCTACTAGTAAGAGGAGAGAGAAAGTATCCTAAGAGAGAGAAAGCACCCTTTTATGGTGGAAACTCAAGTAAAATGCTTTCAATACATATGAATGTACATGATTAAGGAATGATCCACCTATGTGAGATCATGGAAACCCTAATTATGATGTCTAGTGAATCTTAATCTTATTTAAGAGCTTTAATGATGATGTTTCTCATACATGATGATGTAATGAGTACAATTCACCATGGAGTGAATAGTAAACCCTAATTCTAGGGTAGTGACATGAAAGATGAATAGTAAACCCTGATTGATGAATTGTTTACTGTTATCAGTTGAATTAACCATGCAGGTTGTCATGAGATGATGATCATATCCAAGTATGGATTACAATACTATATTCATTGAAAGCATGTCTTAAGCTTTATGAATAAGTAAAATATCTTGATGCACTGTTAGTGACATCTATTGAGATTTATGGGCTGTAAGAGCCATAAATACCATCAAGGTCATGCTTAACAGATGACTTGTGATGAGATGATTGAGAACTGATGATTGAAAAGAGTTAGGCCTGCTACATTTTAGTATTCTTATTTATAGCTGTTATGCTAATGTTATTGTTTGAAGAACAATGTATGATGTTAAAAGAATACTGAATGTACCTAACTAACCAAGTGTAATGTAGAGCCCTGATCATAGATCCATCATTGTCAGAGACCAAATGATGGTGAAACAGGTTTTCCCAAGGGAACTCCTAGATCACGTACTCTTGAGTATGTGGGGTATATGGATGTGTAGAACCTTACATCCTAGTGTAGGAATTGATGTAGATTTTTATAGTCCGTCAAACCTTCACTAAAAAATCCAAAAGGTGAGATGTATCACTATTCTCCCAAGAAAACACAAACACCGCATCGGTGAAAGATAAACAAGAAATCTTCCGATGACGAAGAGAGTACAGAACACCACTGTAACTCTAAAAATAGCGAAGGTCCAGTTTACCCTGGTGAGCTATAAATAGCAGACGTCCTGCCAGATGTACTGCAAACAATCCTCTAACTGACTGAGGAAGATGAGGTCATAAGAATCTGGCTCTTTTAATGACCTATGTATGATACTGATGTGACTTCTTAGCGATCAGTTGGAGTATGAGTGGTATGCCTCATCTCCACAGGGCATAATAATGTTTGAAAAACATAATCAACAGCGTAGTATATCTGTTAGAGTTAACTACGATTTACTTGATTGATGTTACACTGAATAAAGTATATGTTCTTCATGTTTCATAAATGTTGAACTCTTGCTTATCATCAAAACTGCTAATGAATACTTTGAAAGCTTTTACTGCTTAAGTTATTCTTTGTTTTGCTTATAAAGCTTCTAGTGGAGAGTTATAACTCTCGCTGGGGAAATTATGTATAATTGTCTCACCCCGTAGACTTCAACTTTTTAGGTGGTCGTCAAAGATGGAGGAACCGGTCTAAAGGTGACCAATCCCAGCAGCAGCAGCACCAGGAGCAACAGTAAATCTCAGGTGGAGATTCAGCCTGCTATATGGTGTAATTAGAGTCAGTCATATGTGTCCTCTGTACTCTCAGGTCTTGGAGTGTTTTGGTTATGAGTTCTTGAGATTTTGTATCATGTTGTATATAATTACTCAAGAAGTAATTTGTCAGAGATGTATACAGTTTAAATCCTTTTTCTATGGAAAAGGTTTGTGGTTTCAAGCTCTTATCTCGAAAAGTTTTAATTTCCCGTGATTTTTGTCTTCCGCTGATTATCGATTGCTTCCGCTTAAGTTTAAATCGTGATTATTTCGTGGTTTGGAGATCGGAGCCCACACTAGATTAGGGTTTACTATTCACATTATAAGGAATTAAGATCATACCATCATCATGTATGAGGATTATTTCCATTAATGCCCTCAAATTAGGGTTAAGATTCATTAACCATCATAATTAGGGTTTTCATGATCTCACTATGAAGGATCATACCCTAATTAGATGTATTCATACATATTGGAAGTTTATTACTTGATTATCATTCATATAAGAAGTCTTCTCTCTCCTCTTTCTATCAGATGATATTTGCATCACCCTTGATTAGGATAAGTCAATTCAACATTGACATCATGGGTTATATCATTATTATTTAGATCATTAGGTCTTACTCATCCAAAGAGTACTAATCACTCTATCCCGTCAAGAGTACCTTTATAATGATCACCACTGATAATATCATGCATTAATCAACTAATTACTTGGCCCCTTAATCACTTTAGGTACCTATGAGGTTTAGGTTAATCAACCACTAAACTATCTTGACCACTAAGGCATCAAACGATCTTGACCTTCATAGACCTCAAATGGTATTGCATACTAAACCCCCAAACGGTCTTGGACAGACCTTGAAACCATTTGGTGTTGAAGATCATTTGGTCTTGTTGACTTTTGAAACCGTTTGGTAAAGTGCACACTCAAGACCGTTTGCCCAAGATGGGGTGGAGACCATTTGGTCTTGTTTGACTTTGAAACTGCATGGACATAACCGAACTTGAAACCGCATGAGACCAAACGGTTTGGGATCGTTTGGTCCCAAACGGTCTGGACTCAAACAGTCTTGAGACCATTTGGACTCAAACGGTCTTGAGACCATTTGGTCCAAACCACCTCAAAACCGCAAGGACCAAAAAGTGTCTCAACTACTTCAATTGAGTTAGGGTTTCCAATGTTGAACCCCTCAATCGATCATGTACTTATTAACAACTCATCAATTGAGTTAATTAGGTCAACCCTCAACTGATTTGACACTCAATTGATCTTCAATTGATCATCAATTTGGGCTTGGATCAATTGGATTAGGGATTGGAATCGATTACCCTTCAAAATGTTTCAACATGAGTCTAAATGATTTGAAAACATTGAACCATCATTCAATTGATCATGACCTGACCCCAAACGGTGTTGGGATCGTTTGGATGACCTCCAAATGGTCTTGAGACCATTTTCTCAAGTCAACATCAAAAACCAACTCAACCAATTAAGGTTTGATTCATTGGTTGATCACTAGGTCAACAATTGATTACACCTCAACTAATTACCTTTAGATCTTCAACCACTTAACCATAGTCAACCCTAGACCTCCAAATGGTCTTGGGTGACCCCCAAACGGTCTTGGGATCGTTTGGATATCCTCCAAACGGTCTTGAGACCGTTTGCCCATTATTTCATCAAAAACCAAGTCGATTAAGGTTTGAACCTTAGGTTTGGTCACCAAAACAACAATCGATTATTCATCAACTTGATATCATTGGATCCTCAATTGGTCAACCCTACTTAACCCCAGACCTCCAAATGGTCTTGGGTGATCACCAAACGGTCTTGAGACCGTTTGGGCCACTCAACCCAAACTTCAACTTAACTCAATTATTGAAATCAGCAATTGACCCGATTAGGGTTTAGGTAGTTGATGGGTCTTCAATTGGTGAACCAATTGGAATTAGTTGATGATTTTTGGTAGGGAATTAGTCCACATTATTCTCAACAGTCCTCCAAATGGTCAACACCTGGTCAACGCCTCCAAACGGTCTTAAACCCTTTGCTTCCATGCGTTCTTGTGAAACCGTTTTCTCCAAACGGTTTGGTAAACCGTTTGAGCAAGGTTGGGAAACCGTTTGCTAAATTAAAAACTTGGATAAACATAGGAATTAACGTCATCATCTTCTACCTCAAGAACATGGGTTGTTCTTCACAGAAATGATAGAAAGAACACACAAAGGTGTCTAAGGAAGAAGTATGAGCAATGATTTTAGGAAACAAGAATGCAAAAGCAAAGCGTAAGGGTTTAGAGTTATAAAACCTGCCTCTAGGACTGATCCAGTGCTCCAAGCTTTGTAGCTCTAATGGTGGATGAAGCTCCAGGTGTTGTCCAAGCTTCGTTCTTCAAGTTTTGGATGGAAAAGATGGCTAGAAAGAAGAATCGTGTGAAAAACACCAATAAACCAACCTTGTTTTATGGTTTCCACTATAAATTCGAGGTAGATGATGATCAAAGTAGGGTTGTAAATGGGTACGGGTAGACCTGCGGACCCACAAATCCGGACCCTTAAAAAACCCGTCACGGGTCTAATTTTTGATACCCGCATACCCTTAGACCCGTATACCCTTGGACCCGCATATAAGCGGGTCCAATAATGAGTATGCTTGGACCCAGACCCGCTAGACCCGTGTACCCGCTATACATAATTAACTACTAAAATAAGATGTTATATATATCATACTTTACTAGTCTAATTAATATAATTATTGAGATTATATCCTACTCTAAGGTTGAGACTAGTCATATAACTAAGAATTAACTATTCTAGTTACAATAACGAACATCATATGTAAACTTAAAATCAAAATGTCTACTAATCTACATTACTTTATATATAAATTAAATGTTATGATCATGACTACAAATATGTAAACAATTACTCAATTAATTTTATTGTATAGAATATAGCATTGTCTAATATAACTATTGCATGTTAATATACTATATGATAACAATATCTTGTTGTGTTAAATATATATAACATAGTCATTTCTCTTACATAAACAATATGATATTTTATAAAACTGCTTACTCGCATACCCGCTATTATTGCGGGTACGAGTCCAGGTTTTGTATTATGCAGGTCTAGAACCAGAACCAGACCCGCTAAATTAGATGGGTATGGGTATGGGTATGGCTAGACCCGCACCGTTTACACCCCTAGATCAAAGCTTACCAACTAGCTTGGTCGTCATTCCTATGGTTCAGAGATCCTTCTTGGTCGGCCAAAGCAAGAAGATAAGGAAAAGAACTAAGGGAAACGATCCCTTGCTTTGTTGGAAAGATACACATATATATTTTTGGATATTTTGAAGGAAAGTAAAAAGAAGAGGATTATCTCCTTTTATTTCCCAACTAAAACCACCAAAACGTCCTCCATCCTTTGGCCACGTTTCCACCTTCTATCCTCATGCAAAACTCTTCCATTATCCAAGGTTAAATGGAAAAGAACTAACACCTTAAAGAAAGATATAATAATATCCACCTTTATTGGATATTGCTTAATATATTATTATTTGTGAGTAATTTCCACTCCTATCATGATCATTCAAATGAGGCGCCCTTCTCATTTTATTTGCTCTACCTGATGCCAAGAAACATGAGAGATCCTCTAGGGGGTATAATTACATGTTGAACCCTAGGTTTTGGGTAATTTGCACATTACACCAAAACTAGGTTTTAAAGTACAAGGATTGCTCTACCAGCTATATCTTGGTGCTCAAGCTTGTGGAATCCATATCACCACATCATATACATTTTTATGATACCTCAACATCAGAGGAACATCTTAACATGTGCGATTTGCAAGTTAACCATTCAACTTGGGTAATTTGCACTATAGTCCATAATTAACAAAACAATGTTTCAACATTATGCAAAAAGGACTGAAATTGAAATATAAGTTCCTCAAAAGCCTTAATTACATTTCAAAAGATAACCACAAGCATATAATCACATATTTAAGCAAAACACCTAGGGTTAGTACATAACCCAGGTCAGGGATGTTACAAATTATCCACCCCTTATAAGGATTTCGTCCCCGAAATCATTACAAAACATATTAAGAGAAAAGAGTAGGGTATTTTCTCCTCATCTCTTCCTCTAGTTCCCACGTGGCTTCTTCAACACCACGGTGATTCCAGAGGACTTTCACAAGACTTATGTCTTTCTTTTTCAGCTTTTTAATTCTTTTGTCAAGGATCGATACATGTTCTTCTTCATAAGATACATCATCATTCAACTCTATTTCCATAGGTTGCAAAACTGATTCTGTATCAGGATGACATTTCCTTAACATGGAAATGTGGAACACTGGATGTAACTTCAGCAACTCTGATGGTAACTCTAGCTTATAAGCTACCTTTCCAATTTGTTCAATGATTGGATAAGGCCCCATAAACCTAGGAGCTAACTTTCCTTTCCTTCCAAATCTAAGAACTCCTTTCCAAGGTGAGACTTTGAGGTACACTCTGTCTCCAACCTGGAATTCTAAAGGTCTACGATGCTTATCAGCATAAGATTTCTGCCTATCCTGTGCAGTCTTCAACTGTTGTTGTATTATTTTAATCTTCTCGGTGGTCTGCTGCACAAGATCAGGACCTAAAAGTTGATGTTCACCGGTTTCATACCAACATAAGGGTGATCTACAATGTATACCATACAAAGCTTCATAAGGTGCCATATCAATACTGTTTTGATAGCTATTGTTGTAGGAAAACTCCATCAAGCTTAGATGTAGATCCCAACTTCCTGTAAACTGGAAAACACATGCCCTAAACATGTCCTCCAAGGTTCGTATAGTCCTTTCTGATTGTCCATCAGTCTGTGGATGAAAGGCTGTACTAAACCTTAACTGTGTGCCTAAGGCTTTATGAAGTCGCTCCCAAAAATGACTCGTAAACTGGGGACCTCTGTCAAAAACAATGGTAACTGGGACTCCATGCAGCCGCACTATCTCATCTACATACAACTGTGCCAACCTCTCAGCAGAATAGGTTGTTTTCACAGGTAAGAAATGTGCTATCTTTGTCAACCTATGAACTATTACCCAAATGGAATCACCTTTGGCTATTCTAGGTAAACCAACCACAAAATCCATGGTTGCATGATCCCACTTCTATTGTGGTATGGGTAAAGGTTGCATTGTTCCTGCAGGCTTCTGGTGTTCAGCTTTAACTTGCTGACACAAAGGACACCGCATAACAAACTCAGCAACGTCCTTCTTCAAACCAGGCCACCAATACATATCTTTCAAGTTTCGATACATCTTGGTGCTTCCTGGATGCATAACATACATTGAAGAATGATCTTCCTCTAGGACTAACTTCCTCAAGTTATCCACATCTGGTACTATCATCCTACCATGATAACAGGCTACTTGATCATCTGAGTCATGGAAACCTTCTCGTTTCTCACTACCATACTCCGATCTAATCAGTTGAACTACTTCATCAACTTGCTATGCTTCCTTAATCTGTTGTCTCAGAGTAGGTTTTATGTGCATCTCAGCTAACAACCTTGATAACAACGATACTCTCAACTGTACATTGTCTTGCCTTAAGGAGATAAGCATATCCCTTCTAGATCATACCAAAGAATTCAACTATGCTCTATCTAAGGCTGGTGTTGCTGATTTCCTACTTAAAGCATCAGCAACTACATTGGTCTTTCCTGGATGGTAATCAATTGTACAATCGTAGTCCTTGATTAACTCCATCCAGCGGTGTTGCCTCATGTTAAGCTCATGCTGAGAAAATATATACTTAAGGTTCTTATGGTCTGTGAAAATCTAGAATGTCTCTCCATAAAGATAATGTCTCCAAATTTTCAAGGCATGAACTACAGCGGCTAGTTCTAGATCATGTGTCGGATAATTCTCCTCATGTTTCTTAAGCTGTCGAGAAGAAAAAGAAATCACTTGTTTATCTTGCATCAACACACATCCTAGTCCATTCTTAGAGGCATCACAGAAAACTATATATTCTTTTCCATGTTCAGGTAACACCAACACAGGTGCACTTGTCAGTCTCTCCTTCAACAGCTGGAAAGATTGCTGACACTTATCACTCCAGGAAAAAGGAACATCCTTCCTGGTCAACTTAGTCAAGGGTAAAGCTATAGAACTGAAGTTCTTAATAAACCTCCTGTAATAGCCTGCCAACCCTAAGAAGATTCGAATCTCCATTGGCGTCTTCGGCTGTTCCCATAGCAGAACATATTCTACCTTTTTAGGGTCAACACGTATACCTGAAGCAGATATTACGTGTCCAAGAAAAGAAACTTCTGGTAACCAGAACTCACACTTGCTAAACTTAGCGTATAACTTATGCTTTCTTAGCAAAGTTAGAGCCTGACGAAGATGTTGTTCATGCTGCTGAGCATCTCTACTATAGATCAGGATGTCATCTATGAAGACAACAACACATTGATCAAGAAAAGGTCGGAAGATTCTATTCATGAGTTCCATAAATGCAGCTGGTGCATTTGTTAGTCCAAACGACATAACTGTGAACTCATAGTGACCATACCTTGTTCTGAAGGCAGACTTAGGTATGTCACCATCCTTAATACGTAACTGGTGATATCCCGACCTCAAATCTATCTTTGAAAAGATAGTTGCACCCCGCAACTGACCAAAAAGATCATCAATCTTTGGAAAAGGGTACTTATTCTTTATTGTTACTTTATTTAACTGTCTGTAATCAATGCACAACCGCATTGATCCATCTTTCTTTTTAACAAAGAGGACCGGAGCACCCTAGGGTGAAGTACTCGGTCGGATGAAACCCTTCTCAAGCAACTCTTGCAGTTGTTTCTTGAGTTTTGCCATCTCAGCAGGTGCCATCCTATATGGTGTCTGTGCTATAGGTTGCGTGTCCAGAACTAGATTAATCTCGAAATCTATCTCTCGGGACGGAGGTACACCTAGAAGTTCTTCAAGAAATACATCTTCAGATTCCCTGACTATAGGAACTTTAGCAGGGTTAAGACTCTCCATGGTAGTATCTACCACATGGGCCAAGAATGCATAACATCCTAGCCTCATCAGCTTCTGAGCAACCATAGCTGACATAAGACAGGTTTGTAGAATCTTTCTTTCTCCTTGAAAGATCCATGTGTCACTTTCATTAGTGAACACAACTTGCTTGGACTCACAATCCTAGACAACCTTATACCTTTCTAAGGTATCCATCCCAAGGATTACATCGCATCCATGCATCTCAAGTGGTATAAGATCCACTTGAATGCGATGTTCAGAAAAGAAGAGGGTGCATGGAGAACATACTTCCTGCAACACAGCCGATCCCATCAACGGAGTTTCTAGCAACAAGCTATCTGCTCTAAGACTTGTAGTCAGGTTGCAGTCGAGAATCACTCTTCGAGTGATAAAGGAGTGTGTAGCGCCCAGATCAATTAAAACAGACACAACGTAAGATATAGACATATCAGAATATAACAATCCCATATGACCTGCCACAACCTGAGGGTTGATCACTGCATCAGGTGGATTTATTGCATAGAATCTTGTTGTTGCTTGTGGATGATTCGGTGTTCGATGATTGGGTGTCGATGATCCAGCTTGGGACGCTTGTCCACGTCCTCTAGCATTACCTGGAAACTTTCGCCTTTGAGATCCTTGCTGACTCTGCCTTTGAGGTTGAGTTACACTCACTTCTCTGGCTCTGCAATCTTTCATCAGATGTCCCATCTTTCCACATATATAACAACTTCTGTTCAGTTGTTGTGGTCTGGGTGGTCCTGTAACCGACATAGATGTTGAACTGTGAGCTCCTTCTAGTGGTAGGCTTTGTCCTCTACCCCTATTCGACGTCCACTGCGTCTGGGTACTAAATCTAGGTGGTGGTGTAGGCACAGAAAACCTAGGTTTCTTGAAATCTTTAGACGAGGATCCTTGGAACTGGGGATACATCCTCTTGTTCTTGGTCTGTCTCTTCTCTGACACAGACCTCTCTACCCTTCTGACAGACTCCACAAAGGTATAAAACCTTTCCCTGTTCTCCAGAGTAGACACAGGGGTGGTCAACTCAGCGTTTAACCCTTTCTCAAAATGCCTAATCCTTTCTTCATATGTGGTTGCCATGTGCAGACAGAACCGTAAAAGCTCCATGAACTTAGCCTCATATTCGCTATTGTTCATAGGTCCCTGCCTTAACCTCTCAAACTGAGAGATTTTCTCGTCTAGAAACGTCTTAGGGAAGTATTTGTTGATAAATTCCCGTCGAAAAACTTCCCATGCAATCTCCACACCTGGCCTTTTCTGTTCTTCCATGGTCCACCAGTGACCAGCACTCCCCTTGAGAAGGTACACAGCATGTCTAACCTTCTCAACTTCTGGGATGTTCAGGATTCTAAATGCCTTCTCTAGTTCAGTTAATCACAAGTCAGCATCTGCAGGGTCAGCTGTTCCAGCATACTCTGTGGCTCCAACTCGGCGAAGTCGTTCAAACGTCTTGCCTACTCCTTGTTCTTTAGGATGGGTAGGTGCCCTAGGTACATGTATAGGCATCCTATCAGTCATATGTGTCATGGCAGTCATAAACTGCCCAAACATAGCTTGGACGGTTGGGTTCCCCATGTCAATTGTATTGAACTGGGGTGGTTCACGTACAGGTTCTTCCCTCTTGGTTTCTTGCACCTTCTGTAGGTGCAGCAACACTACTCTCAGCAACGTGTTCCTCATGTGATCCAGACATCCTTAATTTCATCTTCTCCTCCTATATGAGCATAATACACTATCAGATATACTGGAAGACACTAGAACAAACTCTACAACCTAAGTCCTATGTCTCTGTAGACTCAGTGAACCTAGAGCTCTGATACCACTAATTTATAACGACTGTCTCACGAAAACAAGATCAATGAATTTAAACTAATGCGGAAGCGTTTCATTAGCAGTGAAATTATTGAAAAATCACAAAATTTTAAAACTTTTTACACAAAGGTCCACAAACTGTAAGACTCTTTCATAAAAGAACAAGATAAGTTATTTACAAACTGAATCACCCTTACATCTCTGTAATATCACATCTTGAGAGTCACAACATCAACTGCCCTGTTAACTGTACAAGGCAAGATACAAAAATCTTGAGACATTACACCAAAATATCAGATCTATTTAAAACATCTAAAGACTCCCAGGACCAAAGAGTACAGAGACAACGCATAGGACATTGCTATCTATAAGACTTGACAGACAGTGTCTCCACCTAAGGATCACTACTGTCCCTGATGTTGTTGCTACTGTTGTTGCTGCTCACCCACTGAAGGGTTCCTTCGTCCTCGGCGTCTACCTAAAAAGTTGAATCCCACGAGGGTGAGACAATTGAATAATTTTCCCAGCGAGAGTTATAACTCTCTGCCAGAAGCATTGTTATTGTAAATATTAAAATAATAATGAGTAGAAGAACTATAACTATTCAACAATAGACAATTCATTGAATAAGCTAAGTAGAGCAGTAATCTCTAAGCAATCATTTCAATTCTAACTTGAATGAATGACAAGACATATATCAATAAGGAATATGAAGAACATGTATATTATTTGTCCAACTAGGACATTATAAACAATGTATCATCAATCATTGTTTCTTGTAGTTCAACCTAAGTAATTATGCTACACGGCTGATTATGTTTTTCAAACATATTTATGCCCTGAGGAGATGAGATATATCACTCATACTCCAACCGACCATTACGAAATCGCAATCGGTACCATACATAGGTCATCAAAAGAACCGGATTCCTATGGCCTCATCTTCCTCAGTCAGTGTGAGGTACAACATGCAGGACATCTTGTGTCTCTGCTATAATAGCTTTCCAGGGTATTCTGGAAGCCTTGCTAGTAGAGTTACAGTGGCATGTTGTACTCTCTTCGCCATCGAGGGATTTCTTGTTTATCTCACATCGATGCGGCATTAACAACATCATCGGGAGATTAGTGATACATCTTCCCGACATAAACATATAATGAAGGATTGAGAGATTTGATGTTTATCTCACATCAATTCCTCCATTAGGACGTAAGGATATTCGCGTCCATAACCCCCACATACTCAAAAGTATGCTCTCTAGGAGTTCCCTTAGGAAAACCTGTTTCACCATCATTTAATTTCTGACAATTATGGATCTATGGTCAGGGCTCTACATGATATCATTATACTTGATTATTTAAGTACATTATAGCATTCTTTTAACATCAGGCATGTTTTCAAACATAGACCAATAAGACAATTGCTATAAAGAAAGAGTACTACTTGTATCAAGTTTAATTCACATCTTGTTAACATTGGTATATCAATCCTTAACCATCTTATCATTATGATTCAGGATCATGGTTGTTCAAACCCTTAGATCATCAAAACACTTGTTACCAAGTAACATATTGCCATCAAGTCATTTAACAGTATGAATATGATTGTAGCAATGCAGGTATTTCTCATGGCTCATACAACCTATCAATGTCATATGTTACCTCTCACTAGGCAACATAGCATATCATTACTTTCAAAGCTTATAAAGTGCTTTCAATGAATATGACATCATAGCTTTTACATGGCTATGTTCCCTATTTCATAAGAACCTGCATGATTAATACAAATGATAACAGACACATTATCTCTATATCAGCACAATGCAAAGCATAGATAACTTTACTATTCAAGGGTTGTACCACTATGCTTTTACTAGGGTTAAGGTTTATTTGCAAAACAATTCCAAGTGAAGCTTGGAGCACCACGACCGTTTTACATTACCACGGCTGGTATCTAGGATTAGGGTTTCCTATTCAATTCAATTAGGGTTAACCAACCCCTTTAGCTTAATTAGGAATAATGATTCCTCATTTCATAATTCAATCATAGAGTTTCATGCTTACAAGCATAACCCAGAATTATGGTTTACTGTTCATATCATCACATTTCCCTAGATTAGGGTTTACTATTCACAATACATCACATTACCCTATATTAGGGTTTACTATTCACATTATAAGGAATTAAGATCATACCATCATCATGTATGAGGATTATTTACATTAATGCCCTCAAATTAGGGTTAAGATTCATTAATCCATCATAATTAGGGTTTTCATGATCGCACTATGAAGGATCATACCCTAATTAGATGTATTCATACATATTGGAAGTTTATTACTTGATTATCATTCATATAAGAAGTCTTATCTCTCCTCTTTCTATCAGATGATATTTGCATCACCCTTGATTAGGCTAAGTCAATTCAACATTGACATCATGGGTTATATCATTATTATTGTGATCATTAGGTCTTACTCGTCCAAAGAGTACTAATCACTCTATCCCATCAAGAGTACCTTTATAATGATCACCACTGATAATATCATGCATTAATCAACTAACTACTTGTCCCCGTAATAACTTTAGGTACCTATGAGGTTTAGGTTAATCAACCACTAAACTATCTTGACCACTAAGGCATCAAACAATCTTGACCTTCATAGACCTCAAACGTTCTTGCATACTAAACCCCCAAACGGTCTTGGACAGACCTTGAAACCGTTTGGTGTTGAAGACCGTTTGGTCTTGTTGACTTTTGATACTGTTTGGTAAAGTGCACACTCAAGACCGTTTGCCGAAGATGGGGTGAAGACCGTTTGGTCTTGTTTGACTTTGAAACCGTATGGACATAACCAATCTTGAAACCACATGAGACCAAACGGTTTGGAATCGTTTGGTCCCAAACGGTCTTGAGACCGTTTGGTCCAAACCACCTCAAAACTGCAAGGACCAAAAGTGTCTCAACCACTTCAATTGAGTTAGGGTTTCCAATGTTGAACCATGTATCAATCATGTACTTATTAACCACTCATCAATTGAGTTAATTAGGTCAACCCTCAACTGATTTGACACTCAATTGATCTTCAATTGATCATCAATTAGGGCTGGGATCAATTGGATTAGGGATTGGAATCAATTACCCTTCAACATGTTTCAACATGAGTCTAATGATTTGAAAACATTGAACCATCATTCAATTGATCATGACCTGACCCCAAACAGTCTTGGGATCATTTGGATGACCTCCAAACAGTCTTGAGACCGTTTTTTCAAGTCAACATCAAAAACCAACTCAACCAATTAAGGTTTCATTCATTGGAGTGATCACTAGGTCAACAATTGATTGCACCTCAACTAATTACCTTTAGATCTTCAACCACTTAACCATAGTCAACCCTAGACCTACAAACGGTCTTGGGTGACCCCCAAACGGTCTTGGGATCGTTTGGATATCCTCCAAATGGTCTTGAGACCGTTTGCCCATTATTTCATCAAAAACCAAGTCGTTCAATTAAGGTTTGAACCCTAGGTTTGGTTACCAAAACAACAATTGATTATTCATCAACTTGATATCATTGGATCCTCAATTGGTCAACCCTACTTAACCCTAGACCTCCAAACGGTCTTGGGTGATCACCAAACGGTCTTGAAACCATTTGGGTTATCCCCAAACGGTTTTGAAACCGTTTGGGCCACTCAACCCAAACTTCAACTTAACTCAATTATTGAAATAAGCAATTGACCCGATTAGGGTTTAGGTGGTTGATGGGCCTTCAATTGGTGAACCAATTGGAATTAGTTGATGATTTTTGGTAGGTAATTAGTCCACATTATTCTTAACAGTCCTTCAAACGTTCAATGTCTGGTCAACGCCTCCAAACGGTCTTGAACCGTTTGCTTCCATGCGTTCTTGTGAAACCGTTTGCATTCAAACGGTTTGAAACCGTTTGTTCCAAACGGTTTGGTAAACCGTTTGAGCAAGGTTGGGAAACCGTTTGCTAAAGTAAAAACTTGGATAAACATAGGAATTAACGTCAGCATCTTCTACCTCAAGAACAGGGGTTGTTCTTCACGGAAATGATAGCAAGAACACACAAAGGTGTCTAAGGAAGAAGTATGAGCAATGATTTTAGGAAAGAAGAATGCAAAAGCAAAGCTTAAGGGTTTAGAGTTATAAAACCCACCTCTAGGAATGATCTAGAGCTCCAATCTTCGTATCTCTAATGGTGGATGAAGCTCCAGGTGTTTTACAAGCTTCGTTCTTCAAGTTTTGGATGGAAAAGATGGCTAGAAAGAAGAATCGTGTGAAAAACCCAATAAACCAACCTTGTTTTATGGTTTCCACTATAAATTCGAGGTAGATGGTGATCAAAGCTTACCAAACTAGCTTGGTCATCATTCCTATGGTCCAGAGCTCCTTCTTGGTCAGCTAAAGCAAGAAGATAAGGAAATGAACTAAGGGAAACGATCCCTTGCTTTGTTGGAAAGATACACATATATTTTTGGATATTTTCAAGGAAAGTAAAAAGAGGAGGATTATCTCCTTTTATTTCCCAACTAAAACCACCAAAACTTCCTCCATCCTTTGGCCACGTTTCTACCTTCTATCCTCATGCAAAACTCTTCCATTATACAAGGTTAAATGGAAAAGAACTAACACCTTAAAGAAAGATATAATAATATCCACCTTTATTGGATACTGCTTAATATATTATTATTTGTGAGTAATTTCCACTCCTATCATGATCATTCAAATGAGGAGCCCTTCTCATTTTCTTTGCTCTACCTGATGCAAGGAAACATGAGAGATCCTCTCGGGGGTATAATTACATGTTGAACCCTAGGTTTTGGGTGATTTGCACATTACACCAAAACTAGGTTTTAAAGCACAAGGATTGCTCTACCAGCTATATCTTGGTGCTCAAGCTTGTGGAATCCATATCACCACATCATATACATTCTTATGATGTCTCAACATCATAGGAACATCTTAACATGTGCGATTTGCAAGTTAACCCTTCAACTTGGGTAATTTGCACTATAGTCCATAATTAACAAAACAATGTTTCAACATTATGCAAACAGGACTGAAATTGAAATATAAGTTCCTCAAAAGCCTTAATTACATTTAAAAAGATAACCACAAGCATATAATCACATATTTAAGAGAAACACCTAGGGTTAGTACATAACCCATGTCAGGAACGTTACAATAAAATTTAAAACTATCAGCTAATCCTTCTTGTGACTTAGCTTTAGTATCTTCAAGTGATTTCATTTGAATCTCCAGGTCTTCATATCTTTATATACATGGAAGTTACCTAAAACATTGTTAAACAACATCTAGATTAGTAATATTGGTATATTGTGTACGTCGGTGCATACAAAAATATGCAAGTATGACAAAAACATATACTTCTCAATAATAAATTAATACATACATATGACTTGGTATATCAATGTAGATAATCTGACCCATATTTGTATAACCACCTTGGGTGTAATCTCCTTTCTCTATACCTCATTGGTATTAGGTGAACTACTCCTTGGTAGGTCTAACCATGGGTTCAAATTATCATAATTTCATTATATGATACTTATATTGGAATTATAATGAACGAGAAGCAAATAAACATCCAACATGGTATCATTCGATACAATACTTCAGAAAGCATCTAGATATAAGTTGGCAATCAATATGTTGAGTATATCAAAAGTAACCACATACTTCATCATGCAGAATCCATGCAATATCATCCATGTACTTCAGGTGTGCTTTAAGCATCTATCCAAACATCCAACCAATCAACTTAATCAATCAACATATACAATTATGTATAACCCAAAAGTGTCATCATATATTCATATAATATATGGTTGAATCTAGGGTTTAGGTCTAGGGTTGGTATTGGGGACATGTCTCAAAACCCTAATTCCTATGTTCATAGAACTAATGATTAGGAACCCTAATTATACATCATTATCATTATAAACTGATTAAGATCTCAGGGTATTATTATATTTCATCATGTTATAAAAGTATTCAACATGATCAAATTGTATGGATTCTACTCATTTTCCTAATAAATATTATATATAGGTTCAGTATCTTCAATCTACTTATTAATTTATATATTCTAACTAATCAACAGAAGGCCAATCAAAAAAATTCCACGTAAGCAAATAAAATCCTTTTTCTTATTATTGCATGGTTGGGTCTCAGCTAATGGGATTTGGTCATATCAACACATATTCAATGTGGCTCCTTTTTAAAAGGAGAGATGAACCTTTTTCCCATTGACACAATGATCATGACTAATCACGCAACTGGGGTAGTGGGGTAAAATTCCCATGGGGATTGATCATCCCATTGTTGGTCTAACTACTATTACATAGACCTGTAAATGAATCGAATATAGAGAGGATACTTCCATATTCGATATCCAAATCTTAAAAAAAAATCAATCTGATATCCGATCAGATTTTCGACGGATATCATGTAATAATATCTGAATTCAATCGTTGATATCCGATGGATTTCATGTAATAAAATCTAAATTCGACCCGACTAATAATATCCAAATTTGTATAAATATTCGATCCGAACCAAAAATCATAAATGTATTGTTATAAATATATTATATATAGAAAACATTGATATTACTATGCATATATTGATAAATATCAATAATTTCGTATTTTTATATATAGGTAATATACATTTAATAAATATATGTATATATTTATTGGTTTTGGATTTTTTTGGAGTGGATACATTTATATCTGATATCCTATTTGACATCTTTGGATATAAAATGTGATATCCTAAATTCAATTTGGATTATGAGGACATTGATTTTTTTTTTCAAAATTTCAGACTCAAATCCGGATCAAATGTGCAGATTCTGGATATCCATTTGCAGGCTTACTACTACATGCATCCATGGAGGGAGTCAATTGATGAGTTGACTTTCAACATCTTGTCCTTGCTGTGGTCACTAGGGACAAACGTGTCTCTAGTAGGTCCCTTTAGTTTTGAAAAGCTTCTTGGCTCATCCTGGGATGACCAGAGATGACTGCTCTAGCCTGGTTTGATAATTGGATAGCTAGAAAATGGAAGATGGTCATTACCTTCATTGAGTCAATTTTGAAGATCAAGGCGAACTCCTAAGGTCTCAAGAGAGCTTCTCGACTTGAGATATTGTAAAGAAGTGAAACCACCTCTCTACTAAAAATTTGAACAATAGAACCTCCAATCTAAACACACTTCAAAGGTATGCTTAGAGTGGGTGTAAATTTTTCAAATATTTATTAATGGTATACAAAACAACCAAAGTGTAGCAACGGAATAAAAACATGAGTATATTCAATTTATAAAACAAGGCAACATCTTAAACTTACATGTAGGGTACATCATAAGGATCTAGGTAGAGGGAAATCTAAGCCACAACAAGATAGTCTCCAAGCTATAACTTCTCAATCTAAGTCCATATCTTTAAGCCACATCCACCATGTCCTTCACCTAGGGTTGGAAGCAAACCCCAGCAAGAAGAGAAAAATAGATGACATCATCAAAGGATGGTATATGCATACTAAATAAGAACATTGAGTAATATTATGAAATAAAAGACAACAAATATAAAAGGCTTCCCATAGAAAAGATAAGGACTACCCACAAGGGCATAAAAGATAGGAATCATCAACACATATAAAAATATGATACTTGCCATAAACAAAACAATAAAGTAGTGCCACATAAGCACATATAAAGATTTGGGCACATAATCCATCAATATTTTGGGCACATAACCCATCATCAATTTGGGTACATAACCCATCATAAACATCATCAACCTACATGCATGTGAAATAAGCATAGCCCTAGAACAATATAAAGACAAAGGCGGCCAAGTCCCATAAACCTAAATCCTGATAGAGAATGGCACATATCCAAACTCCCAATATATGAAATGTGGGCCAAACCTCATAAATTTGAAACTCGGGTATGGGGCACATAACCTCCATCCCAAAAATAATAACATGGGCACATAACCCAAAAACCAATGCAATTACACTACTGTAGTGCTACTGAATCACATAGCATGTAAAATGTAGAGGCGAGTAGAAAGTATAGTCAGATTATACAACGTTGCCATCACACAATGGACAACACATACATCCACATGCAAGTGTGCACAAGATATCACATATCAGCATATAAACATCCACCTCAAAGTGGACACATATCATCAAATAAGTCCAACAGGCACCAAGGCAAAAGAAAAGAGTCTAAGAGAATATCCATGATTACCACAAACAAGATAGTTCACAAGAACCATGATATCAAAAGATAAGAGCAATGTGTATAGGCTATTGTCCACAGGACCAAGATAAAGAATAAACATAGGCTAATTGCTCAAAGGAATAATTAGGGATGCAAGTATACCTCAACTTCAGAGTCTAATCTATCTAAAGCCAAGTCTAGGTCCAAGCCTAGGCCTTCAGAGAACCTATGATGCATATATGTGGAATTAGGGTTAGGTTTCCATTGATTATTCAAAACCCTAAAAATTGCCTTTTTATTATTAGTGGATTAGGTTATCAAAACCATGCCATGTTTTATATTATATTTTTCTAAGCTCAAAACATATTTTATTATATTTTTCTGACTTCTAAATTTTTAGTTATGAATTTTACAAATTATTATATGATTAAGAAATTCCATTTTAAATTAGATATTTATAACATTAGATTTGGATAACAAAACTAGAAACATAAGATATATTTTGTTTTTCTGAATCCAACAACTATTTTTCCACATTTTTCTAATCAATAAATAATTAGCTATTGATTTTTGGGATTTCAACCAATCAGACAATTCCATGTTAGAGGATAAAACCTAGTCAAGCCGGGTCAACATTGCCAAGTTGGACCTATCATGTGTGGCCAACCGGCCTGGACTCCATGCCAGCGAGGTACACACCAAGGCAAAAGAAAATGTGGAAAATACTAAAATACCCCTGAATGAAAAACAAAAGATAAAGAAAATCAAGGGGTAGACCAGACCAATCATCATGGTCATCTTCCTCATTTTCACAGAATTGTGAGAACGACAAGCCACAGTAAACCTCAACAACAAGGAACTCAATCCGGGCTATAGATGCCAAAACATATCGGCGATATCACCGTCGAGTTCGTAGGAGTCAAATGAACCCAGAGACCAAAACGCGAGGTGCAAGGGCTTCCAAAAGACCAATAATTCAGCTTAATCGTAGACAAACAAGAAGGAAGAGCAAAAGAGGGAAAAACAACCAACATGTGTTGGGAATGAATTGACTATCCAGGAAGCTCCAGGTACTCATGAGGATCTCTCCTAGACAATCTCTGGTCCCCAGAAAAGCCAGGAGGCATGGTCCCAGTCAGAGCTCTCCGTCGAGGGTGACTAGAGTCGGGGAATAGCTCGCGGTGAGGATAATAGGCAAATCAATGTTGGCTTCCAGCACGGTGAGGTACGACGGAGGTTAGGGAGGGGTTTAAGAGGGGTCTGAAGCCCTGTAGTTGAGAGGAGGCAAGAAATGAACGTGAAGAAGGGGAAGAAATAGGGAATGGGAGTGGTGCCTAACAAATATGGGCTACGCTACTATGAGTCCTAGCTTTTATAGGCTACCTAGACTGGGCAGAAATAAGGAAAGTCAGGGAGAGAAGAGAGGAGGAGAAGGAAGAAAAGAGAGAGGAAGATCGGAATTGGGGAGAAAAAGCAGGAGGCGGTACTCGAGCGTAGAGAGGAAAGAAAGGAAAGAAAGGAAGAAGACAACCCAGTAGCCGTACGATTTAAATCCAATGGTCAAGAAAAAACTGCACTTTTGAAGATTGTGTGACAGATAAAAATAAATGAAACCTTATTTAAATAGAAATCTAATTAGGTGATGCATTAATTTATTTTCCTTTTTCTCTCTCCTCTTTTGAGGATGCAAATGAGGCCCAAATTAATTGAAATTTTGCATAGAGGCTAAATGAAGTGTGTAGATTTCGATTATGCAATTAGATTTACCTTTTGAGAACTTTTAATGTGTTAAATAAATCAAATCTTATTTTCACTTTCCTTATGCATTAGTGACTAAGATTCTCCAAATTTGATGAAACCTCACCCATAAGTCATATTTAATATGTTGGATATGAATTTGCCATCAATTTTACATGTTGGAGTTGTTTGTACAATTATTTAATACTTTAAAGGTTCTACACACTTTCTCTCTCTCTCTTGATTTTACCTTTTAAGCAAACTTTCTCCAAATTGGATGAAAATTCACCCAAAGGCTATATTTATTATGTAGATTATGAATTCAATATTATTTTCCTCTTTTGGGGTTATTTATAATTTTATTTGATATTTTGGAGAAAACACACGTCTTCTTTTTTTATTTGAATTAAATGCATTATTATTAAGTGAATAATGTGAAACTTGACTCCCAAGGAAATCGGGACCCAAGGAACACAATTTTAAACTTAGATTTTACTTTTGAAACTCTTTTTTATGAGATAGGTCATATGGCCCATTAGTTCATTATTCAACCAATTATATTCTTATTATCTTCATTTATGTCATATATGATTATTAATCATGATTTGTTATGTTACACTTCTTGTGACAAATTTTAGATTTCATTATTGGATTAATTACACGTATTAGTTTATCCTTGTTTTGCTAAGTCAAAAGGGTTCAAACTACTAAGGTAGGGTTCTAGTTCTGGTATGCTACAGATATAGTTGGAGGTAGACTGGAGCTTGGGTTTCCGATAGCCACCCTTATAATGGTAAACATCCAACTTAGGGAAAGGCCCTCTGGTCTTATCTCACTTCTCTCGTTACCAAAGATTCTTCACAACAATCAAACAATGATTTAGGGTCAATTAATTGGTCAGTTTGTGGGCAATTGAAAATAGGGTTAGGCTCATGGAGCCACTATGGAGCTCCATGACCCCTTATATAGGCGGAGAATGTCCAGACTCTTCCTCTACTCCAATCCCCAGAGCTCTACCCTAAAACCATTTGGACATTATTGTGTTTCTCTAAGGTAATGGGATCATGGGGGGTCATTGAGTTTTTCTCTTGCACCCTCATCCAATAGGACAAATGCCAAGATGTTTGGTGCGCTGGGGAGAGAGAATGGAGTCGGGAGTTTGGTGTTCAATGTCCAGCCTTTGCCAAACTACAAACATGAGGTAGGTAATGACCTGATCTCTGTAGAATCATCATCCAACGGATCTTATCAAACTCCACATCTGAGTCATGCATGGGATCCGAACCTTAGTATTTGCATATGTTTCTAGTTGTTGCATTTACCTGATTAATATTCAATGATTCTAATTTATCAACACATTATCCAAATCTTTGAAAAATCATGTATATCACTAGGACCACCCAAATCTTACCAAACTTTAGGGATATATCCCAATAGGTTTGTCTCGAACTAGACTAAGTTTGACATCAAAATACTCAATATATATACCTTTTTATTGCTATGCAAGCATTTACCTAATTTAATCACCTAGGTCACCGATATTCATATTATCCCTTCAAATCTTGGATTTGTCTTTATTTTATCATTATCTTGTGTGGTGCCAAGTATTAGACCAAATTATGTTTATTTGAAACCCAAATACTTGGGATCTAAGTCAAGACTAGATAATAACTCCATCAATTATCAAGGCCATTCACCACATTAGAACCATCTAGAATCTTTCTCATTATCTCAAACTGAGTTTATGAATCATTTCTCAAGAATAATGACATCATATTATGCACAAAAATCCAATTCTTTATTCTATCTACCATGGATTCCAAGGCTTGTGGCTCACACCTATGCCTTCCAATTGATTCATCAACTTTATTATTTTCTTAACTACGAAATTAAGGCTTGAGGTAATTATAATATCTGAATTGAAGCCTCATATTAACATATATGCTCAAAGTTGCATTAAATACTTAAATTGAAGACTCAATCTAAATCTAGGGTTTAGATTCACCATCCCAATTTAATCAACATCAAACTATTGATCTCATATTACTATACTCATTGTGTTAAAGTGAAACGAAATCAATTATTTTTAAATTCACAATCACATAATACAAATTTACCATATTTGAGGATCTTACCAATACACATAAAGGAATATCCATTCAAAATTGTTTGCTAAGCCTTCAGATGATAGGCATGTGCCATAAGTTGAAGGAGAGAATGTCCCAACCGCCATCATCCCTTGACTTAATGACTCTATCTCAAGCCACCCATGCTTGATGTTGGTTGTTATCATGGGTAGAGTAGATAAAGGATGACAACAAGGTATTGATTGTCTTCAAAATATTGATTGGGATGTTTGAAGTTGTCATATGGTAGAGAAAAGAGTAAAAAAGGGTGTGAGAGATGAGAACCTTATGCCTAGCAAAGTAAAGAAACTTACCCTTTCATATTGCTACTCTAGCTCTAACTTGCTCAAACTAGAAGGAGAATTGATGTCTCTTCAATCTAGTTCTTGTCACTGGAATGCTACAATATAGGAATTCATTGCCTATGGAGTGAATGCCCAATATCTTTTGCATCCAAGCATGTACTTGATTACTATTTTGAGCAATGAGATAATTCGACTTTCTTTTGTTAACCTTCCTCTCAAAATTTCTAGGTGATTAGGTAAGTGTAATCAATGCCTTGTAGGGATTCCTATGAACTCTGTGAGAATATAATGATGTCATATGTGTACAACATAATTACTAGAGTGACAACTTTCCTTTTCGCATTATAATATTCAATAATGACATGTGCTAACTTATGATCTATCTTCCTATAGAGGACCTTTTTGAAAAGAAGGGATAGGGAGGGATAAAGAGGATTTCCATACTCTAGCCTATTATTCATCTAAAAGAACCCACTTATAATGCAATTTAAAGAGACATAGATCCACAACCCTTCAAAAACTCATTCACAAATTAAAAGTATAAGTCATCATGGTAAATCTTTTAAGGACCAGCCTAAGGGAGAATATCTAGGTCACCATTCATACTACAAAAAGAGGTTATATTCTGGGCATAATTGACTTTGATCAAGGCTCATAAATGATGCCTAGGTGGATGTTGCAAGTACCCAAACTTTCAATGTCAGTTGTTAAACCCTGCCATTAATCTTTATGGTGACGGTTCAAGGTTTAAAATCATCAAGCCGTTTTTATGTAATATCATTTTGCTATCCTCTAGCCAACATCATAGATACGATAAAGTGACAATTTTAGAAGTTAATTGACGTGAACATTTGGGTTTTTTATAGAGTAGGTTGCAGAACCTACAAAACTACTACAATAATATTCAGTAGCCCACTAGTTGTAACATGTACATATACAACATCCACACCACTAGTTGTAACATGTACATATACAACATCCACACCACTAGTTGTAACATGTACATATACAACATCCACACCCCTAGTTGTAACATGTACATATACAACATCCACATTGCACATGGTATACTAATTGACAATTAAACAATATTTATATACTATAACTCAAGCAACCATGTGTTGGACATCACATTAGAATGAATACCACAAAACATATAAGTATTTATCTCATTTACAAATAATTTCTATAACCAATTCTCAATTCACTCACATGACAAGTTCTCAACAACATAGGTTTGCAATAACAAATATTGACATGTTTAGAAATATAACTCTGGTGTCGAATTTTTCATGTGGACATCATTATATTTACAAATAAATATTATATAAGAGAAATAAATTTTTGTATTGATAATGTAGTAGATATACTTACATAGCAACATAACTAAATATCTGGTCCACAAAAAAAATTTGGTGAGCACATCATCAATAGTCCCATACCAACAACCAACAAAGATTCATCTCTTCAAATTTAGCATTAATCACTTTATTAGAGCAAATGTCTAAAATGTAGTTGTTTTCCTGTACTTCATGTAAACTGTACTCATCTTTTATCACAAACCTTCTCGCATACATTGAAAATTAAGTTATTTATGCTCCCACCTTCTTCTACTTTATTGAACCTATTATTAGAGTCAACATTGAAATCATTTTCACTCCACTTCAGGCTATCTATAATAATTATAACTTGTTGTGTGACAAAATTAATTATAGGATAATTTGGGTGTGTTGATGTATTTTAAAAAAAATCTTGACAATAGTAATCAGAGGAACTGATATGAGTTTAAGAATTATTTGAAAGTCCTTCCTATATGACATGCAAAAACATCTTAGGAATAGTTTGCATTGTTTCTTAAGAAATCAC
This sequence comes from Alisma plantago-aquatica, assembly GCA_963693085.1. Classification (NCBI taxonomy): domain Eukaryota; kingdom Viridiplantae; phylum Streptophyta; class Magnoliopsida; order Alismatales; family Alismataceae; genus Alisma; species Alisma plantago-aquatica. Next base: position 672,791,249 of record OY856415.1, read on the forward strand.
TTAACATTTTTGTCCTTACTTTATGAGAACAAGAATGTAACCATCCCTATTCTCATCGGCCATCTCTTTTGGATGATGAGATAATCTGAGATCATATTGAAAGACTTGTCATTAGGTTTATTATTGAACCTTAAAATGGTTTCAATAGCTAATAAAATTACAAGTCCCTCAAGGCATTCTGGTTTCCCATTAAGAAATAGCCAATAGAAGAGAGAGAAGACGACATTTTGATTCCCATAAGCAAAAGGATAAAAATATTAAGATAATTCCTAGACAATGGCAGACTGTCTACTACTTAGTAGTTTTTGAATAACTTTAAGGGAATTCCTTTTGATGATTTTCAAACTGAAATCATTCATTTTGACCACTCTAATAAAATTGTAGGGTTTTATAGAAACCAATCAAACCACCTAACTACTTTTTGTTGTTTTGTTCCTCCTACGTATGCTAATTAATATATAGCTAGATGTAGAGAGGAGAGATCATCATCCATAGACATTGAACCTGATGACAGAGCCAATTAGTTAGAAGATAGAAGCAACAAGAACGACCATGCTCCCAGATACCTAAGAAGAATAGAGGCTCTAAGATAAAAGATGGAGATATGAGACAAGAAGAAACTCAAAGACAACTTATGTTGTGATTGTTCCATGTTGCAAAAGTTAGAATCCCATTCTGACACCGTTAATGATTGAGCTATGATGTCTTGAAAGAGACATTCTGATGGATGCATGAGAAATACTAACCAACCATCCAAACATTGACAATTCCCTAAATAGTTGTCAAAGGTACACATAAATCATGCATGAATTTTATTGAAATTTGCACATGGAAAACTAATTTTCCTTTACAATTACATAAAGTTACACGTAGAGTAGACTAGAATATCAAATGGCAGTATTGCATAAACTTAAAACAATTCAATTAAAAAATAATAAATACACTACATCTAATGATATTCAATTAAATTAGGTTATCTACTTTTTTAAATGTGATCCGATTGCACTATCATGGATCAAGTCAAGGTGATGGTAGATCCAAAATGTGATGGTGTCCTCCAACTTGTTCACTTTTGTGTACAATGCATCATATTCTAACTGATACAATTAGTATAAATATGTATCATTATGAATCATTTCAGCCATGTACTAGAAGTTTATAGTATGGTCCTAGAATGACTTGCATTCCTCATTCAATAAGTCGATCTCAACAGAAAAAGTGAATCTCAACTAGGCTTCTTGCCCAATGATAGAAATGATATTAGTCTTTACCAATACAATAGTCTAATCTCTATCAAATGTGACCCAAAAATGTAACATATAATATATAATGGAATTGTTCTATTATCTATCTCTCTAATTGAACAAACATAATACAATTCTCCTGATCATTCACTCAAATGAACAAAATCGTATAAACTTGCATACTCTGTGTTCACCCTTGGTGTGGCAAATTACCCACAAAAGCAACTAAGCCCATGATAAGTATTCATTGTGATTAGCTACAATAAACAACAATAATAACATACTTAATTTTTTAATTCATCACTTAAATTTGTTACGACCATTAGTGATATGTCTTGAAAAGGTTTCACACTCTTTATTATAATATATAGGTAAGAATAAAACACTAGCTATAATTCCATCCCTCCCCTTAGTGGATGGGCATGGATTAGATAGTCCCATGTGAATTATACTACACTAATCCACTGAGATAATTAGTCTACATGGTTAGGCAATTGAAATTTCATAGCTAAGTAGAAACCTTCCTTTGATGGCAAATAAACTATTTTGTTTTTAAAAAAGTTAATTGCAACACCTGTATTCTATTTTCACGATGAAGGTGGTCAAATTCTAGGATTTTTTTAATAAGAAAGCTGAAAAACAATTGTTCATCAAAACCATCTCTTTAATCATTATTTCCTCCATGTAAAGAATATTAGTTAAATTGTGGCAATCATGCCCAAAATATGTGCTAATTTTAATTACAATTTAAGTTAATGTAACAAATAAGTATGTGCAGATTCAGGTAGACTTAGTCTGATTCTAATTGGAGAAAATTGGTTTTGAGGTTATTGATGCCTTCATGGTTGTGGCAAACTTAGTTTTAAGAATGAATTTTCAATATCTAGGTTGTTTGAATTGGAAAAATCTGATTTTGAGACAGTTTTGAATCAACCTAGTACAGAATCCAAATATTGTGAAACTAAAATTTGACACTATGACTAATACATTCAAATTTTGATGGATCTGAGTCAACTTTAGGTTGAATATGATCATTTAAGTTAAGGTCTAGATCCACTCTGAGTTCTAAATTTAACAATCTAGGATAATGGCTGGAATAGTGCATGTTAAATCAGGTTAGTTGTAGGCCTAATCTGTCTTAAGATCGAGCATTTTATTACTTAGAACCGTCTCAAACCAAGAATTTTAATTGAATAGTCTCCACAATGGATGGAGATGGTGAAAAGAAACAACTATATTTGTCATGCAATGATTTTATAGTTACATAACCCCACCAAGTGACTATATTGTGGAATTGATTTCTACTTTTAAAAATAGTCAACGTGTTGTACAACTATATCTCTATTAAGAAACATGTGTTTAGAGACACATTGTAATACCATTACTTTAGTTAAGTGTGTGTGCATATATATGTGGGTGTATATATCTCTATGTGTCTCTGAAGGAATATAATATTATTAGATTTTAGGGTGTTTGTAGGTGTTGGTGTTTGGTTCATTATGCAAAAACAATTCTCTATAAATTATTTGTGTGGAAGTTAGTGACTTGTGATTTTTCCACAATAGAGTCTTCAAACCACACTTCATTTATGAAGTGGTGTTGTGTAGCTAATCACAAATTTTCCATTGTGAGAAGTATTTTAAATTTAGAAAATATCATGAACATAGATTGCTTATAGTTTACAACTTAGATTATTAGAGTTTTACGATAACTATACTATCTAAATATGGTCATCCCTACATGATCCCCACACATAGTTCTTATTGAAAAAGTTGGCTAAAAAAATAAGAAATGCAATTAAATTTTACCAAAAATTGATGTGCATTAACATGTATGTGTGAAACAAGGAGCCTGAAATTAGTTATCTAGGAAATAGTCCTTAAAGTGTAAAATTTGGAGCCTCCAACTTTTACTCTAGAAACTAAATTTTTGTTAACTATGACGTCCCACTTTATTGCACTAGTCAAGCTTTCCCAGCCATGTGTAATCATTAAGGCAATAGATTATCATGGTTCATGTTCACACAGGACCAACAAATCATGTTGGGAGGTGAATTTGTTCATGTACATAGTTATTTTCTTCTTCTAAGAGTATCAATTTCTAATATGAGACTCTTCATGTCTGCTTTTTAAGATGATACATAGTCACAAGTGCTTTTACCACTATTTGTATTTCATTCTTACGTAGTTGACTTATCTTATCATTGTGTCCCTTAGTACAATCTATGTTGTGAAGTGGTCTCATATCTGGTTCACTAGTACCATCATACACATTTTTAAACAACTCCTCAACTATATGTATAATATGGTCGACATGGGTTATTGTCTTTGGATCGACTATTACTGACATCATGTAGGAAAGACCACAGTGTCATACATCCACCATGTTATCCATTACCTATAAGCATTTTTATAAACAAATTAAATAAATATTTTGGATACAAAATAAGAAATGAAATGCTATACAATTGATATCAAGATATAACTCATACAGCTGGTGAGGAGTGGTTCAGGTGGTTCGGCACGGTGTCCCCTCATGAAGGGACTCAGGTTCAAAACCCAGCGGCCGCTTTCGAAATGGTACCCGTCGTGCAGGCCGGCCAACTATGCGCTTTAACTGGTTCCTGAGTGTGCGGGGCGCTCGGAGGCCGAGAGTTTTACGCTGTCTGGGGGGTCACAAAAGTGGCACTTCTATGGGGGCGGTTCTCTCGATAATTAAAAAAAAAGATATAACTCATACAATCCTAAATATCTTCAATAATAATTATTGGTTTTCATAAAATGTTTGCAAGGAATTCAAGGGGAGGAACATCACAAAGTCATACATACTTAATTACTTCCCGTATTATACATTTAGCTAGATTTATCATTTTTTTTGTAAATACATAAAACAATATAATGAAAAATACATGACTAAAAGTTATTTTGATAGATGACCATGTTTCCTTGTTTATTAATGAAATAGTTAAAAAAATCACACTAGATCCATCAAGATACCATTCACATGAACAATTATTAAGTGAAACACTAATCCTAGGACAAAAAACTAATTCATCTAAGAGAAAGGCACTTGCATTCCCAATATGATATAAACATTATGGATAATACTTGGATTCTCAATAGAATTATCATAAATTACACTTACATAAGAAACTAACTTAAGTTTAAGTTTATACGGGACCATCGATTGATGTTTGTGTAAGAAATTTTTACCAGTTAAAGTAGAATTGGTGATGACAACAATGATGAATCAATGACAACAAGTATGAGATGGAAGTGATTGTTGGTATGTATTCCCAAAGAGCCAGTCATATGATGATTTTAATTAGGCATAATGCAATTGATTTGATAATAATAATACTGGTGATTCTAATTATTCTATATTGTTCAGTTATGAGATAAAGGTGTAACATAATAAATGTCTAAAGAATGATGTTACTCGATAACATATGTCTTCAAGTTTAGGACCTGGACAATGAAAGCATATGTATGATAAGATTACATACATTTTTGTTATGTCCCTAGTCGGATATTATTGTGGATGCAAAATAGACAAAAATAATATATAAGACTAGAATGTGTGTTGGCTGATGACAGAATCTCATTAGTCATGATATATATAATCAAACCAAACACATGGGTACTTGTTAGAGAACAGTGTACCGAGTATACCCACCTTGAGAGTGATACATGGAACCATTTAATGGTAATCAGAATCAGCTCTCAAAGTTATAGTGGTGAATGTGGTTCTTATACCTGAAGTCACAACACTCATCACATGTCCTTTGATGAACTTTAACACTGTCCAACCTGGCCTTGAATAAGGGTTGCCATAAAGGTGGTGCTTCGGTATGTCATGACACATGGGGATGACTTTGAGTGATGTAGATGGGATTTGGCCCTCTTACTAGAGATGATATCCTAGAAACTTGATAAGAGATATTGAGAAATGCATGGCCATGCTCATGTGAGTCAATATGTGATATTGAGCTGACGTGTATCTCAACAGTCTTCTCAAGTTCGAGAAAAATGAATCAAGTATGAAGAGGATGGTGATTTCATGCCTCACATTCAATTTTGGATATCAACGCCAAAGAACTACATGATCACTATAACACTGATCACATATTGTAGGTTGAAGTTGTTCTCCAACTTTCCAATTACTTGGGTAGCAATGTTGTATTGCTAGATACCACTCATTGTTTGTGATATCATAGTCTAGTTATGGACATTCATTGCCAATGTAATTTGGGACCTATGGGGTCAGACACATATATGCACCTAGAAAAGAGTTTACTTATGAATATGGCTTGACTTGATTACGGAAGTGTTTAGGTAATCAACTTAAATAACATTGGCAATTAGTTGGCAGACTGGAGGTTCTAGTGGATCGACTGGAGTGTCCAGTCAATGACTGGATATCCCAATCGACTGGCTGGACTATCAGTAAGACTCGATCAAAGATTAATGTTGACATCATGTCATGCATTGATCGTCGCATTGAAACCCAATATGTTTGAGAATATGAAATATAGCCAAGCGATTGACTAGAATGTCCAGTCGATCGAGTGTTGTACCAGTCAACCGACTGGGAGTCCAAACAATCGACTTGTGATTCGCGGAAGCTGAAAGTTTATGAAATTCATCCCCTCGTGTCCCCGAGTTTGTGAAAACTCTAACACTTCTAATCCTATATGGGGGGTGGCCAAGGCTCCCCAGAAAAGTCTCCTAATATAAACGTTCTAATAATGTAAGATCCAGAAGCATCTTACATGTTAAAGGGAGAGATAGCCAAAAGGGAGAAAGTTGACTCTGGTACATTAAAAACACGAGGGACAACTCAATTCTAGAAGAATGACAAGAGTTGTCGATGGTCTGTGTGGACTACATAGAGGTGTGGAGGCCTTTGTCATCAAGCTAAGAGAACTGTGTCAACCTCCATCTATGGTGCTACACCAGGTTACCACCGCCGTCGACCATTTGTATGCTGCTTGAAGAAGAAGCATGACTCTATGAGGATTGTCACTGGACTTATTCCAGGACTAGGTAAAAGCCTCACAACCCTTTTTTCCAATTCATGATTTTCAAATGCGATCCGCTGGTTATCGGAAATATGGACAAATTTTTCCCGCTACAATCTTTGTCACCCTATTTCCCTATACACTACTATAGAACCTACCTTTAGTGTCGGTTATTTAAAGCCTTTAGTGTCGGTTTCTAAGCGACACCTATGTGGGCGACACTAAAAGTCCAATCATTAGGTGTCGGTTCCATAATCGACACCCAAACTCTTCGCGCGCCACCGAAAACGCACCATCATGGGACTATAGGCGTCGGTTATTAGGTAAGAACCCGACAACCAAACCCTTCGCGCCACAGAAAGGGCGCCATGTTGGGCACCATCAGTGTCGGTTATCTACAAATAACCGACAACCAAGCCCTTCGCGCCACACAAAATAGACGCCGGTTATTTGTAAAAAACCGACACTATAACATTATGTGTCGGTTATTTACAAATAACCGACGCCTATTGGTTTTTTTTTCTGTCAGTCTGCAGACCTGTTGTGGCTGGTCGCAGGATGAGAAACCTGTTCAGTTCAGTTATGAACTGCAGGTTTTACGACATCCATTGATATCAGCCGACAACAGGCCGCAAACCTGCAAAATTAACAATAAAAAAGTAGCACATGCATATAGCAATGCAACCTGCAGTTCCATTTTATTTTCACACATTTATAAACATTCACACATGCTAGCAATCTGTAGTTCCATTGATTCACATTCACACATGTAGACTTCATATAGCAACCAACACTTTCATTCATTTTCACTCAAACACATGTAGAAACATCTAGACATGTAGAAACATTCACACATATATTATAATTCAGAAATTCATTTACAAAGTATCATTATTTAGTCAATATTCGCTATCAGGATCCCAATTATATTTTAAATCCCCCACTAATTGTATGGCTGTTGCCCATTCTTCTACTACTTCATTTAATTCTCCCATCGTATCGGGCTCATGTACATCTGGTAAGTCATTTCCTGTACTGGGGTCAACTTTAAACACATGTAAAGAGAATGATGTATATATATAATTAATGAGCTATAAATAAGATTGATATATTTCATATTATCTCTTGTCGGCTATATAATACCTCAGCAATACAATCAATGTCCATTGCGGCATTTTTGACAAGCATGTGCATATATCGCATGACATAGTATCCACATGCCCATCCGTTGTCTTGTGTAGCACACTATAAATTCAAACATACAAAATATTAAAAAATACAACTAATTAAGCATTGTTCACATAAATAATATATACATATATTGCAGTAGGGAACTTACTTTCACGTTCTTCCAAATTATTTGCTGGTTCTTTTTCATGGGGACCTTTCCTCCAGCCTTTTTGTACTCCTCAAGACCCCTACATGTTAATGTAACACAGAACATTGCAATTAAATAGTAATGTAATAACATATGTTAACGGATATGAAAAATGAAATATTTCTCACCGAAATATTGCCATTTTCATTTTGTGTCCAAATCTTGTATTCAATTTACTCCCCTTAGGATCTAGATAATACACAGTGAACGTCTCGGGGGAAATAACCAATAACTCCCAATGCTTACCCCTAGAGGAAAAAAAGTTAAAAATTAATAACTCAAAATCCACAGTAAAATGTAATTTTCTTAAGTCCAAATTATAATAAGCAAAGTAAACTTACTCTACATTGAATGGAGCCATTATCGCCGTCTTCTTTTTTACAGAAAAAATTGAAAAAGCCTCACAGCAGTATTGTTGAACTGATGTAGGGTCTTTAGCTACTAGACTAATCAAGGATGGAATCAAAAACCCTACATGTTCGAATCCAAAATCTGCACATATGTTGTCTAAGTAGCTGCAAAATATGTATTAATTACGCATGCATTAATAAATAAGAAACCAGATCACCAGATCATACACAAGGTATATGGATGTATAAAGAATATCTCACCTTATCCATAGCTCTATCACAGATGTATTTAGCCAATCATTTCGAAACAACTCCAAAATATCTTGTATAAATAGTTTTGTTTCGTATGACTGACCTGTAGAATCTGAATCAGAAGAAACAGTTATAGGGGAGTTTATATCATGTTCCCCTAACCATATTGCCATACCCCTACAGTTAGGACCTAACGAGATAGGTAGGTCCTGTGGAACCCAACTAGGTAATGCTGGAGGTGGAAGTGGAGGCCTAGATGCTGTGGGTGTCTTCTTTTTAACCTGTATATATATATAATAATTTTAGATCAACTGCCAGCATATACACACACTAACAATTGAACGTAATGTAAATTTACCACACCTTTTTAGTAAAGAAGACATACGCTTTTTCCCACAATATCACTCCGCCTACTGCCTCACCAAGTGTTTCACAATCTGGGTGGGCATATGGCAGTGGAAGTTCCAGAAATTGGGGGAATATATGTATCGGGCTCACCCGAATCCAACCAGCTGGTACTGGAGACCCGTGACACGTTTCCCCTGGTTGGGATGGGTAAGTCGACGCCTCTTCCACGACATATTCTTTACTTTTTAGATGGCATGGCTTCAACACCTACATATTTTTGTGTAAAGAATGTTATATACATATATACATATCATCTTTTTTTAAACGACTACAATTTCATATATACGTATCATCTTGAATTAAAAAACTAGTTACTATGTCATAAAAATACTTACAGTGGATGTTCTAGGTGGTGGGTCTACAGGATTACTCCCAACCTCTGCAGTAGGAGTAGGAGTAGAGCCTGCAGTAGGTATTGTCTGGTAAGTGGCAGTCTGAGATGCCTGCCACTTTTGCATTGCTTCTTCGAGTTTTTCTTTGAGTTTCCTGTCAAATAGCTTATCCACCTATACATGGATAAAAGAAATGTCAAATTCTAATTTTTGAATTCTCTTTTACAGTAACATCTACAAGGAAAAAAATATGTTACCTCTTCTTGTGAAAGTCCCACTTTTGGGACATGTTTGCGCTGGGATGGCCCAAAAAAAGCTTTGATGCCCACACCAGCGCCTGCAGCCCTAACACGTCCAGGATGCTCTGGGTTACCCAGAGCAACTGTCAATTCATCCCTTGTGCCCTCAGGGATTAACTTTCCTTATTTCCTCAGCTCGTGCAGCTCCCGCTAATCGCCAAAACAAAAATTTGTACTTAAGTAAACAACACAAATAATCAATAGTCGAATGATTGCTGTAAGAGTTGTATTTTACCATTTTTGCAGCCGCCTCAGCAGTTGCAGCCTTAGTTAATTCTCCCTTCTTATTTTGCCTCCCAGCTATCCAGACATCATGGCGAGGCAGAGGTGTGCTACCTATGGTAGAGGACTCCTGAGTAGCAGCAGACTGAGCAGAAGCAGCCTCAGCCTGTAGTCTTTGGCGAACGCCTGCATATCCTCTTGGACCCATTGTGTGGTCGTGCACATTCATCGCACGCCTTGATCTTTGTGCATCACTGAGGGCCTAGTTAGTATGCACATTAATGATTTGGTTAGTAACACTAAATGTTAATCTTGAATAAGTGAATACAACATATATTAATTAATGAGATTGAGACTGACGCCTAATACCTTGAATTCATCAGTTTGTCTTGAAGCAACAAACACGTCCCATTCTTCTTTGTCCAAGAAGTTCCACTGTTCAGTGGCTGTCTTCTTCCTCTTGTCGGCTTCTTTTATGTATTCTCTTGTGAGATTTGTCCTATAGTTCCTTAGGACTCTCCCACAGTGTTGCATCACGCATTTACGATGCAGCTTTTCATCCAATTCAAATATACTCTGCAAAATAGAATTGCTATTAACTAATATCCAAAAATTTAGTAATCTACAAAATAGAATTGTAAATTAATAATAACTCACGCATAAATCCCTCCTTATTAAATCTTTCTTCTCCTTAGAAACGTTATGCCAAGAATCTAAGCGACAACCGCAATGGCTACGAGTAACATATCCAAGATATGAAATAAATGAATTGCGATTCACACCACATGCATTTCCTGCATTATCGAAATCCACAACAAGTTTGGGTCCATTGCCCTTTTGCGCAATTAACTTCTTCATCATAGTGATGCTCCTTCTCTTGTCAACTTTTTGGCGTTGTTGATCAAGTGCCTCAAGTGCTGCAGATGGTACCTGTGCATCATCAACCTAAAATTTGACAAAATATTTCACATTTACAAGATATAACTATAAATGGACATATAGATATAAATATATGATCTATTTTTAAAACTTACATTGTGAGGCGGCGCATTGATGTCCTCACCCTCACGGTAGTCATCAGCACGGTCATCAGGAGAATGGTCAGCCATCTGCAAATTCACATTCAAATTGTAAAGTTCACATTGTAAAGTTCACATTGCAAATTCACATTCAAACTGTAAAGTTCACATTCACATTGTAAAGTAATTCACATTATAAATTAAGCTCACATAGTAAAGTTCACATATTCAGAAAAAATAAAAACGTATAATAAATGTGTACCACCTATCCCATTCTTGAATACCTAATCTCACTAGTAAGTGTATAATGTGTATTGGATTTTCAAGAAAATTTCGGCAGCATTTCCCCGTTGTTCTCGAAGTACATATGTACTTAGAGAACAAACGGGGAAATGTTGTGGAAATTTTCTTGAAAACCCAACACACATTATATTCACTTACATCCTAAGCGAGATTAGGTGTTCAAGAACAATCCCAAACCGGGGACTATCCAAGATTTACTCCTAATGAGTAAATCTTGGACGGGTTTTTAGGCCAACAAATAATGTGTTGTCATTCTTATACCTAAAATCCTAGTTCTTCAAGTTAGGGTGATTATTGATGTCTTTAAAAGCATGATTGGCAATTTAGGGAAAAGTTCATCATTTACATTCCAAGCATGTCACATGTGTTTATTTATGTATTGATTTTGATATTATTTAATCATCTACTGATTTAACTTTAGTTAATTATCAACTGTTTAACTTTAGTTATCAACTGATTTGTGTTTATTTATGTATTGATTTTGATACTATTTAATCATCTACTGATTTAACTTTAGTTATCAACTGTTTAACTTTAATTATCAACTGATTTGATTATATTATATTTATTCATCTACTATTTGTATTCATTTATGTACTGATTTGAGAATTGATTAATCATCACTGATTTATAATTTTATATTAGTTAATCAACTGATTTGTATTTATTCATCTACTTATTTGTATTTATTCATCTACTGTTTTTTATTTAGCTATTTACTCATTTGAATTTATTTATACTGCTTCTGAAATTATGTAAGAATCTACTGATGTAACTTTATTTATCAACTGATTCATATTTACTTTTCCACTTATGTATTTATTCATCTACTTATTTGTTTTTATTTATTACTGTTTTTATTTAGTTATCTATTGATTTGTGTTTATTTATGTACTAATTTTGATATCATTTAATCATCTACTGATTTAACTCTATTACTGTATTTATTGTATTTTATTCATCTACTATTTGCATTTATTTATGTGTTGATTTAGGAATTATGTAATCATCTACTGATTTATATTAGTTTACCAATTGATTTGTATTTAATGTATTTATTCATCTACTAGTAATGAAAATGGCTGTCTTTCTTTCTAGTGATAAAAGAATATCAAACACATATACACGAAAATGCTACTATAGTTGCATCTGTTGTGTAGCCTACAACAAGGTATTCAACTTTAACATTGGATAACCATTATAGTTTCATTGACATTTTAAAGAACAATGGCAATGAATAATGCAAATGTAAAGATAGAAAAACTTGAGTTGAGTCTATTAGACAGGCAATATTAAGCTAGGGGATGAGGAAGAAGGAAGAAGTCGGCGTACCTTGAGGGCAACAAGGTGAAGCTGACAGCACCGGAGCAGAGGAGAGCAGCTGGAGGTGACGGCGGTGAGGAGAGGAGGACCAGCAACCGGCGACGGCTCGGCGGAGCGGCGGCGAGGGTGTCGAGGAGACCAGCAACCGGCGGCGCAACAACCGGCGGTGACGGCGACGGCGGCGAGCGACGTGCGAGGAGACGAACGGCAGCGCGGGGAGCCAACCGGCAACGACGGCGGGAGCAATCGGGGGAAATCGCCAGACCCTAGCACACGGCAATAAAACAGAGACAATGGGGAAAAGTTTTGTTCGCGTGGCTATTAAGTTGACAATATGTGTCGGTTATTTAAAAAAACCGACAACTAAACCAACAGTGTCGGATCTTTGACAACAACCGACAACTATACTACTTAATATTCATCAGTTTATAAATAAAAGACAACCGACAACTATTCCTGTCTCGTGCATACCCTTTAGTTGTCGGTTATTTATTAAAAAACCGACGACATATGTCCAATTTTGAAGGTAATTTTTTCGCTGGAATTTTGGTTTTGGCGGTTGATTTTAAGTGTCGGTTGTTTATTAAATAACCGACACTTATTGAAAGTGGTACCCGTGTCTGGTCGACCTTCACATATTGGATGTCGGTTTAGGTTAAAAACCGACACAGTAGGGTTTATGTGTCGGTTTTTGTATACAACCGACACCTTGAAAACTGACTTTATAAGCCATTTCTGTAGTAGTGATAGTGATATAGAGTTGTGTCATTTACTATGTTCCAAGATTTAATTAATATGATCAGATTTTGTTTTGTCATGTATTTTATTACACGTGATGTGAATATTTATAATAATTAATGCACATATTCATTTAAATACCACATATGCTAAGAAATGCGTTGTAGATCCTATTATATGATATGATGTATATGCAATATATACACTTGCCCCTAAAATTGTTTTGATGGTGAATGTATTCGTGGTTATGGACAATACCCCTTGACATATGTGTGCTTGGCTAAATGGTTGAATTCCTATCTTTTAATTCAATTTCCTATCTTTTAACTTTGCTAAGAGAGCATAAGTTGTATGCTAAGTTTAGCAAATGTGAGTTTTGGTTACCAGAAGTTTCTTTTCTAGGACACGTAATATCTGCCTCAGGTATCCATGTTGATCCTAAGAAGGTAGAATTTGTCTTGCAATGGGAACAACCAAAGACACCGACAGAGATACGCAGTTTCCTAGGACTGGCGGGATATTACAGGAGGTTCATTAAGAACTTCAGTTCTATAGCTTTACCCCTAACCAAGTTGACCAGGAAGGAGGTTCCTTTTGTCTGGAATGACGTGTCAACATTCTTTCCAGCTATTGAAAGAAAGGTTAACAAGTGCACATGTGCTGGTGTTACCTGAGCAAGGGAAGGGGTACATAGTTTTCTGTGATGCATCTAAGAATGGTCTAGGATGTGTGTTGATGCAGGATAATCAAGTGATTTCTTTTGCTTCTCAACAACTTAAGAAACACGAGGAGAATTATCCGACACATGATCTAGAGCTAGCTTCTGTGGTTCATGCTTTAAAGATCTGGAGACATTATATCTATGGAGAAACATTCCAGATTTTCATAGACCATAAGAATCTAAAATATATCTTCTCACAACATGAGTTAAACATGAGACAATGCCACTGGATGGAGTTAATCAAGGACTACGATTGTATAATTGATTATCATCCAGGGAAGGCTAATGTAGTGGCTGATGCACTAAGTAGGAAATCATCATCACCAGCCTTAGATAAAGCACATTTGAACTCCTTAGTGTGCTTTAAAAGAGATATGCTTATCTCCTTGAGGCAAAATAATGTACAACTTAAGGTATCGTTGTTAGCCGGGCTGTTAGCTGAGATGCAAGTGAAACCTACTCTGAGACAACAGATTAAAGAAGCACAACAAGATGATGTTGTGGTTCAGCAGATCATGTCAGAGTATGGTAATGAGAAACGGGATGGCTTTCATGAGTCAGAGGATCAGGTAGTCTGTTACCATGATAGGATGGTAGTACCTGATGCCAATGACTGAAGGAAGTTAGTCTTGGAGGAAGCTCATTCTTCAATGTATGCAATGCATCCAGGGAACACCAAAATGTATCATAACGTGAAGGATATGTATTGGTGGCCTGGTTTGAAGAAGGATGTAGCTGAGTTTGTTATGCGGTGTCCGGTGTGTCAGCAGGTTAAAGATGAACATCAAAAGCCCACAGGAACAATTCAACCTTTGCCTATACCGCAGTGGAAATGGGATCATGTGACCATGGACTTTGTGGTTGGTTTGCCTAGAACAAGAAAAGGTCATGATTCCATATGGGTGATAGTTGATAGGTTGACTAAGACACCATATTTCCTTCCTGTCAAAACAACCTACACTATTGAGAAACTTGTACAGATATATATAGATGAGATACTGCGGTTGCATGGGGTTTCAGCTACTATTGTTTCTGATAGAGGTCCCCAGTTCACGAGTCATTTTTGGGAATGACTACATAAAGCTTTGGGTACACAATTAAGGTTTAGTACTGCCTTTCACCCATTGAAAGATGGACAATCTGAGAGGACCATGCAAACCTTGGAGGATTTGCTTAGGGAATGTGTCCTTCATTTTGTAGGAAGTTGGGATCTACACCTGAGCTTGATAGAATTTGCTTACAATAATAGCTATCAACATAGTATTGATATGGCACCATATGAAGCTTTATATGGTATATGTTGTAAATCTCCTTTATGTTGGTATGAAACAGGAGAATATCAACTTTTGGGTCCTGAGCTAGTGCATCAGACAACTGAGAAGATTAAAGTAATAAAACAACAATTAAAGACTACACAGGATAGATAGAAGTCATACGCCAACAAACGGAAAAGACCTTTAGAATTCTAAGTTGCAGACAAAGTATATCTCAAAGTCTCACCTTGGAAAGGTGTCCTTAGATTTGGAAAGAAGGGAAAGTTAGCTCCTAGATTTATGGGGCCTTATCCAATCATTGAACGGATTGGAAAGGTAGCCTATAAGCTGGAGTTGCCACCTGAGCTGCATAAGTTGCATCCAGTGTTCCATATCTCCATGTTGAGAAAGTGTCATCCTGACACAGAGTTAGTTTTGCAACCCGTGGAGGTAGAATTAAATGATGATATATCATACGTTGAAGGACCTGTGATGATCCTTGATAAAAGAATTAAAAAGATGAAAAAGAAAGACATATGTCTTGTGAAAGTTCTTTGGCATCACCGTGGCATTGAAGAATCTACGTGGGAGCTAGAGGAAGAGATGAGGAGGAAGTACCCTTCTCTTTTCTCTTGATGATTTCGAGGACGAAATCCCTATTAGGGGTGGATAATTTGTAACATCCCTGATCTGGGTTATGCTTTAACCCTAGATGTTTTGTTTAAGAAAGATAATTATATGATTGCTATTATCTTTTGAAAAGTAATTAAGGCTCAAGAGGAACTTATGTTTCAATTTTAGTCCTTTTTGAATAATGTTGAAAACAATGTTTTGCCCATTTTGGACTAAAGTGCAAATTACCCAAGTTGAAGGGTTAACTTGCAAATGTTACATGGTAAAATGCTCCTCAAGTGTTATAGCATCATAAGAATGAGAATGATGCATAGGTATGGCTTGTGAAAGCCTGAGCACCAAGAAAGAGCTTATTAAGCAATGTTTGTGCATTAATACCTAGTTTTGGTGTAATGTGTAATTTACCCAAAACCTTGGGTTCAATATGCAAAATACCACTTCTAGAGAGTCCCTAATGTTTCTTGGTATCAATTAGAGACAACAAAATCAGAGGGGAATCTCATTTGAATCTCTTTGGAGGAGAGAGAATCTTAATATTAAAATAATCAAAATTTAAGCACGTGAAACCCTGATTCAATTTATGCAAAAATAAATATATTAATGGAAGTGCCCTTCAACCAAAAATGTGATGGTTGAATTTTTGTAATTGTGGAAGTCCTTGTGCCTTGCAATGGCACTAAAATATCTAAAGTGAGTGGAGATCCCACTCACATTAGTTAAGGAAAAAAGTAATATCCACTAATTTTTGGATATTATTATTATATTGATTAAGGTGCTTCATTTGTTTTCTTTTAATTCATGGATAAAGAAGAGTAATTTGAAGGGAAGTATGATGGCTTCGTATGCAAGGAAGTGAGGGGGATAAGTGGCACCAATTTAAGGAATTGAAGGATTTTTATAACACTTTCTCTCTCTTGAAATTCCCTTACATATATCCCATTTTCCACCCACATGAAAGACTCTTTTTCAACTCTTCTTTCTTTACTTACTTTGGCCGAACACAAGGGAGTTTAGGAGCAATATGAGGACGTAAACCAACCTGTAGGTGAGCTCCTTAATCATCTTCAACCTTGATTTCATGGTGGAAATCGAAATTCAATGCTTATTTTCTTCTTTTCTCCATTCAATCTTCAACTTTAGCTATTTTTTTCACTCAAAGACTTGAGGACGGACATTGGGAAGTTGAGAAAGCTTCAATCACCATTGAATACGTGAAGCTTGAAGCTTGGATTCAACTTTTAAGGCGGGTTATATAACTTGAACCTTTAAATGTTATTATTGATTTTCCTTCTTTATCAGATGTTGATTCTTTATTCTTTCCCGAAATTCCTTTTGATTAGTTGATGAAATCACCATAAGAATCATAGGAGATTTCGAAGGTTTGTAGATTGAAGATGATGATGTCATCTTAGAGCACACCACAATAAATATCATGTGCAAATGGTTTCAACTTTGATGACCAAACGGTCTCAAGACCATTTGAGGGCAAATGGTCTCAAGACCGTTTGAGGTTAAATGGTCTCAAGACCATTAGGGGTCAATTGCTGATGTGGATGAATGAAGATCCAATGGTTCAAATTGTTATATTTATAATAGATTCTAGAATGGATGATCCATTGATTACAAACCCTAATCAGATTGATTGGTTGAAACCCTAAATTGATTGAGTCGATTTCTAGGTTGAATGGCCCAAACGGTCTCAAGACTGTTTGAGGGCAAACGGTCTTAAGACCGTTTGAGGTCAAACGATTTCAAAACCATTTGAGGTCAAGAGGAATCATGGATGGATGGAGATCCAAGGGTTATAAGTTGATCTACTTTCAATGGCCTTAATGTTCGATGGTTCAATGAGTGGAAACCCTAAATCAATTGATTAAGAAACCCTAATTGATCCATTAGGTTTCAAGGTGGTTTGGACCAAACGGTCTTGAGACCATTTGAGTCCAAATGGTCTTGAAACCGTTTGGGATCAAACGGTCTTCATACCATTTGCAGGGCAAATGGTCTCAAAACCATTTGATGTTCAATCGATTTCAATGATGGGTTGTTCATTCGGTCTCAAGGTTAATTTGATTAAACGGTTTCAAGGGTTGAAAGCACCAAACAGTTTCAAGACCATTTAAGGGAAAACGGTCTCAACCCTAGATGCCCAAACAGTTTCAAAACTATTTGGAGGTCAAACAGTCTCAACCCTAAGGTGGACAAATGGTTTCAAAACCGTTTGAAGGTCAAGGAGATCAAAACTGTTTGAAGGTTCAAAAGTATCAAAACCATTTGGAGACCTAATAGTCTCAAAGCTATGAAAGATCAATTAACTCTATGATTGTTAATGATGATAATTACAATGGTTGTACCTATAAGGTACTTAAGTGATTAGTACCTTTTGAGTGGTTAACCTTAAAGCTTATGGAAGCAATATCTTAGTACATTATACTAACCCTAAATGTATATGCTTGAATGAAGGGTTGACCTAATCTAATCAAGCTTGAAGTAATCAACATCCTAGAGAGGATGAGAGAGAGAGAGGAATTCATACATGTATAATAATCATGTAGTGGTTAAGCCTCAACACTTTCAACATGAATATAATATGTAATTAGGGTATGATCCTTGATAAAGAGATCATGAAACCCTAATTGAGAAGGTTGATGAGCCCTCACCCTAATTTAGGGCAATGTTAGATGAAACCCTAATCTAGGGTAATGGTGTAACCCTAATCTAGGATGATGATATGAGAAATCCCAATTCAGGGTAATATAATGAAAAACCCTAATTCAAGAGGATGCTTCATAAAACCCTAATTTTGGGTAAAGTTACATGAAACCCTAATTTGGGGAAAAGTTATAAGGAACCTAAATTCGAGACAATGGTATGAAACCCTAATCATGGGTGATGACATGTGAAACCTTAATTTTGGTTTATAGTGTATGAAACCCTAATCTTGAGCAATATTATGATAAACCATAACCCTAATTTTGGGTAATGGGATGAGTATTCCTAATGGACATGAAATGGGAAACCCTAACCCTAATAAGGGAATTGTGATCCTACCCTTACATTGCA
Source organism: Alisma plantago-aquatica (assembly GCA_963693085.1). Lineage (NCBI taxonomy): Eukaryota > Viridiplantae > Streptophyta > Magnoliopsida > Alismatales > Alismataceae > Alisma > Alisma plantago-aquatica. The sequence continues at coordinate 672,809,807 of OY856415.1, forward strand.
TAGTGTTGATATGTAATTGATATAACTATTATCATGTGTAATGATCATGCAGGTAATCATGAGATGATGAGCATAGCCAGGTATGAGCTATGATGTGTTAATTATTTAAATGCTTTATGGGCCTTGTGAGCCATTATATGCTTTGTTGCCTAGTAAGAGGTTAGAAGAGATCAATTGGGGTTTGGGAGCCATGTGAGATGCTTGTGTAGCCACTATCATGTTTACCTTGGTCAGATGACCTGAAGGTATTAGTTACCTGATAAGTGGTAACAAGTTTTCTTTGATGAACCGAGGGTTTGAATACCCATATTTCATAATCATCATGATGAGATGTTAAGTGATGAGAATGTCCATGATGAGATAAGGGATTGAGATCCCAATATTTTGTAAAGTTTTGAAAAGTACTTGATAGAAGTATTACACATTCTTTGTAGCTTTTGTCATAATAGTTGATGTTTGGAAACTTGTCTGATGCTAAAAGAATATGCAATACACTTAATTAATCAAGTGAAATCTTATCATGTAGAGACCTGACCATAGATCCATCATCATCAGTATTTGGTGATGGAGAAACAAGTTTTCTTATGAGAATTCCTGGAATGCATATTTTTGAATATGTGGGGGTAATGGGCGAATATATCTGTATGCCTCACAGGAATGATTGTAGGCCATATCCTATGCATAGGAATGGTTATGGACCATATCCCAATAAGAGTATGGCTATGGGCCATAACTCCACAATACCAGACATTGGCTAAGGGCCATATCCTGAAGAGAGTATATGCTACGGGCTATAACTCTATAGTGAAGTTACCAATATACCCTGGAAAGCTATTTAGCAGAGACATAAGATGTCCTGCATAAGATCTCATACTGATTGAGATAAGGGAGGTTATGGAAAATCCAGCTCTTCCTTAACCTATGTATGGTACCGATTTTGATTTCGCAATGGTCGGTTGGAGTATGAGAGGTATACCTCATCTCCTCAGGGCTTAAGTATAATTGTAAAATGTAATCAGCCGTGTAGCGTATCTGCTTAAGGTTGAAATACGAGAATCATTGGTTGATGTTACCTTGCATAGCATGTCCTAGATGGATAAATGTTATACATGTTCTTCAATTCCTTATTGGATAAGTGACATGCTGCTCTATCAAGTTATAGCTGAAATGCTTTGAATAAGAATATTGCTCTAATATGTTTATACATTGATTTATTTGATGTTGAATATATTTGATTCCTCTGCTCAATTTTATTCTACTAAACTGCAATAATAATGTTTCTAGCGGAGAGTTATATCTCTCGCTGGGACAATTTTCAATTGTCTCACCCCCGTGGGATCCAACTTTTTAGGTAGATGCGAAAGAGGAGGCAGAAACCATATAGCAGGAGAAGAGCAGCAACAACATCAGCAATAGGGACAACAATGATATTCTAGGTGGAGGCACTAGCTGTCATATTTTGTATAGAGAGTCCTATGTGTCATCTCTGTACTCTCAGGTCCTTGGAGTTAGTAGTTAGTACTTTTAATGAATTGATCTAAGATTTTGGCTTGATGCCTCGAAGTTTTTATGTTGTCTGTGTATAGTTTTAACAAGGTAGTTGATGCTTGTAACCCTCGAGAAGAGACGGTACAGGATATGTACTTATGAACCAGGATGTAAATGAAATACATTGGTTCTTGATAAAAGAGTTTTCCTGTGTTTGGATCTCTTTCTAAATGGTTTTAATTTTTAGTGATTTTCAGTAATCTGTTGTTTAATGATCGCTTCCGCTTAGTTAATGACGTTTTGTCAAACGATGCATAACAATTAGTGGTATCAGAGCTCTAGGTTTGCTGAGTCTACAGAGACATAGGATTAATGTTGTTGAGTCGGTTCTAGTGTCTTTCAGTTATCTGATAGTGTCTTCTGCTCACATAGGAGGAGAAGAAGAACTTAAAGATGTCTAGATCACACGAAGAACACGTTGTTGAGAGCAGCATCGTTGCACCAAGAAGAGGTGCAAGGGATCAATATAGGGAGGAACCAGTACCTGAACATCCCCAGCTTAACCAAGCTGCACTAGAAAACCCAACTTTTCATGATCTGTTTGGGCAGTTCATGGCAACCATGATGCATATGGCGGATAGGATTCCACCATCTGCACCTAGGGCACCATATCACCATGAAGGACGGGGAGTCGACAAGACTTTCGAATGACTTCGCTGGGTTGGAGCCACAGATTATGCTGGTACAGCTGACCCAATAGATGCTGACTTGTGGTTGACTGAGTTGAAGAAGGCCTTTAGAATCCTTAATATCCCTGAAGAAGAGAATGTGAGGCATGCAGTGTACCTTCTAAAAGGGAGTGCTGGCCACTGGTGGATAATAGAATAGGGTAAGAGGCTAGGTGTTGAAATCGGATGGGAAGAATTCTGACAAGAATTTGTCAGTAGATACTTCCCCAAGACGTTTCTAGATGAGAAGATCTCTCAGTTTGAGAGGTTAAGTAAAGGACCAATGAACATTAGCGAGTATGAAGCTAAGTTCATGGAGCTTTTGCAGTTCTATCTGCATATGGCAGCTACTGATGAAGAGAGAATTCAGCATTTTGAGAAGGGGTTGAATGCTGAATTGACTACTCCTGTGTCTGCTTTAGAGAACAGGGAGAGGTTCACCACCTTCGTGGAGTCTGTGAGATGGATAGAAAGGTCGGTGATTGAGAAGCGTCAGACTAAGAGAAAGAAGGTGTATACTCAGTTCCAAGGACAGAGGTCCAGGAGTTTTAAGAAACCAAGGTTTTCTGCACCAGCAGCACCACCGAGGTTCAATACCCAGATGCAATGGACGTCAAGTAGGGGTAGGGGCCGTAGTTTTCTTCCAAATAGAGCCCCCAGTACCGCATCAACGTCAGCAACTGGACCTTTTAGACCATATCAAGAGAATAGAATCTGTCATCAGTGTAGACAGGTAGGACATCTAGCAAGGGATTGTCCAACTGGAAATACAATGGTAACCCAACTACTGAGGCAGAGTCAACAAGGTCATCAGAGGAAATAGATTTTGAGTGGCGCTAGAGGATGTGGACAAGCATCCCAAGCTGGTTCGTCAACACCCAACAACCGAGCACTGGGTTCAAAGTAAGCAACGGTGAGATTCTATGCGATGAATCAACCCGAAGCAGTAGTCAACCCTCAAGTTGTGACATGTCAGATGGAACTATTTCATTCTGCTATGTCTTCATCCTACTTCGTATCTATTTTGATTGATCTGGGTGCTACACATTCCTTTATCACTCAAAAAGTGATCCTTGACTGCAATATGACTATTAGTCATAGAGCAGATAACATGTTGTTAGAAACCCCTTTGCTGGGATCTGCAGTGCTGCGGGAGGTGTGTTCTCCCTGCATTCTTTCCTATTCTGGACATCACATTTAGGTGGATCTTATACCACTTGAGATGCACAGGTTCGATATAATCCTTGATATGGACACCCTAAAAAAATATAAGGTTGTCTTGGATTGTGATTCCAAGCAAGCTGTGTTCGCAGATGACAATGACACATGGATCTTTCAAGGAGATAGAAAGATTCTTCCAACCTGTCTAGTATCGGCCATGGTAGCTGAGAAGCTGATGAGACAAGGATGCTTTACATTCTTGGCACATGTGGTAGATACCAGAATAGAGAGTTCTAGTCTTTCTAAAGTTCTAATAGTTAGGGGGTTTGAAGATGTGTTCCCTGAGGAACTTCCAGGTGTTCCTTTGCCCCGAGAGATTGATTTTGAGATTAATCTAATCCTGAGCACACAACTAATAGCACAAACATCGTATAGAATGACACCTGCTGAGATGGCAGAGCTCAAGAAACAACTGTAGGAGTTGCTTGAGAAAGGTTTTATCCGACTGAGTACTTCACCATGGGGTGCTCCGGTTCTCTTTGTTAAGAAGAAGGACAGATCGATGCGGTTTTGCGTTGATTACAGAAAGTTGAATAAAGTAACCATAGAGAATAAGTATCCTCTGTCAAGGATCGATGACCTGTTTGATCAGTTGCGTGGTGCAACTATCTTCTCGAAGATAGATCTGAGGTCGGGATATCATCAGTTGCGTATCAAGGAGAGTGACATACCTAAGTCTGCATTTAGGACAAGGTATGGTCACTATGAGTTCATAGTTATGTCGTTTGGACTAACTAATGCACCAGCTACATTCATGGAACTCATGAATAGAATCTTTCGACCTTTTCTTGATCAGTTCATAGCAGTCTCCATAGATGACATCTTGATATATAGTAGAGATGCTCAACAACATGAGCAACACCTTCAGGCTTTAACTTTGCTAAGAGAGCATAAGTTGTATGCTAAGTTTAGTAAATGCGAGTTCTAGTTACCAGAAGTTTCTTTTCTAGGACACATAATATTTGCCCCAGGTATCCGTGTTGATCCTATGAAGGTAGAATCTATCTTGCAATGGGAACAACCAAAGACACTGACGGAGATACGCAGTTTCCTAAGACGGGCGGGATATTACAGGAGGTTCATTAAGAACTTCAGTTCTATAGCTTTACCCCTAACCAAGTTGACCAGGAAGGAGGTTCCTTTTGTCTGGAATGACAAGTGTCAACATTCTTTCCAGCTATTGAAAGAAAGGTTAACAAGTGCACCTGTGCTGGTGTTACCTAAGCAAGGGAAGGGGTACATAGTTTTCTGTGATGCATCTAAGAATGGTCTAGGATGTGTGTTGATGTGGGATAATCAAGTGATTTCTTTTGCCTCTCGACATCTTAAGAAACACGAGGAGAATTATCCGACACATGTTCTAGAGCTAGCTATTGTGGTTCATGCTTTAAAGATCTGGAGACATTATCTCTATGGAGAAACATTCCAGATTTTCACAGACCATAAGAATCTAAAATAAAACTTCTCACAACATGAGTTAAACATGAGACAACGCCGCTGGATGGAGTTAATCAAGGACTATGATTGTACAATTGATTATCATCCAGGGAAGGCTAATGTAGTGGCTGATGCACTAAGTAGGAAATCATCATCACCAGCCTTAGATAAAGCACAATTGAACTCCTTAGTGTGCTTTAAAAGAGATATGCTTATATCCTTGAGGCAAAACAATGTACAGCTCAAGGTATCGTTGTTAGTCGGACTGTTAGCTGAGATTCAAGTGAAACCTACTCTGAGACAACAGATTAAAGAAGCACAGCAAGGTGATTTTGTGGTTCAGCAGATCATGTCAGAGTATGGTAATGAGAAACGGGATGGCTTTCATGAGTCAGAGGATCAGGTAGTCTATTACCATTACAGGATGGTAGTACCTGATTAAGGAAGTTAGTCTTGGAGGAAGCTCATTCTTCGATGTATGCAATGCATCCAGGGAGCACCAAAATGTATCGTAACTTGAAGGATATGTATTGGTGGCATGGTTTAAAAAAAGTTATAGCTAAGTTTGTTATGCAGTGTCCAGTGTGTCAGCAGGTTAAAGCTGAACATCAAAAGCCCACAGGAACAATGCAACATTTACCTATACCGCAATGGAAATGGGATCATGTGACCATGGACTTTGTGGTTGGTTTGCCTAGAACAACCAAAGGTCATGATTCCATATGGGTGATAGTTGATAGGTTGACTAAGACACCACATTTCCTTCCAGTCAAAACAACCTACACTGCTGAGAAACTTGCACACACACACACACATATATATATATACATATATATATATATGTATATATATATATATATGAGATAGTGCGGTTGTACAGGGTTTCAGCTACTATTGTTTCTGATAGAGGTCCCCAGTTCACGAGTCGTTTTTGGGAATGACTACATAAAGATTTGGGTACGCAGTTAAGGTTTAGTACTTCCTTTCACCCATAGATAGATGGACAATCTGGGAGGACCATACAAACCTTGGAGGATTTGATTAGGGCATGTGTCCTTCAGTTTGTAGGAAGTTGGGATCTACACCTAAGCTTGATAGAATTTGCTTACAATAATAGCTATCAGCACAGTATTGATATGGCACCATATGAAGCTTTATATGGTAGACGTTGTAGATATCCGTTATGTTGGTATGAAACAGGAGAATATCAACTTTTGGGTCCTGAGCTAGTGCAACAGACAACTGAGAAGATTAAAGTAATACAACAACAATTAAAGACTGCACAAGATAGACAGAAGTCATACGCCGACAAACGGTGAAGACCTTTAGAATTCCAAGTTGGAGACATAGTATATCTCAAAGTCTCACCTTGGAAAGGTGTCCTTAGATTTGGAAAGAAGGGAAGTTAGCCCCTAGATTTATGGGTCCTTATCCAATCATTGAACGGATTGGAAAGGTAGCCTATAAGCTGCAGTTTCCACCTGAGCTACATAAGTTGCATCCAGTGTTCCATATCTCCATGCTGGGAAAGTGTCAGTCTGATACAGAGTTAGTTTTGCAACCCATGGAGGTAGAATTAAATGGTGATATATCATATGTTGAAGGACCTGTGATGATCCTTGATAAAAGAATTAAAAAGTTGAAAAAGAAAGACATATGTCTTGTGAAAGTTCTTTGGCATCACCATGACATTGAAGAAGCTACATGGGAGCTAGAGGAAGAGATGAGGAGGAAGTACCCTTCTCTTTTCTCTTGATGATTTTGGGGACGAAATCCCTGTTAGGTTGGATAATTTGTAACATCCCTGACCTGGGTTATGCTTTAACCCTAGATGTTTTGTTTAAGAAAGATCATTATATGCTTGATCTTATCTTTTGAAAAGTAATTAAGGCTCATGAGGAACTTATGTTTCAATTTAGTCCTTTTTGAATAATGTTGAAAACAATGTTTTGCCCATTTTGGACTAAAGTGCAAATTACCCAAGTTGAGGGGTTAACTTGCAAATGTTACATGGTAAAATTCTCCTCAAGTGTTATAGCATCATAAGAATTATAATGATGTAGGGGTATGGCTTGTGAAAGCCTGAGCACCAAGAAAGAGCTTATTAAGCAATGTTTGTGCATTAAAACCTAGTTTTGGTGTAATGTGTAATTTACCCAAAACCTAGGGTTCAATATGCAAAATGCCACTTCTAGAGAGTCCCTAAAGTTTCTTGGTATCAAATAGAGACAAGAAAATCAGAGGGGCATCTCATTTGAATCTCTTTGGAGGAGAGAGAATCTTGATATTAAAATAATCAAGATTTAAGCACAATTGAAATCTTGATTCAATTTAATGCAAAAATAAATATATTAATGGAAGTGCCCTTCAACCAAAAATGTGATGGTTGAATTTGTATAAGTGTGGACTTCCTTGTTCCTTGCAATGTCACCGAAATATCTAAAGTGAGTGGAGAGCCCACTCACATTAGTTAAGGAAAAAGTAATATCCACTAATTTTTTGATATTATTATTATATTGATTAAGGTGCTTAATCTTTTTTCTTTTAATTCATGGATAAAGAAGAGGAATTTGAAGGGAAGGATTATGGCTTCGTATGCAATAAAGTGAGGGGGATAAGTGGCACCAATTTAAGGAATTGAAGGATTTTTATAACACTTTCTCTCTCTTGAAATTCCCTTACATATATCCCATTTTCCACCCACATGAAAGACTCTTTTTCGACTCTTCTTTCTTTCCTTGGTTTGGCCGAACACAAGGGAGCTTAGGAGCAACATGAGGACGTACCCCAACCTGTAGGTGAGCTCCTTAATCATCTTCAACCTTGATTTCATGGTGGAAATCGAAATTCAATGCTTATTTTCTTCTTTTCTCCATTCAATCTTCAACTTTAGCTATTCTTTTCACTCAAAGACTTGAGGACAGACATTGGGAAGTTGAGGAAGCTTCAATCACCATTCAAGACGTGAATCTTGAATCTTGGATTCAACTTTGAAGGTGGGTTATATAACTTGAACCCTTAAAAATTACTATTGATTTTCCTTCTTTATCAGATGTTGATTCTTTCTTCTTTCTTGAAATTCCTTTTGATTAGTTGATGAAATCACCATAAGAATCAAATGAGATTTCGAAGGTTTGTAGCTTTAAGATGATGATTTCATCTTAGCACACACCTCAATAAAGATCATGTGCAAACGATTTCAACTTTGATGACCAAACGGTCTCAAGACCGTTTGGTGATCAAACGATCTCAAGACCGTTTGAGGGCAAACGGTCTCAAGACCGTTTGAGGTTAAACGGTCTCAAGACCGTTAGGGGTCAATTGCTGATGTGGATGAATGAATATCCAATGGTTCAAATTGATCTAATTATAATGGATTCAATAATGGATGATCCATTGATTACAAACCCTAATCAGATTGATTGGTTGTAACCCTAAATTGATTGAGTCGATTTCTAGGTTGAATGGCCCAAATGGTCTCAAGACCGTTTGAGGTCAAACAGTTTCAAAACCATTTGAGGTCAAGAGGAATCATGGATGGATGGAGATACAAGGGTTACAAGTTGATCTACTTTCAATGGCCTTAATGTTGGATGGTTCAATGAGTGGAAACCCTAAATCGATTGATTAAGAAACCCTAATTGATCCATTCGGTTTCAAGGTGGTTTGGACCAAATGGTCTTGAGACCATTTGAGTCCAAACGGTCTTGAAATCATTTGGGATCAAACGGTCTTCAGACCGTTTGGAGGGAAAATGGTCTCAAAACCATTTGATGTTCAATCGGTTTCAATGATGGGTTGTTCATTCGGTCTCAAGGTTAATTTGATCAAACGGTTTCAAGGGTTGAAAGCACCAAACGGTTTCAAAACCGTTTCAGGGCAAACGGTCTCAACCCTAGATGCCCAAACGGTTTCAAAACCATTTGGAGGTCAAACGGTCTCAACCCTATGGTGGACAAACGATTTCAAAACCTTGAAACCGTTTGGAGGTCAAACGGTCTCAACCCTATGGTGGACAAACGATTTCAAAACCATTTGAAGGTCAAGGAGGTCAAAACCGTTTGAAGGTTCAAAAGTATCAAAACCATTTGGAGACCTAATAGTATCAAAGCTATGAAAGATCAATTAACTCTATGATTGTTAATGATGATAATTATAATGGTTGTACCTTTAAGGTACTTAAGTGATTAGTACCTTTTGAGTGGTTAACCTTTGATGCTTATGGAAGCAATATCTTAGTACATTATGCTAACCCTAAATGTATATGCTTGAATTAAGGGTTGACCTAGTCTAATCAAGCTTGAAGTAATCAACATCCTAGAGAGGATGAGAGAGAGAGAGAGGAATTCATACATGTATAATAATCATGTAGTGGTTAAGCCTCAACACTTTCAACATGAATATAATATGTAATTAGGGTATGATCCTTGATAAAGAGATCATGAAACCTTAATCGAGACGGTTGATGAGCCCTAACCCTAATTTAGGGCAATATTAGATGAAACCCTAATCTAGGGTAATGGTGTAACCCTAATCTAGGGTGAGGATATGAGAAATCCCAATTCAGGGTAATATAATGAAAAACCCTAATTCAAGAGGATGCTTCATGAAACCCTAATTTTGGGTAAAGTTACATGAAACCCTAATTTGGGGAAAAGTTATAAGGAACCTAAATTTGAGACAATGATGTGTGAAACCCTAATCATGGGTGATGACATGTGAAACCCTAATTTTGGGTTATAGTGTATGAAACCCTAATCTTGGGCAATATGATGATAAACCATAACCCTAATTTTGGGTAATGGGATGAGTATTCCTAATGGACATGAAATGGGAAACCCTAACCCTAATAAGGGAATAGTGATCCTACCCTTACATTGCATAGTGCTGATATGTAATTGATATACGTGTTATCATGTGTAATGATCATGCAGGTAATCATGAGATGGTGAGCATAGCCAGGTATGAGCTATGATGTGTTAATTATTTAAATGCTTTATGGGCCTTGTGAGCCATTATATGCTTTGTTGCCTAGTAAGAGGTAACAAGAGATCAAATGGGCTTTGAGAGCCATGTGAGATGCTTGTGTAGCCAATATCATGTTTACCTTGGTCAGATGACCTGATGGTATTAGTTACCTAATAAGTGGTAACAAGTGCTCTTTGATGAACTGAGGGTTTGAATACCCATATTTCATAATCATGATGATGAGATGTTAAGTGATGAGAATGTCAATGATGAGATAAGGGATTGAGATCCCAATATTTTGTAAAGTTTTAAAAAGTACTTGATAGAAGTATTACACATTCTTTGTAGCTTTTTTCATAATAGTTGATGTTTAGAAACTTGTCTGATGCTAAAAGAATATGTAATACACTTAATTAATCAAGTGAAATCTTATCATGTAGATCCATGACCATAGATCCATCATCGTTAGCAAGTAATAACTTAATATTTTGGATCTTGACTCACTAGAAGATTGTTCACTAAAATCTTATGAATTGTTAGTGTGTTGGGAAATATGGGCACAAAGTATAACAGCGGACATAAAAAATTAATCTATTTCCATAACAACAAGACCGTGTCAACTACTATGAAATAGGAAGGATGGTTTTAGCGAGTTACACTTGGTCTTGGAGCAAGTCTAGTGACAAAACGCACTTCCTTGCAACGTAAACTAGTTGCTATTGGACGGTGGTTGTGCAACTCCTAGTCCTCACCACGAACAACGAACAAGAAGCCTCCTGTAGCAACTCTGGTGGTCTTGCCACAGACTGCAGGTTGACTCTTCTCTCCAAGCACCAGCCAAAGGACTCCTATCTCTAGAGTAGTCCACACGGACTAATTAGAACTCTTGTCATTCACCAAGAATAGATAGGAAGGAGTTGTCCCTCCCGTTGGTGTACTAGTGAGCAACCTGCTCTCCCAACAACTATGGTCACCAATTCTTTCTCTCCCGTAGCTATCCCTCCTTGTCGGGTAGGACTTGCTTGGACTCTCTCAGTTACCACAACCATAGAGGACAATATTTGTCAGAGTAATCGATTCTCAATTGTATGTGTTGTATCTTAAGAATCCCCCAGTTAAAGCTGTAAATGGGTACTGGTATACCTGTGTACCCGTAAAACTATACCTACCAAAACCCGTCATGGGTCCAATTTTCTAGACCCATGTACCCGCATACCTGTACTGTCCCGGTTCCAATAATGGGTATAGATATACCGATACCCCCTATACCCGTGTACCCATAAATATAAATAAATAAATATAAATTTATACATTTATATATAAGTTTGTTAGAATCTATGGCTAAGAAACTACTGGACATTATCTAACGGTGGATATTTCTAACCTAATGTAGCCTAAAGATTAAAACTGTTGTCCCATAACCCACAGACTTCCAACTCCCCTCCCCTCTAATTCTGCTTTCCACAAAGCGAGCAGACGAAGACAGAGCTAGGGCAGCCTCCAGGCTCCAGCCAGAGCCACCTCTCTATCCGCCTCAACTGAGCACGCTGGCCTCAGCCCGCCGACATCGAGCAAGATCCTCTCCTCAGGTGTGGCTATTCTGGTCATCTTCAAGCCGCCCACCTACTTAGCCCCTCAACAACCCAATGACCCCGTCGCCCCGACGCCCACCCAATCGTTGAGCCATCCCAGCAACTTCTTGATGAGCAGGTCGTCGACGCCACCAAGTCTTGACCGCGGCGAAGGTCTGCTCTCTTCAGGCCACAGAGCTCTCATCAACCCGACGCCAGCCATAAGCCCTCATAAGCCCCATGCCGGCCGCATACCCTCATCAACCCGACGTCGGACGCCCGCCTCACCTCCAACTACGCCTAACTTCAATAGCTCCAACTCATCCCAACTCCATCTCATCGTGCCCAGCTCCAACTCTACCCAGCATCGACAGCGTTCCAGCTCAACTCCTACTGTGTTTTCCTCAGCTCCGCCCCCCTTAGCTCTAGCTCCAAGTGCACCAACCCAACGCTAATGTTCCAGACCAGCGAATCCATCCGCCAGTCTTCATCTCATCTCTACTCTAGTTCATTCTGTTGATCGGCAGTTTGGTTGTGGGAGAAGGTACGAAATACCTTTCTTTCTTTTTTATATGGTGTTTTGGTCCGTTAAATGCTTGTGTCTTTTTTCACATATGTATCTCAAAAGATTGATTGTGGTCTATGTGCTATGCGTGTGTTATCTTATAATATATTGAGATGATGTTTTTTGTTAGGTATAATGTCAAATTTTCAGGAAGAAGCACTAGGACGCACTAGTGGTACTCATTCCACGTACAACGTGACATCTAGTACTCAAATGAGTGCTGATAGAATTGATATTGATATTGATCCTACTGAATCTGAACCTAAAATTGATGATTGCCAACCAATTAAAAAAAGGGTAGACAAACTACATCTGATGTGTGGAAGCATTTTGACAAAGTGTCAATTAATGGAGTACCTAAGGCAAAATGTAAATATGGTGACTCCCTTTTGATGAATCGGTCCTCAGATGGTACTAGCTCTTTAGATAAACATACTAAGAGGCAACATTTATCAAAATGCATAGGAACCGTTGGACAAATGTTTATAAATGTTGGAGAAAAGAAGAAAGATGGCACAATGAACTTGAAATTTTGTGTGTTTGATCAGAATGTTAGTAGGAGTGACCTTACTAATATGATAATCTTGCATGAGTATCCATTTTCCATGGTTGAGCAGGTTGCTTTTAGAGAATTTGTTAGAAACCTTCAACCACAGTTTCAATTTGTGTCACGGAACACCAATAAAAAGGATTGTGTGATAATTTAAGAAAATGAGAAAGAGAAACTTTATAAAGTGTTAGATAAATTAACTTCACGTGTAACCATGACAACTGACATGTGGACATCTATTCAAAATAAAGGGTATTTTTCTCTTACTGGGCACTACATTGATGATGAATGGAGGTTGCATAAAAAGATATTGAATTTTTCTGAAATTGATGCTCCTCACACTGCTGATAATCTTAATAAAGCAATTCTTGAAAAACTTTTTCAATGGAACTTGGATAAAAAGTTTATGTCCCTTGTTGTTGACAATTGTACCACAAATGATGCTATGGTTAGGGAGTTGAGTAAAAAACTTACAAGTAGGGGATGTTTGATAGCACAAGGGAAATTAGTTTATGCACGTTGTTGTGCACACATTCTTAATCTAATAGAACAAGAGGGGGTTGATGTCATAAAGTTAGTAACTTCAAAGATTCATGAAAGTGTAAAGTATGTTAAAGGATCTGTTTTGCACTCACAATTGTTTAAAGAAGTGGCTTCTCAAGTGAGAGCTCCTCAAAAGGCATGGATTCTTGATGTGTCTACTAGATGGAATTCTACCTTTTTAATGCTAAAATATGCTTTGGAATTCAAAGATGCATTTATTAGATTTGTTGATAGAGATGCTTCATATAAGTATTTGCCAAGTGAGGTTGAATGGGATAATGCTAAGTTGACTTGTGATTGTCTAGAAATATTTTATGATGTCACAAATATCTTTTTTTTTCAACTTTATATCCATCTGCCAACTATTATTTCAAAAATATATGTGTTATCCATGTTCATCTAAAAGAGTTGAGTAGTAGTGACATATCATTTGTTGCCAAGATGGGGAAAGAAATGATGTCTAAATTCAAGAAGTGTTGGGATGTGAGTTGTTTGATATTGTCTATAGCTTCTATTGTTGATCCACATCTTAAGATGAAAAGTGTGGAATATAATCTAAGAGATATCTATGGTAATGACAATGATGATAGTGACTACAATGATGCTAGTGATGGTGGAAATGTTGCTCAAAAGAAAATTGATCAAATCAAAGGCTGTTTAGTGGATCTTTACAATGAGTATAGATTGCAAATGGGTGGAACAAACTTTGAATACATTGATTGAACATGTGATAGCTCTGGATGCTTAAATGATACATTGGGGCATCAAAAGCCGAGTAGTAGGGGTTTGTTGAAGATTTTAGGGAGATTTGATAACCATCTACAAAAGGTACAAGCCACACAACCAACAAGGACTAATTTAAACTTGTATCTTGAAGAGGCTATTCACCCCAAACAAATAGGTGCAGATAGTTTGGTTGGCACTTTTGATATTTTACAATGGTGGAAGCTCAATTGTGCAAAATACCCAGTTGTTGCAAGAATGGCACGAGATATTTTGGCTATTCCTATCTCCACTATTGCATCTGAGGCCACATTTAGCACAGGTGGAAGAGTTCTTGATCAATATAGGAGTTCTCTAAATCCAAACACAGTGGAAGCTCTCATATGTACCCTAGATTGGATGAGAAGTAAAATGTGTGGTATGTATATTAAAAATATTTTAACTTATTGCAAAGACTATTGAAGCAATTCTTACTTTATAATTCTTTTGTAGGACAAGATTGTGGAGGTGCAATGTTTGGTTCTGTAAGAAATGATTTGGAAGATGAGCAAGAGCTTGGGGATGTTGTTATCATAGAGATGGAATGATTGGTATGTTAATTTTAAGTTTAAGTTTTTGACATGTTATGCCCACAATAATCTTTATACTTGTTTATTTATATAGATAAATGGTTTATATTTTGTTTGCAGGTGCTTTGTACTCTTCCTTATCACGCCATCTAAGTATGATTCATTATTGATGTAGTGACAAAGCTTGATGAATAGCCATTCATTTTCTACATTTGGTGATGTGCATTTGATTGTAGAAAATTGGTGTAACATCTTGATTGTTATGAATGTTGGCAATAGACAATTGGTCATGATGTATTTTATTGTGTTGAGCTATCTTTAACAATCCCGTTGATCATTTAACAATATTTCATTCTATTGTTGGTGAATTTCTTAATGTTTAACTTGCATATTTGATGGTATTTAATTTTTTTAAGTTGCTAGTTGATTATTGAGTGGAATTGTATGATTTGTTGAAATATTATGAGTCTCCAAATCGATGATGTGAATAATATTTTTCATTTTGCTGGGCTATTTATAACACTCAACTCATATATTGAATGGTTTCTTTGTGTTCTATTGGGTTGTTCTAGTGCTTAAACCATATATGTGTATGATATGATTTTTTTAATAAAGATTTTGGGCCAAAAGTAGGTACTTGAATGGTTTTTAAGTGTACAAAGTCCCCCCAAAACAACAGCTTTGTGTTACTCTAGCAGCTTACATGTTGGAAATTTCAAATGTTGTTCTAGTGATTAAACCATATATGTGTATGATATGATTTTTTAATAAAGATTTTGGCCCAAAAGTATGTACTTCAATGATTTTAAGTCCAAAAGCCCCCCCCAAAACAACAACTTTGTGTTACCCTAGTAGCTTACATGCTGAAAATTTCGAACTTTAGTAAATGTATACATCAATTTGGGCCTAAAAATAGGTCCAGCCATCAATTTTAATACTTAAAAAAAATACACGGAACTGTATACCCTTGGAACTGCACCGTGTACCCACATTATATGCAGTTCTGGGTATGGTGCGGGTCTGGTTATTGAGAAAAGGGGGTCTAGACCCGTACCCATACCTACAAAAACAATTGGGTATGGTTTTGGGTATGTTCATACCTGCAGCGTTTACATCCCTACCCCCAATACCCCTCTATTTACAGGTAGAGTTTGGGTCAGGGTTCCCAATCTGTACGGGATTGCATGGGAGAAGAAGGGACCAGAAGATCTTGAAACACAAATTACAACCATCAAAACGGTCATATGGCACACCCATATAATTGTCTAGTGTGCAAGATGGTCATATCAGGCTACCAAACAGTCGTTTGGTAGTTTCCCAATCACACACAAATTTGGCAATTTGATTCCAATTAATATCACATATTAATTCATTGCACCAAAAGTAATGTGCAGTTGAATCGGTTTGAGAAACATCCATAACCTTCTTCTTCCCCAACCGGGCCATATCACCCAGGAAAGAGGCTCATATCATTCACCCAAACAGTCATCTGGTGAACCGGATCCGAGCCAATTGGTTCAACTACTTGAACCGGTCGGATCATAGGGCATCACTTAGCCAATTCAATCTTCGATTAGCCTAACAAACCAAACGGCTGTCGCAACATTTGAGATGTTCGTCTGGCTGCCCAAACGGCCATGAAAACACTTGATATGGTCGTTTGGTAGTTCAGTTAGACAATCAGTTGATCTGTTGTGTGAATTGAATACCTAACACTTTAGTAATCAATCCAATTGTCATTCAATATCAAAGTCCTCTTCTAGATGAGTTCCTATGTGTGTGATCCTATAGGTCCCATATCACGTTGTAAGTGAATGTTCATAACTAACTTATGACATCACAAGCAAGTCGTGGTGCCTAGTCGCACATCAGTACTACCCAAGTGAATGGAAAGTTGGAGAACAACTTCAACCTACAATTTGTGTAAGGTGTTGTAGTGATTGTATAATTCCTTTGTCTCTAATATCCAGAGTGAACTTGAGGCATGGAATCATCATTCTCTCAACGTTCAACTCATGTTCCTTGAACCAAGATCAGATTGTATGAGATAATGTGACGTCAATGTCATATATTGATTCACATGTGCATGTACATGCATTTTTTAGTCTCGCTTATCAAGTGGTCAGAATATCATACTCTGGTAGGAGGGAAAAATCCCATATCTATCACTCATAGTCTATCCCCATGTGTCAAAGTCACCCAATCATCACTATTATAACAACCCATATTTCAGGACCGTGATGATGTCAAAGTGTACCCAACGACATTTGACGAGCATAGTGATTTCAGGTCTGAGAATCACAATTACCACCTTCACTATGAGAAATGACTATGAACACCAGTAATGGTTTCCATGTGTCACTCTCAAGGTGGATTTGTTCGATACATTGTTCCCTAACATGTATATGTGTGCTTGGTTTGATATTGCCATATCATGACTAATGAGATTCCGTCATCAACCAACCCACACTCTAGTCTTAAGTGTTACTGGTATCTATCTACCTTCCACAGTAACAACTAACTGTGGACATAATAAGAATGTATATACTCTTAGCATTTGTGTGATCTCATTCTCCAAGTCACGTACTTGAAGACATACGTCATTGAGTATTGTTATTCTATATACATTCACTTTGTCTCCTTATTATCTCATAACTGAATGAAATAGATGAATTGGAAATGTTCCTTTATTTATATTATCATTAATCAAATCCTTTATGTAATATGCTATGTCAATCATCATATGATTGTATCTTTAGGCAAACCTTACCAAAAGACTCCCACTTACACTTGGATCCAATCACCCGTGAATCCCATTCTTAGTGATCCAAACATGTCCACCGTGTTTCTACTGTGCAAGTGCTAATCTAGCGGGTTAGCAACATTTTGCTATTAGTCGGCATATTTCATGTTTCTCATCTCTTTGCTCAGAGATGAAACCACCATAATATGGTATCTGATATTCCTCACCTAGCAAGTAGCTCCATTGCTGCCACAGTATAACTATTGAGTCATCAATGGTTGGAACATTTACAAGTTCATCATATGAACCTTTAGATCCATATAGTGTCACTCTATGTACATAACACAAGTATACTTGGCTTCTATTGTAGAATTGAATTAGTGGCTATTAGTTCAGAACCCTTACAACTAATATCATTTTTCTTTATAATTCATCATATTTTATTGGGATCATTTTAGTCATTTATGGAAGCTTGCATCGATGTAACCCTTTACATCTTTCCCTTTTATTCCTATCCCAATTGACTAGCAATCTATACTTAAGTAATTCACAAGTGCTAATGGATATTTTTAATGACATTCCAATAAACCTTATTGGAATTTGATATCATCTTGTCATGTCCAATACATACAAGATTATATGACATTCATGATAGATCCACTATTTTTACCAGCCTATGGAATCTTAATCTTGTTATTTCCATTCTTCATAAGAATTAGAACATATAGTTCATGAGAGACTAATCTGGATTCTCTCTCATTGAATCCTTTCTTGTTGAACTCTTTCAACATTTTTCTATGTATGTGCTCAAACTCACATTGTGAAATTTTAAAAAACTATCTCTATAGGTCTTGGTCCTTATCTCATAAGTGTTTCACCTATTTGTTCATTGCTAAAGGGTTTTTCATGCCAGCTCTCAATATCTACAATATTGAGACGTTATCCTCATCATATGAGGAATATACATTTATTCTCCCACTAAATCTTTTGTAAACACGAATTTCATCTTTTGTCCTAATTCAAGTTAAGCATTTTGACTATCATGTCAATTCAAAAGATCCCATCTCTGAGATGTTTGTTTCAATCCCAAATTGAACTTTGTAATTATTAGACTATATTTGCATTCTTGAAGTTATAAAACCTTTAGGTTGTGTCAGGTACATATCCTCTTAATTATTCTTTATGGAATCCAGTTTTATTCTTCATATGCCAAATCTCATAGTCTTACTCAATCACAATCATCAAGAATGTCAATTGGTAAGGGAATTTCTATCATGTTCAACAACTTGAACTGATTCGAAAAACTTTTAACCAACTTGTCTTTTATGTTATCTGTGTAGGTCTTTACCACAAGACCTCATTGCACCTTAGGTATTATTCTTTAGATGGAACTATCAAGGTCCTACCTTGTTAGCTTACATGGATCTCATAATGGCCTTGAGCCATAACTCAGATTATGGTGCTTAATAATTTCTAGTTGATTAGTTGGCTCATACTCTTATGACCAACCTGTCTGAATTGTTGGATTCACAATCCTCCAATTTCAAATGTACTATAACTATTTTATTATGTGTCATGTGATGAACTTTGAGATTCCTGAACAACTTGTGATTCTTTTAGTTCACATTGTACCTCTTTGTTGACCTTGAACATTTCAATTTATACTTTTACTCCCACTATTTATTTAGGAGTTCAGTTATCCGACTAACAAACACTTTGTTTTTGGATTGATACAAGTAGTGTTCAACAATTATGGTTTGCGGATAAACCTTTTCAAGAAACTACTTTCTTAATGTGGGTTTCAATCCTTTAGATATATTGGGACATTCTGTCACAGAAACGGAATCCCAGTCCCATGAACCAAACGTATACCAAAGGAAACATGCAGAAGCGTAAAGATTAGCACACATGAAAAGATAACAAGATAAAGGAACCAACATAGTCTCAACATTCAACAAGTATAAATTATACCAAATGCATTATATTCATGAATTCACTTACATATTTCCAGAGTTAAGGTACAAGTCATTCATGTGCACTAAATCTGGATCTTACAACAAGTACACCTAACATAGCTCACCAAGCCCATCAACCTTCTAGCCATCTCTGAACCTAAAAACAAAATATGAGAAATGGGTCAACACACGAGGTGTTGAGTATGGGGCAGAAAGATACATATATGTATAAGCTTTGCATAATTTTGAAAAGATTTCAAGACTAAACGAACAAGAATAAACATGTTAATTGTTTAACAAATGCAAAACCATATTTTATGTCATTTCACTCCATTATACGAACAATATCAAGCATGTTTAAGGCCTTTGACCATCTTCCCGTCGGAAGGGTCTGTAAGGGTGCTCAAGATTAGCTAACCCTTTTATACGAGAGGGACCTCAAGGCCATAGCCAAGAGCTAACCCTTTATCAACAATATTATAATGGAGTTCTATCTATATATGTGTTCAAGTTATAAAACTGATGAGGAAAACATCGAGTAAGACATAGAGATACTACATGGAAATATTTGAGCAAGTAAACAAACAAACATACAATATATGTCTTTGCAAGCAAGAAAGCTATATTCATATAACTAGATAAGGCCCATACCAGATTCAAAGATTATTAACTTAACACGCCCATTATCATCTAGATCATAAGCCAACCTGATTAACAACAAGATTACATATATGCATTAGATTCTCATCATTAACCCCAATTAGATTCATTTTTAGGGTTTTGTCCAAGTTGGGTTCAAGGTTGGTTACTAGTACATTAGATGATCTCATATTGATTTATAGTCCATCATAAGAGTGTGGTTCAAGTTTCATTTGCTTTCGAGGTTTCATCTGGACATGACAAGATTAAGGACACACACTCAAAGTAGGTCACGAGACTCATAATAGAGTAATCAAGGTCAAAGATCATAAATGAATAAGATCCAAGCATAAGGGATGGTTTAGATCAGCAAGAATAGACCATAACAAACACATTCAAAGTAAGGTGATGTCCACTAGGGTCTAGGCATCAAACCACCAACATGGGGTACCAACATTCACTCATACATGAAACCATCATAATAGCATACTTATGTCATCAAGAGTACAAGGAAGGTTATAAGACTTCCAAAGGGTCCCAACATCATAAAAACTGACTCATGATTGGTTAAGCATTAGGAGTTATTAGGTAGCAAGGTTAGCATCAAAAGAGCAATGTATATAGCATTATAGTCCAATATGGTCACATATGTATAGAAAGGAGTCATGTATGAGCATTAGGGGGAGTAGGACCTTCATTAGTTCAAGGATGCATAAAAAATATTGATTTAAGGATCAGGGGGTAGGTTGAGCATCAAGATCCAAACATTAATCATAATCATGTGTTAAACATATTCAAAGTAGTCAAAGGTTACATCTTTAGAAATATAAGGTAACTAGAAGAAGATTTAGGGTCTGGAAATATGCTCATGTTGTAGGTCTTTTTCTTCTCATAAATTTTCATATATTATATGTGGGTTTTGACCAAAGGAGCAAGATGTTACATGTTTTCAAAGTTTCAACCATAATCATTGGGGAGTAGAGGGATTATACCTCAGAGTTGGGCCTCCCACGCATACTGGGCCTTGGACGCCCATGGATCTGTTGGTTGGGTCTGGCCTTGCTGGTCCAAGCCCAAGCGGGCGTCTCCCACTTTCTCACAATCCTCTATTCTGGGCCTGGAACAGAGGACAAATAGGGGAGCTCCACTCCCGTTCCTTGGTGCTGCGGTGACTGCGATAAGCCTAGAGAAAGGCAGTCACGATTGGTTCTGTGGGTTGCGTCAATCACCCACTAGCATCCTGGTCCTCTTCCGCAACTTGGAGTGAACAAGAGGGTGTGTTACCCTTGTGGCACTGACCGCATAGAAGGATGGCATAGCAGGAATTAGAGGGCACTGGGGAGAGCTAGCGGTGTGACGCGAGAAAGGGAAAATGAGGAGTGAAGACGGCTGAGAAGGGTGGGTATATAAAGCATCATCTAGGCTAGGGTTTGATTTCACTTCATCCAGGAACGTCGTCTTCACTCCTTTCCCGATCTGGCTGGAAGAAGCACTCCAGCTGCGTGATCCTTTTCTGATGCATAAGAAGTGGGTTAGGTGGCTGGGCCACGCACCTGCTCTTGGGCCCCAATAGGTCCGACCCAAAACAACAAAAGGAGTAGCATTTCAACTTAAATCAAATTAATCCAAGGAAAATTTCAAAACTTTATAACTAGAGCTAGGGGGGTTCGATTGTGGTGATTCTTGCGTTGTTGGAAACACAATTGAATCCTCGATAACATGAAATACATTATAGAGTATGAAGATCACATATAAATAGTTCAATTTACGGTGATGATATAGCATGATTCTTTAGTTCAAAAGTGTAAAATAGCACCCCACATTGTGAAATTGATCCTCGTAGTGGCCAAAATGGAACATCACAACTATCCAATTATGAAAATAATATAAATTGAGTAAGAGATAATTGATGAGAGAGGAGTACAATAGAGGAGAGAGAGAAAATTGAGGTTGTCACATCCTTCCCTCACAAGAAATTTTGTCCTCAAAATTCATCCTTGATAAAAGTTAAGAGTCAAGTCAGAATCCATCTGGTCTGGTGATTCAACCATGGTTGTCAATGCATTCCCCACAATGGGGTGCAACTTAAGTTATCATCGTAATGGTGTACTCATCTCATCTATATACATATTACTCTGTGTTCTAATATTGTATTACGACATCATCACAACATTAGGGTTTACCCATACCTTAGTGTCCCTTCATAGGGCTTTTGTTCATATCTTCATATGAGAACAAGGTGTATTATCAAAGTTTATGTTATCAATTCTCAATCGAACATGTTCATGGTCATGACTTCAAACGAGACTATCATCGAGGGTGTATCTCATCTTTACTCTAGATTTCATGCATGTTTTTGCTTTCCCCAAAATTCTATCAACTTTACCCAATCATGTTCATTATTTCTCATTTTTGGATCTGAAATAAGCAATTTGTTCATCTTATTTATTAGAAATATCACCCTAAGAGAAACATCATATCGAGTTGATTTGTTTTCATTTGGGTATGATATTAGTCATGTTACCCCTGATTATTCAAGCTAAGATCTCTAAACATCATCATATCAAGTTTATGATTTCAAAGCTACATATTGAATGTATAGTATGATTTTGTATTAGGTCTAGCTTACAAGAGTGACCATTGCACATTTATCAAAATTTTAAATTAAGTGAGATTCTTTCATGTATCGAGCATCATATGAGGGACACCATTATCATCAATATTGAGGTTTTGTAACTTTCTCACTTGTATCTACAAAGAGCTTCAAAATCTCAAGCCACTCAAGCTAAGACATATATATGTCCAACAAGACATGTTAACCACAACTTTCAACCTTTAACAAAAAAATTTTCCCATCTTTCTAGAAACATGGGTAACCACTAGATTCCTTTATATACAACTATAACCAGAGTATGAGGCTCATCATGGATATCACACATCATGTACATCATCTTAGGGTCTTGGGACATCTCCCTCACCTATATAGCAAGCATCAACTATTCAATTGCCTCTTTCTCTAGGGTTAGATATTTTCATAGGACATCTAAGGTTCAACATTTTCAAGGATATCGCACACTAGGTCACTCAATTCATATACTTAGAAGTATTCTAGTTAGGGACTCGTCATCAAGTATTTCATCATTATTTTTCAACATTTCAAATATTTTGGAGTTTAGGTACTCTAACCTTCTCCCGAGACGGGTCAACTCATATCAAAAGGTCACCCTATTCATATGTACCATGCCAGAGGTCCTTCTTTGTAAAGAAATTGAGGCCCATGTTTCTCCCAAACCATATTTCATATATCATATCTCAACATATACAAGACTAGGTACAAGCAAGGATGCCAACCCATCGGCTATGTTTAGCACATCAATTAAGTCACATGTATAAACAAGGTGCTAGGTCAAGCTAGGGATGCATGGTCAAACTCATTTCATATCATCAAACTACTTGACCCTCTCAAGGACAAAATTGGGTCTTATCAACATCATCAACAATGTCATCATCATCATCATCTTAGGTTATCTAGGTTATTCACTGACCTAACCTATATCATGGCTCTAGACAACTCTAGAGACTATCAATATCATCTAAACTCTCTCATCTAGACTTGATGTTACATCTCTTTGTTACGACACACCTCTCAGTAACCCCCAATTAAGGGAGACCAAGAGGTTGAAGCCGCACCCATTAATTCCAGATCAAAGGTTCGACATATAACCATAAATAATTATTAAATTCTAACAGACTATACTGAAAATGGTAATAAAATTTTTCTTTGCATACCTTTGAAAAGTTGGGAAATAAACTAACTTCTAACCTCAGAAGAACTATTCTAACTAATTCCTCCTTGTTCTTTAATTCTTGAATTCACAATGTGTCACTTTACTGTTTGTTCCTTTTGAGACTTGTACCTAAATCGCCGACAAACAAAACGACGATCAACCGAAGCTGGTATGTGGAGGAAGCAGATAATGTTCAACTAGGTTAACAATATAATCACTCAGTTAATCATTTAACAATCAAGATTATGTTTTAAGCCTAACTACTCAATCCATATCTCTCCACAACTATGTGTTGTCCCTGTAAGGACTTATATGGTACCTCTATAAAGGTGACTTGATGGACCTACCCTCTAGGCAGCCAAAGTCATTCATGACCTGATGGACCTACCCTCTAGGTAGTCTTATACCAGGTCAGCCATTACGACACAGAGGGGATCAAGGATTGATCTAGAAATCATATACATTATGTGATAGTCATAGTCACTTTATAATTGCATGAAAGAAATAAACATCCAAACAGTTTAGTTGCATTCAATGCGATTAAACATTCGGGAATCATCGAGAAACCTAAGCGGTTATTCATAAGTAACCACATACCTCTGATTACAGATTTCAAGACAGAAATTAATATGTAGAGGAATCCAATCAACAAGCAAGGAGGAAGAGAAATCCTGAAATAGAAGTACAATTTTCCTTTTATTAATATTTATCTAATTTTCATCATATTGATTAGGATTTCAATTCCTATTTTAGGATTCCTTTAGAAATTAGGGTTTTCACTTCTTCTTTCCTTATTATCATCCTTAATTTATCAAAACTACCTAAAACCCCTACTTTCTCATTAAATTTCCTTTACTAAGCATCTGATTATCTTATTCCACAAAGACATGCTTTTTATCTCCTTTTATCCCATATTAGGGTTTCCATGTAAATTAACCTCCTTTTAGGTATTATAACTCTAAATTATACACTATTGCATTCAAATTGATAATCATATCACCTTTATCATTAAAAAAGTTAAACTTATCAATTTGATCTATTGATTTACCAAAATACACTTTAATCACGCAATTAGGGTTTCTCTTCAATTCTTAATACACTTTATTAGAAAATTAAAGTACTATTGCAAAACGAACTGGTATCAAGTTACACTATCATTTTTAATAGATTCCTTGCATTTTTCTATACAATTTTCATATATAAAGTTTTCTCATTGGACAACCCTAGTAATTTCTATCAATTTCGTAAGATAAATCCTTTTTCCTGAATTTCTAGCAGAGAGGCGAATTTATTAATTATGTGGATCGTCGGATGAGCCGTAGTCCACGGTGGTCTCCTGATCTAGTGGTCCGCGCAAAGCGCCTCCACTCATCCCCCTGAATCGCGCGCTTCGAAGCCTGGATCGTCGGATCACCCTAGGTCCACGGTGGACTCAGGATCTAGGGATCCCGCCTCGATTGGTCCGGTCGTAAGATCACGATCGGACGAAGGCTTGTATTCATCTTCTCCACTCCCAGGCACGGAGGTGCCGCGACAATCCCTCGCCCGAGCTAACTCAATCGGGAGCAGGAGAGGGAGTTGGGTTCTGGGAACACGCCGCCTAAGTTCGCGAAGGTGCACTGGACTAGGAGGACTCCTATTTATAGGGTGTGAAGGCCTCTCTAGGGTTTCCCAACCCTACCTCCGCCTCAGTCCTAAGCCCAATTGGCGTTTTGAGTACACACCACGAAAGCCATCAAATCCTAGGTCTAGATCCTTCGCCATGGTCTCCCGAACTCAACGGGACACGAAACATGAGTGCACATGCACTGTATCGATCAGAAAATTGAGGGGAAAAACCCTTGTATCGCGCTACTATCCGAGTCCCTTTGGGACTCTGGACGATGACCCTGATCCTTTGGATTAGAATCCAACGGTCATCGTTATCCGCGTTCAAACCAAAAAGGAAAATAAATTCCCAATTATTCAAGGAAAACTCTATTGTTGAAGATAACTTGAAAATTTAATAACTCTCAATCCTTAACTCCGCTTTATCTCAAATTTTGAGGAAAACTCGTTAGTACCTTTATCTTTCCTTGTGAAAAAATTGGAGTCATTATCCAAAGGAAACGAGCCTTTTAATTCAGTTTCAAGTTATCCTTTATTTAATTGTATTTCCCACATATTCTTTATTTCCTTTGCCATTATCTAATTATCCTGAGTTCCTTGAACCCCAAGGAACCCTTTAAACTTGAAATCTTATTTTGGGAAAATATCTTTTAGCCTTAAAATCATTTATTTTTATTTTCCTCATATATTCCTTTATTAAATGAAATTCCTTTTTCATTTCTTTTTGTTTTTCTTTTAATCCTTAAATTGGGCTCAATGGCCACAAAGGCCCAATAAGAAAACATACAAGCTATCAAACACACAATCCATTCCAACTAATCCATCAATTCAACCATGAATTTCATTTATCTTTAAAAAGAACATTCACAATTTCATTACATAATTTGGAAAAATTGAGGTTATAACACTCTTTCTCCTAGGTTGCATGGAAACTCACTGCCTTTCTATGTGTGGTAACATTTTTCATATATACATATAATAATATTTGAAATATGTTTTCTCCAATGTTTAAACAGGGGATGAAAACCACCATACTCAATTCGAATAAAACCAAATTCAAAATGAGTTGCCACACTCATGAGGGAGTCTAGTATCATGACACCTAGAGAACTAGCAAGAACATGGTGCACACTTGTGTAGACATCCTAAGCACATGTCGTGAATCATGTCAAGGGAGATAATTTACACAAGTCTACACCTAGTTCTAGAAAATCTAGGTTCTAACCTAGAGGCTAAGTCAACCTAATCCACAAAGGACATATTATTAAGTTTCTAGGGTTGAGATGTAAAGTGAGTTTAGTTTGTGTGTCATGTGAGCAATGTTTGGTGTAGTTATTGTTCATGCTATGATACCATCTATCACAGAACCAGAATCCCAGTCCCATGAACCAAACGTATACCAAAGGCAACATGCGGAAGCGTAAAGCTTAGCACACATGAATATATATCAAGATAAAGGCACCAACACAGTCTCAACATTCAATGAGTATAAATTATACAAAATGCATTATATTCATTAATTCAATTACATATTTCCATAGTCAAGGTACAAGTCATTCATGTGCACTAAATATGGATCTTACAACAAGTACACTTAACATAGCTCACCAAGCCCATCAACCTTCTAGCCATCTCTGAACCTAAAAACAAACTATGAGAAATGGCTCAACACACGAGGTGTTGAGTATGGGGCAGAAAGATACATATATGTATAAGTTTTTCATAATTTTGAAATGATTTCAAGACTAAACGAACAAGAATAAACATGTTAATTGTTTAACAAATGAAAAACCATATTTTATGTCATTTCACTCCGTTATACGAACAATATCAAGCATGTTTAAGGCCTTTGACCATCTTCCCGTCGGAAGGCTCCGTAAGGGTGCTCAAGATTAGCTAACCCTTTTATACGAGAGGGACCTCAAGGCCATATCCAAGAGCTAACCCTTTATCAACAATACGATAATGGAGTTCTATCTATATATGTGTTCAAGTTATAAAACTGACGAGGCAAACATCGAGTAAGACATAGCAATACTACATGGCAATATTTGAGCAAGTAAACAAACAAGCATACAATATATGTCTTTGCAAGCAAGAAAGCGATATTCATATAACTAGATAAGGCCCATACCTGATTCAGAGATTATTAACTTAACATGTCCATTATCGTCTAGATCATAAGCCAACCTGATTAACAACAAGATTACATATATGCATTAGATTATCATCATTAACCCCAATTAGATTCATTTTTAGGGTTTTGTCCAAGTTAGGTTCAAGGTTGGTTATTAGTACATTAGATGATCTCATATTGATTTACAGTCCATCATAAGAGTGTGGTTCAAGTTTCATATGCTTTTGAGGTTTCATCTGGACATGACAAAATTAAGGACACATGCTCAAAGTAGGTCACGAGACTCATAATAGAGTAATCAAGGTCAAAGATCATAAATGAATAAGATCCAAGCATAAGGGATGGTTTAGTCCAGCAATAATAGACCAAAACAACACATTCAAAGTAAAGTGATGTCCACTAGGGTCTAGGCACCAAACCACCAACATGGGGTACCAACATTCACTCATACATGAAATTATCATAATAGCATACTTATGTCATCAAGAGTACAAGGAAGGTTATAAGACTTCCAAAGGGTCCCAACAACATAAAAAACTGACTCATGATCAGTTAAGCATTAGGGGTCATTAGGTAGCAAGGTTAGCATCAAAAGAGCAATGTATATCATTATAGTCCAATATGGTCACATATGTATATAAAGGAGTCATGTATGAGCATTAGGGGGAGTAGGACCTTCATTAGTTCAAGGATGCATAAAAGATACCAATTTAAGTATCAGGGGGTAGGTTGAGCATCAAGATCCACACATTAATTATAATCATGTGTTAAACATATTCAAAGTAGTCAAAGGTTACATATTTAGCAATATAAGGTAACTAGAAGAAGATTCAGGGTCTGGAAATATGCTCATGTTGTAGGTCTTTTTCTTCTCATAAATTTTCATATATTATATGTGGGGTCTGACCAAAGGAGCAAGATGTTACATGTTTTTGAAGTTTCATAGAGGGATTCTACCTCAGAGTTGGGCCTCCCACACATATTGGGCCTTGGACGCCCATGGATCTATTGGTTGGGTCCGACCTTGCTGGTCCAAGCCCAATCAGGCGTCTCCCCCTTTCTCACGATCCTCTGTTCTGGGGCTGGAACAAAGGACAAACAGGGAAGCTCCACTCCCGTTCTTTGGTGCTGCGGTGACTGCGACAGGCCTAGAGAAAGGCAGTCATGGTTGGTTCTGTGGGGCGCGCCGATCACCCACTAGCATCCTGGTCCTCTTCCGCAACTTGGAGTGAACAAGAGGGTGTGTTACCCTTGTGGCACCATCCGCACAGAAGGACAACGTAGCAGGAACTGGAGGGCACTGGGGAGAGCTAGCGGCATGATGCGAGAAAGGGAAAATGAGGAGTGACGTCGGCTGAGAAGGGTGGGTATATAAAGCATCATCTAGGCTAGGGTTTGGTATCACTTCATATAGGAACGCCGTCTTCACTCCTTACCCAATCTGGTTGGAAGATGCACTCCAGCCATGCGATCCTTTTCTAAAGCAGAAGAAGTGGGTTAGGTGGCTGGGCCACGCACCCGCTCATGGGCCCCAATAGGGCCGGCCCAAAGCAACAAAAGGAGTTGCATTTCGATTTAAATCAAATTAATCCAAGGGAATTTTCAAAACTTCATAACTAGAGCTAGGGGCTCCGATTGTGGTGATTCTTGCACTGTTGGAAACACAATTGAATCTTCGATAACATGAAATACATTATAGAGTATGAAGATCATATATAAATGGTTCAATTTACAATGATGATATAGCATGATTCTTTAGTTCAAAAGTGAAAAATAGCACCCCACACTGTGAAATTGATCCTTGTTGTGGCCAAAATGGAACATCACAACTATCCAATTAGGAAACTGATATAAATTGAGTAAGAGATGACAAGAGAGGAGTAAAATAGAGGAGAGAGAGAAAATTGAGGTTGTCACACATTCCCAAATCATATCATATATGATGTCTCATAAACCATTCAAATCGTACATAATTTAGAGGTAGGTATATATTTATGAGGTTAAGGAGACTGGATTAATTGATAATTATATGATGACTCATCATGGTACAATTCCTTCATTCTGACACATCATGTTCAGATGGATTTGACTTGTGATGCATCATCATAGTTCTTTCCTGAAGGTACTCACGTTATTGATGTAAAGTATTTTAACAGTTGATCTCATCAAAGTTTCTTAAGACTTTTATCAAAGTCATACTTCATTTAGAATCTCCTTGAACACTTCAAGAGATTCATGTTTCTCCTTTACTGAGTACATATCATCATATTACCAGTAAGGAAATGAAGTATGATTAATTATCTATAGAATTCATTCATAAGATCTTCATGCATCACATGAGGTTTGATGAAAGCTTATCCTCTCACTACATCTTGTAAGGGATGTTATGTCACATTGTGCATCAATAAGACTTGCATATTTACTTATATTTAGTAATAAAGGGAATCTAGATTAATATCAATATGCGTTATAGACATGCATTTCTCATGTTTGTACAAGATGACTAATGCTAATGATAGTTTTGAGTTATCAACTATAATTCCTTGTTACAAACATTATAAACATTCATCTTCATATCATTTCACATAATTATTGCAAGATGTTTAGGGACAATGCCATGAAAGATCATATCTTTGAAACAGAAACACCAAAAAAACTTACTTTATTTATTCATCATCCTTGTCATACAAGATGCTTTAAAGTAAATGTTTCAATTCTACTGGCATAATGAAATAGTAGCTCTATTAACTCAATTACATGCCCATTGGGCTAAGATAAATTTAAATGTAGCCTATGGCTTCCACAACTCTTGCTCTACCTTGTCCATCTTTGTCTTCTACGAGGGCTTTTACTTATTCTCAGATCCTGCACATCAGTATGTCAGAGATTTTATCTGGTATCATATACCAATATGAAGAAGTAATCAAATTTATCGTATATTGTTTATACCTAAAGTGGAGGCCTCATTGCCATCCTTCTTCTTCTTTAGATCCTCTAACCAAAGTGGGCAATTCCTTTTCCAATCTCTAGGCTGGTGACAATGGTGGAAATTGCCTCTTTTCTTTACTCCTCCTTTTGCTTTGAGATCTGAAGACTTGGGCTTCTAGCTATCTTTAGAACCCTTCTTAGCTTTGCCTTTTCCTGTAGACTTCCCCCTTGTCTTACCAATCATCATCACAAACTTGGGCTTGTCCTTCTTCATTTGTGTCTCAGTTGTTTTCAATATGCCAAACAACTTTGTCAACTATTTGTCAAAGTCATTCATGTTTTAGTTCATGATAAACTAACTATATAACTCTGGCAGAGATTGCAAAATCATGTTAGTGGCCAACTCTTGACCCAAGGGGAATCCCAGTCCAGCTAGGTTCTCCACATACCCAATGAGATTGAGTACATGAGGACCTACTGGATCTCCTTCTTCCATGATGCATTTGAATAATGCCTTAGAGACATCATATCTCTCTTGTCTTGCCTGATCTAAAACATGTTTGTGAGATGTGTGACCATCTCTGTCACATTCATGTTCTCATGTTGCTTCCACAACTCATAGTTCATAGGGCATATCATCAGACACTTGACATTCATGACATCTCCAATATGCTTCATGTAAGCATCCTTGCCTGCACTTGGTGCATTTTGAGGTGGTTCCTCTAGTTGTAGCATTTCCAGGACATAGAGCTTGCGCTCCTATGTGAGAACGATTCTCAACATCCTGAACCAGTCGTGGAAGTTGTTTCCAGTGAGTTTTTTCTTCTCAAGGGCCAATTGTAGATAAAAGTGATTGTTCTTTTTTTGCCATTTGATTCTACAAAATAATTTGCAATTTGTCAAAAACTCATTTTTGATTGATTTGCTTAAATTTGGGCAATAATAATTATGTCTTTAATTAATTATCGTTCTTGTTATTTTGTTCAAAATGATAACCCTCAAGTATCAATTTAGAAAATTGCAGCGAACCAATTTTCTAATGAGACAAAGATCCATATTTCGTCAAATCATGAATCAACTTCTGTCGATCGCCCACAACTTGATTATTTAGGTAGCCAATCATGCTAATTGCATCATATGCAACCTTGGATAGATGGTATGCACAACTCCTTGTCATAATCATCTGTATGCCTCTTGTCTTGGGTTCTCCAAGTCACCATTTAAGTTTGACCCAATAGCCAATACGATATATACGTACCATTATTTGTACAAATCTACATATCTACCATCACACTTCCACGAAATAGATGACACACCATGCTTTGTGAAAATCTACGCTTGGTCGATCAAGTTTTTCTTGTGTATTACGATTGGAAAGCATTCTTAGACTTAATATGTTTGATTGAGGGGTTTTATATATATCATATCTATACATATACTATATCCAATCACCACTTATATAGTACAAATCATATACATGCTATATCCCACAATGTAAACATACAATATAAAACAAAAAAGCGATGGCTATTGCCTTGTCTACTTGTAATTCCTTGGAGACATAAGGAATAACTACCACCTAGATCAATCATCACATTACATGTGTGAACCTGTTTTTGGTGTAAATTTGTGCTTTCCAATATGGGTAGATCGGTTCAACCCTTAAACTGGTCGTCTCACCTCTTGACTAGTCAGTTGGTCTCCTCGAGCGATCGTCTAGCCTCCTGTCCAACCGATGTTTGGACTCCTTCCAAACGGTTGGATGGACCCACTAGGCGGTTGTTTGGCTCGATCGTTTTGTCCTCCATAGTCCTCTAGATGGTTGGATCATCTCATGAACTGATCTTTCTCCATAGTCCTCTAGATGGTCGACTCATCTCATGTACTGATCTTCTCCTCTGACGATGATCATCTTCTTCATTGTTGCAAGATAAAGAAAAACTATCCTATTGCTATTATAACTTTTACGTAGTAAAGAGAAACCTCAAGTTTCATTCGAGGGTAGAAAAGGTAGGAAAGAATTAACTTTGCATTGGAAAGAGAGAGGTGGAGGCTTAGTACACAGGCCAAGATAAACAAAAAAACCAAACTATCCAACCACACACATATATAGGGTTTAGGCCATAACCACACTACACATCTACCATCAAAACTGTTTTTAGGGTGATGCATGTAAATTGCACACACACACACCACACACACACACCCACCCACCCACCCACCCACCCACACATATATATGTATATATATATATATTGGGATTATTTGGTATTTGATCGGATACACATATGAGATAATTTTAAATATTCACATTGTATGCAATAAATAAACTACAAAATCAAAATATGATCATATCGATTATCCTAAAACATTGAAAATTTATGTGGCTCTGATACCACTATTGGAAAATATGGGTACAAATTATAGCAACGGAAACAAAAAAATTATCCGTCCATATTCCTATAACAACAAGATCATGTCAACTACTATGAAATAGGAAGGATGGTTTTAGGAAATTATACCTGGTCCAAGAGCAAGTCCAACGACAAAACTCTCTTCTTTACAACTGTCAACTAGTTTCTCTTAGACTATGGTTGTGCAGCTCCTAGTCTTCACCATGAACAATGAATAAGATGCCTCTTGCAGCAACTCCGATGGTCTCTCTACAGACTGTAGGTTGACTTTGCTTTCCAAGCAGCAACCAAAGGACTCTTGCCTCTAGAGTAGTCGACACAGACCAAGAACTCATGTCATTCACCAAGAACAGACATGAAGGAGTTGTCTCTCCTATTGGTATACTAGTTACCAACCTGCTCTCCCACCAACAATGATCACCAGTTCTTTCTCTCCCGTAGCTATTCCTCCATGTCAGGTAGGACTTGCTTGGGCTCTCTCAGTTATCACAACTAGAGAGGACAACAATTGCCAAAGGAATTGATTCTCATTTATATGTGTTGTGTCATAGGAAGCCCCCAGTACCCCTCTATTTATAGGTGGGTTTGGGCCATGATTCTCAATCTGTATGGGATCGCGAGGGAGTAGAAGGGACCAGAAGATCTTGAATTTTTGTGTGGGAGTGGAAGGGACCACAACATCTTGAATTTTCACAACTTGCGACCATCGAAATAGTTGTCTAACACACCCAGAGGTCGTCTGGTGTGCAATATGTTCGTTTGGTGTGCAAGATGGTAGTCTTGGACTACCAAATGGTCATTTGGAAGTTTTCCAATCGCACAGAAATTTGGCAATTCGATTTCAATTAATATCACATATTGATTCATTGCACCACAAGTAATGTGTAATTAAATCAGTTTGGAAAACATCTAGAACCTTCATTCGGCCCCAACCGGGCCGACTCACCCAGGCGAGACGCCCATCTCGTTCACTGAGACAGTCATTTGGTGAACATGAGCTGAGCTGATCGATTCAACTGCTTGAACCGATCGGTTCATAGGGTAGAATCTAGCCAATTCGATCTCTGATTAGCCTGAAAACCCAAATGACCATCTCAACACTTGAGACGCTCATTTGGCTTCCCAAACAGGTGTCTAAACACTTGAGATGGTCGTTTGGTAGTTCAATCAGCTGATGAGTTGATTTGTTGTGTGAATTGAATACCTATCACTTTAATAATCAATCCAATTGTCATTCAGGATCAAACTCCTCTTTTAGATGATTTCCTATGTGTGTGACCTTATAGGTATCATATCACATTACAAGTGAATGTCCATAACTAACTTATGACATCACAAGCAAGGAGTGGTGCCTAGTCGCACATCAATGCTACCCAAGTGAATGGAAAGTTAGAGAACAACTTCAACCTACAATCTGTGAAAGGTGTTGCAGTGTTTGTATAATTCCTTTGTCTCTGATATCCAGAGTGAACTCAAGGCATGTAATCATCATCCTCTCAACTTTCACATGTTACCTGAACCAAGAGTAGACTATATGAGATAATGTGACCTCAATATCATATATTTATTCACATGTGCATGCACATGCATTTCTCAGTCTCGCTTATCGTGTCCATGATATCATACTCCAGTAGGAGGGACAAATCCCATATCTATCACTCACAGTCTATCCCCATGTGTCAAAGTCACCCAATCATCACTGTTATAACATCCCATGTTTCAGGACTGCATTTGATGATGTCAAAATTTACCCAACAACATGTGATGAGGACACTGATTTTAGGTATAAGAATCACAATCACCACCTTCATTATGAGAAATGACTATGACCACCAATAATGGTTCGTGTCACTCTCAAGGTAGGTTTTCCCGATACACTATTCCATAACATGTATCTATGTGTTTGGTTTGATATTTCCATATCATGACTTATGAGATTATGTCATCAACCAACCCACACTCTGGTCTTAAGTGTTATTGGTGATATCTACCTTCTACAGTAAAAACAGACTAGGGGCATAATAAAAATATACGTACTCTTAACATTCTTATGATCTCATTCTCCAAGTCACGTACTTGAAGACATACATCATTGAGTATTATCATTCTATATACGTTCACTCTGTCTCCTCATTATTTCATAACCGAGGGAAATAATGAATTGGAAGCTTGCCTTTATTTATATTATCATTCATCAAATCCTTTATGTAATATGCTATTTCAATCATCATATGGTTGACTCTTCAAGAATACCTTACCAACATAGTGAAGTCTATCAATTTAAACAAAATAGTGGGAGCAATAATTAATTAAATGTTACTTTTTAACATCAATATTATCAAATCAAACCAAATGTGTCTTGAAAAAATGCAAAATTTTCTTTTGTAGAGATAAGTGGAAAACAAAGTCTCATTGCGAACGATCCTTGAGAAGTACAAATTAAAGGGGTTCACCTTCCATGACTGGTTGAAGACTTTGAGAAACATTCTCACCAGTGAGCACAAGCTCTATATCCTCGAAACACCAATGCCAGAGGAACCCACTCCAAATGCACCTAAGACTGTAATGGATGCATACTTGAAGCATGTCTATGATGTTGCATACATAAAAGACCTTATGTTCGGTTGTATGAATTATGGGTTTCATAAACATCATGAAGACATGGGAATTCTCAAGACGGTAACACATTTCAAGAATCATGTAAAGCAAGAAAGGTATAATGTCTCAAAAGCATTGTTTGAGTGCAAACTAAGAGAGGGAGATCCAGTAGAGCCCCATGTGCTCAATAGTATTGGGCATGTGGAAGATATATAGAGTCCGAGATTTCCTTTAGGTCAAGAGTTGGTCCTCGATATGATTCTACAAACATTGCTTGAATCATATAGCCAATTTATCGAGTGCTATCACTTGAGTAACTTGGCCAAACCACTACTAAATTGCTTGGCATGTTGATAAATGCCAAAGCACGAATGAAGAAGGACAACCTCATGATGGTGATCAATGGAAGGGATTCCAAGAGAAAAACACAAGGCCAAGAAATGTCCAGATGCTAAGCTGAAGTCCAAATATTTTGCACTTGAAACAAGGAGAAGGGTAACTGCAAAGGAGTTTGGCCTTTTCACTTGAAGAAACTAAGGAAGATGAAGCAAGAATAGAGATCTCTACTTCAGGTATATACATAATTGAGATTGACTTTGCTACTTTTTCATCTTGGGTACGGGATACCATATATGGATAACACATGTGCTCAATTTTGCATGATCTGAAAAGAAGT
Source organism: Alisma plantago-aquatica (assembly GCA_963693085.1). NCBI lineage: Eukaryota > Viridiplantae > Streptophyta > Magnoliopsida > Alismatales > Alismataceae > Alisma > Alisma plantago-aquatica. The sequence goes on from OY856415.1 coordinate 672,845,656, forward strand.
AGACCTTTAAAGAAAGATGAGGTTGAATGGTATGTTGATAATGGAGAAAGAATTTCTACCAGTGCAGTTGGAACCTATGAGTTATATTTGCCAAGTGGGCTTATAATAGAGTTAGATAATTTCTATTATGTACCTACCATTAATAGGAGCATCATATTTGTATCTTGTTTGGACAAGAATGGATATGAATTTCTAATAAAGAATGGTTGATGTTCTATTAGTAAAGATGAGATCTTTTATGAAAGTGCCCCTATGTCCTATGGTCTATACCTATTAGATCTGAAGACAAGCATATATTACATAAATACCAAAAGGCTAAAACTTGATAACTCAAAAAAAACATACCTTTGACATTGTCGTCTAGGGCACATACATGAGAAATACATTTCTAGACTCCATACAAATGGTTATCTGGACTCTTTTTATTTTAAATCAATAAACACATGTGAGTCTTGTCTGTTGGGCAAGATGACAAAATATCCTTTAACTGGTAACAATGAGAGAGCAAGTGATCTATTAGGACCCATACATACTGATGTATGTGGCCCTTTTAGAACAAATGCTAGAGGTGGTTACCAACACTTCATTACCTTTACTGATGACTTCAATAGGTATGGCTCAATGTACTTGATGAAACATAATTTAGAAACCTTTGAAAAGTTCAATGAATTCATTGATGAAGTATAAAACCAACTAGGTAGAAGTATTAAATAACTTCTTTCTGATCAAGATGGAGAATACTTAAGGCAAGAGTTTGAAGACCTTCTGCGAGACTGTGGTATCAAATCATTGTGGATTCCACCTGGAACACCACAACATAATTGTGTATCATAAAGAAGGAAACACACATTACTAGATATGGTGCGATCAATGATGAGTTTTGTTGATCTTTCGATTTATTTCTAGGGACATGCTCTACAAATTGCAACACTAACACTAAACTGGGTAGCATCTAAATCGGTTCAAAAACACCATTTGAGATATGATATGGGAAGCATCTCGATGTGTCTTTTATGAAGATATGGGGACATGAAGCTTATGTCAGGAGAATGTTTCCTAAAAAGCTTTCACCCAAATTAGATAACTATTATTTCGTTGGATATCCCCAAGAAACCAGGGGATACTACTTTTACACTCCATCTAATAACAAAGTTTTTGTTTCCAGTACTGGTGTTTTCCTTGAAAAGGAATTTATTTCCAAATGAATCAATGGGCGAAAAGTAGGACTCAAAGAGGTTGAGACCAATAAGAAAACATTGAACTTGTAGAGGTAAAAAAGGAACAAAGAGACTCACAAACTGATGTGGAATCTCAAGTTCTTCATGTAAACAGGAACCTCATAGATCCAGTAGGACACACCTTAAGCCTGAAAGATTTGGATATCTTGTAACTCAAGAAGGCAGTGAGTTGATCATATATGATGAGCCAACATCCTATCTAGAAGCTATTGAGGGACCAGAGTCTGAAGAAATGGCTTGAGGCAATGAGATTTGAGATGGAATCCATGTACTCCAACAAGGTATGGACCTTGGTAAATCTACTCGAAGGGGGTAAAACCTTTAGGGTGAAAGTGGGTTACTAATATGGATGGTAATGTACAAACCTATAAGGGACGATTGGTTGCAAAGGGTTTCAGAAAAGTTCAAGGTATTCATTATGGTGAAACCTTTACACCAATTGTCATGGTTAAATCCGCCAGGATCATGCGTGCCATTGTAGGTTATTATGACTACAAGATTTGGCAGATGGATGTTAAAACCACTTTCCTTAAAAAAAATCTTCTTGAGGATGTGCACATGACACAACTTGAAGGTTTTATAAATACAAAGGATGCAAATAAAGTTTGTAAGATACAAAGGTCAATCTATAGATTGAAGCAGACATCTCGGAGATGGAATCTTCAATTTAATGAGGCAGTCAAACAGTTTGGCTTGAGTTAAAATGAAGATGAATCTTGTGTATACAATAAGGTTAGTAGGATCATAGTTGTATTCCTCATATTGTATGTAGATGACATACTATTGATGGGGAATGACATCCCTACCCTAGAAATGGTAAAGAACTGTCCAGAAAGTACCTCCTCAATGAAGGAATTAGGTGAAGCATCCTATATCTTATGAATCGAGATCTATGGAGATAGATCTAGAAGGCTTCTTGGCCTAAGACAAAGCACATACATTTTCAAAGCATGAAGAGGTTCAACATGCATGGCTCAAAGCGAGGGAAGTTTCCCATGTCCCATGGATTTACCTCTCTAAAGCCCAGCATCCCAGTTCTTGTAAAGTATGGGAACATGTGAGTAAGATGCCATATGCGTATGCAATTGGATATATCATGTATGCAATGTTATGCACTTGTGTCGACGTCTCATATGCCTTGAGCATGACAAGAACATATGAGTTAGATCCCAGTGAAGGTCAATGGACTACCATAAGGAACATACTTAAGTACTTGAGAAGAACTAAGGATCATTTCCTTATTTATGGTGGTGAGGAAGAGTTGGATGTAAAGGTTACACTGATGCAAGCTTCCAAACTGACAAAGATGATTATGATTGCAATCTGTATTTATGTTTTGTCTTAACATAAGAGTTGTGAGTTGAAGAAGTTCCAAGAAAGAAACATTTGCAAATTTTATAATGGAAGATAAGTACATTGTTGCCTCAAGAGCGAAAGGAATCTGCTTGGATCAAGAACTTCATCAGTAATTTTGAGTGGTTCCAAGCATTAGTGATGTAATAGAGTTGTATTGTGACAACAATTGAGCTATTACACAAGATAAGGAACCTAGATCACATCAACATTTGAAGCATATACTTCGACACTTCCATCTCATATGAGAGATTGTATAACGAGGAGATGTGAATATTTGTAGAATGTCAACTGAAAGCAATATTGATGACTCATTGAAAAAAGCACTTTCACAGCAGAATCATGAAGGACATGTTAGATCACATGGGATAAGATTTATGGGTGATTGGCTTTGCAAATGGGATTCCATTAGTATGTATGCCTAGAGAGCCAGTCATATGATGATTGTAATGAGGAATAATGTAATTGATTTGATAATTATAAAGGAAATTCTATTTATTCTGATTTGTTTAGTTATGAGATAAATATTTAACATTTAAAATGTCCAAAAAATGATGTTACTCGATGACATATGTCTTCAAATTTAGGATCTGAACATAAGATAATTTTTATGATAATAGTACATACACTCTTATTGTGTCCCTAGTCATACATTACTGTGGAAGAAAAATAGACGACAATAATACATAAGACTAGAATGTGTGATAGATGATGAAAAAGTCACCATTAGTCACGATATATGATATCAATACAAACACATAGGTACTTGTTAGAGAACAATGTACTAGACAAACCCACCTTGAGAGTGATACATGGAACCACTGAATGGTAGTTAGAATCAGCTCTCAAAGTAATAACAGTCATTTTGGTTCATAGACCTAAAGTCACTACACTCATCACATGTCATTTGACGAACTTTGACACCATCCAACATGACATTAAATAAGGTTTGCATATAAAGGTGGTGCTTGGGTACGTTATGACATATGAGGATTGAATGTGAGTGATATAGACAGAATTTGTCCCTCCTTCCGAAGATGATATCTAGAACACTTGATAAGAGAGACTGAGAAATGCATGGCCATGCTCATGTGAGTTTATATGTGATATTGAGCTCACATGTATCTCATCAGTATGCTCATGTTCAAGAAACATGGATTAAGTATTAAGAGGATGACGATCCCATGCCTCACATTCAAATTGATATCAACAACCAAGGAACTATATTTTCACTGTAACACTAATCACATATTGTAGGATGAAGTTGTTCTCCAACTTTACAATTACTTTGGTAGAAATGATGTGTTTCTAGATACCACTCATATTTTGTGATGTCATAATCTAGTTATGGACATTCACTGCCAATTTGGGACCTATAGGGTCACACACATAGGATGCACCTAGAATGGGAGTTTACACATGAATAAGGTATGGCTGATTATTGAAGTGTTTAGGTAATCAACTTAAACAACATTGGCTATAAGTTGGTTGACTGGAGGTTTCAATCAACCGATTGGGAATGTCAGTCGACCGACTAGAGTGTCCAGTTGACCGACTAGTTTGCCCAGTCAAACAGCTCGACGATATGTAAGATTGGATCAAGGATTGATGTTGACGTCATGTCGTGCATTAACCATTATATTGAAAGCCAATATGTTCACATTGAGGAAATATAGCCAATCGAGTGACTGGAGTGTTCGATCGACCAACTGGTGTGCCAGTCGACTGACTGGGAGTCCGCTCGACTGATTTACGATCCACATCGATGAACAATTCATGAAATTTGTATCCTAGTATCCTTGGGTTTGTGGAAACCCTAGCTAATCCACTCCTATATAAAAAGGTGGTGTCCAAGGCTCTCAAGACTAGTCTCCTAATCTCAACATTGTGATAACATGAGAACTGGATGCATCTAGCCCCTAAAAGGGAGAGATAGTCAAAGGGGAGAAAGTTGACACTAGTAGTTGACAACACGAGGGACAGTTCCTTCGCATAATTTCTAGAAGAACAACATGAGTTCTCGATGGTCCAGGTGGACTGCATAGAGGCATGGAGGCCATTTACATCACACTAGGAGAATGCCATCAACTGCCATACATGGTGCTACACTAGGAGGTTGCCATCACTGACTATTTGTGTGCTGCTTGAAGAAGAAGCATGGCTCTGTGAGGATTTTTTTTGTTTTTTTTAAAGCCAGAGGTCACTATTATTCATCCCACACCCCTCTTGTGGGCCAAAAAACATAATAAAGATACAAGTCCTGCTCTTACAACTCGGGTATTTTCCCAAGCACCCAAAAACAAAGCAAAACAAAAATAAAATATCTGCAACAGCAAGCATGACCAAAACGTGGAGCATCAAGCTCCCTTGACGCAAACGGTCACCTCCAGGATAGCAGGCCATTCAATTTCATGGCTTATAGCTTCACTCTCTCAAGCACAATATATGAAATATGTCTTTTCTCCAAAATGGCCATGCCTCGGACCCTGTTAGGATTGTTGTTGGACTTTCTCCAGGTTTAGGTATAAGCCTTGCAACCCTCTTTACCAATTTATAGTTGTTGACATGATCTGTTAGTTATGGGAAATATGGATAGAACTTTTTTGTTTTTGCTTCCATCTCTATCACCCTATTTCCCTACATCAATGACTACAAGTAGGTAGTGGAGGCAACAACAAATAAAGTGAAGGTGAATTGTAGTGAGGAAGGAAATGACTTAGGTAGCGGTAGATGTGGTAACTTTGGTAGAAGAGGAGGTAGATTAGATCCCAACAAAGGAAAAGGTAAGGATGTCTATGATCTAGATCAAAATTTCCACATCTCATACTACTCTTGTTTGATGAAATGAAATCCAAACAGAAAATATTTATTTAGTTATGGATGATACGAGGGATACAAATTAAAGAACCATTGAATTAAATATTTTAACACCAAGGCTCTTTATAAAAAAAACCATTGGTAAATCTGGTGCACTTAAGCAAATCCACATGCTCACATTATTTGACAATTTTACTTCTAATGTTGTTGCTTGTACCAACATTGACAAGTTTTACCCAATAAAAATCAGCCAAAAAATACTATAAGAGACAATTTCTGGTGTAGTGTCGATGTTGTTCTTGAGTAATACATTATAATTATTCTAACCTTGACTTATATCACATACTAACTCTTTGGAAAGTCATATAATATGGATGATCTCATGGCCTCCAATAAAGACCCCCCCCCATTCCAAAAAAACAAGCCTGGTAAAATCGAGGATAAGCAATTAGTGAAAATCTTTAGACATTATACACAAATAATCAATCTTTATATAAATAAACATAAAATCAATTGATAAATCTATAATATTTTTCACCTTGGGAATCAACCCCAACCTACTACTCTTCACACTCCCATGGACAATCCCCCCTTTAATAAAACACAATGTTAAAGCTAACATGTCCATCTTGATAATGTCCCAAACAGTAATGTAAAATCTCAATGATAATCAATCTAGCCTCGAAATGCTTGGTTGATCCATCTATAATATTGTCTAAATAATTTATACTATGGATGGTGGATAGGAAAGGCTAATATTGTTGTCTATCATGACACTTGTAAGTATTGGATCTAAGAATTGAATGACTGTTTGAGATGAATTGTCAATAGAGGATTGAAAGAAACTCTGAAAGACATGAGTGACTTCAAGAACCATCTCACTCACCTTTGAAATAAAGGTGTCGTAATCCATAATGAAGTTTTGGACCTAATTCCTTTTTTCCTTGCTTTGAAGATGACCTGGTAGAAGGTTGTATTTTGGTCCCATTTTAGTTACAAAATGTTTTTATTATTTCTCCTTCCGCACATGCTCTTTGTGATTACTATCATTTTAGGTCATCTTCCACATCCCTTTGCATTGCTTGATTTCACTAGTTCAATTGTTTGTCAAAATTCTTTCAAAGGACGTAAAACACGTCTTCCAGGTACTTCTTTTTAATTATGTTCCCAAGGTCTCTTTGTTCTATTCTTTGAGATTCTTTTTGAGAGTCTTCACATTGTCATAGAATCTAAGGAGGGATCACACCATCCATCATATGCTAACTTTCTTCAATCACCTGCATATAAGAATCATACAAAAACAAAATCACCATGAAGGAGAAAGGATGAGGAGTACACCTTCGCATAGTCCCTCCTAATTGAATAAGGAGAGGACAATGATATGAAACTCAAAACCTATCCAGATGGGTCATGCTGGTGTCATGAAAAGAAGTTCATCGATATGCATTCATAAAGCCACAATCAATCCCTTTCCATGTCATTAAAGTTTTGTGCTGCATGTCAATAAAAGTGAAGGAGGAGCTTGCAAAGGGTATACATATTAGATTCAAGTCCATAGCCCGGTTTTTGAATTCATCCAAGCCTTTATTTTAAGGCATTCATCCCCCCTTTGCTTTGATACCTTCTTGATGATGTTGAAATTTCCAATTGTCCCTAATTATCCTGGATGATAAGGTTAGAAATATCATGAAGAAAATACCACAACTCCTTTCTCTCCCAAGTGGTGCAATGGACGTAGATGGCATCCATAGAGGAGCATTGTCCATGTTGGTCCTCCAAGCAAAGAGTAAGGTTGAAATGGGATTTGAAGATTGAGGGGGAAAGGAAGAGTCTTCAAAGCTATAGATCTTACAAATCATCTCTTGTTTATTACCACACTAGTTCAGGCACATAATATCCAAAGTCACCTCACACGTTCCACATGGATGAAAGGTCTTTGACAAAGTGATATAGATGGGCTTGAATCTATAAGAAAAATAAAAATGAGTGTGGTGTATTTTATTAATCCCAACATCTATAAAAGTTGTCTAATCATGGGGTATTAAGGAATAACTTATACTCATATTCTAGGTCTCTTCACAAATGGATATGCCTCCATCGACCATGTCAATTCTTCTTGTTGTATGTCATTTTTTTCTTCTGATAATAGTTATGGAATATATCCATGGAAGCTCATTACAACCACAATGAGGTTGCAGGGGTAGAAATATCAAGATATGTGATGCAATGGAGTCTAAAATGGAAGATTGGGGGGAATCACCAGAGTTGTGAAGCCCATCTCCAAAGACTCATGGTGGAATAGAGCCTAGACTAGTACAAGTGGTTGATAAATTTTGTTAAAACCAAAATGGGGGGCACCCTTATTACAAGACCCTGATACACAAAAGTAACAGACCATGGGAGGATATGTGGGATATCATCCATCTTTGGAATCTAGTTTTCATCTCCCCCTTCCAGAATGTGGTTATTATAGAGTTCCTTAGTGGTTATGGTGTCACTTAGATCTTTGTTATTGATGTATAGATCCTTGTGCAGCCTAGCTTTGTTGAACATGCAATTAGAAAAATCTCAGTAATGATAATCGATATGCAAGATAATGCGTTGTAAAGAGTGTTGAGTGTTATCGAAAATTCATTTATTGAGTTCAATCCATATAGTCCAAAATGATAGCAACTATAAGTGTTCTATCGTTTCTGTTAGCATTGAGACGACTACTCATGCGTTGTAGTATGTGCATGACATTGAGTAAAAGACGAGCAAGGATGGTGGTGGAAGTAGTGTAATGAGTCCAAAGTTATATTGTTGGGTGACAATAAAAAAAGGTGTAGATTGGATTCTTCATTGTTGTGGCAAAGGGTACAGTGAGAAGGTCCATGGAAACCCCTAGATTGCATGTTGATATTAGTGGGATATTTATCATGATTGATCAGCCATAGAAGGATCTGTACTCTAGGGGGGGCAGTCGATATGCCCCATAATTTTGTAATTGAGGATTATATGCTTTGATGGTTTTGTATTGTGTTCCCCATGTCTATGACATACAATTAGAGGTGTTATTTCAATGTGTTCATAAATGTCATGGAAGAGGTCATGGCCGGTCCAATTATGAAAGAAAGTTTTGAAGAGGTTTTTTCTGGATGGCACAAGCTTATAAAATGTCTAGCTGTTGTTTTATGTAATGATCAAGGTTGGGATAGCTCTAGGGGAGAGTTGGAGATTGATAGATCAACACCCACACCACCATGGATATGTCTAAAATTTATGCTAGTTTTGTGGTGTGGAGGTACATCGATGGTATTTGCTATAGTATAGAGATTGTGAGCCAAATGTTTCCACAGGGTAGTTGCAGAACAAGTAGATTTGAATGACAGTGGTTGTTGGTGTTTGAGATATATATCAATAAACATGTTTGTCCAAAGTTTATGTTGTTTTTGACAGACTAATGCAGTTATCTTGTGTATGAGGCATAGTGCTTGGAGTCTAACATTGATGATGACCCAACCACCTTCCTCCATAGGGATGCAAATCATTTCCTAGTTTACTATTAACAAATTACTAGGTTTGTATGTTATCTCATAGAAGTCTTTTCCTTCATCTTTTCTCTTGGTTATTATGTTCTACACCTCCTCATGCATCCATAGACTACCATCTCGAGGCTCCCTTGGATCTGTTATAGTACCTATGTCTAGAAAACTCCATATAGGAACCTCTGTATTGTTCTTGTCTCCCTATACTAGGATACCTCCTATAGAACTCGACCTCAAGTTGTGATGAATGAAGTCTTTAAGTCTTCTAATCCAAGAATAATATTTTCTCTTCTTAGTTAACACTTATTACATTCTAGTAATTTGTTAATAGGACTCTCCAAATATTCTACCCTCGTGGTTTCTCAACATCTAGCTATCTAATTAAGTCGCTTGAGGGGGTTTAACTATGCACATGATGGTTTCTTGACGTTTCCTTCTTGATGAGAGATTCTACTAATCTGGATTCTTTAAGTCCAATCCAATCTATGATGGTGGGTCTGGCCCAATACACTGTGTTTCAAAGGTGTCTCAAATTCTAGACTAACCTAAGTGAGTGTTGTGTCATCCTTTATGACACTAAATTCAAAAGTCTTGGATAACTTAGCATGAAATCACATTTCCTTATAAATGATTATTGTGAATTGTGGAATGTCTTTATTGAAATATTCGACAAGGATTGTCAATAATTTCTCACCATCTCTTGATATCTATCACAAAGAAAAGGTTATGAGTTTTCTAAAACCACCGACCAACTGCCTCAAAGAAGCTTCATAATGACATGTTAAGGGAATCTCTTCCAGCCAAGTCCAGGATCTTGATCTGTTCCTCCCTTGGATAAGATCATGCTCGAAAACACCTAGAACTCGAGCCATCATTTTAATAAAGCTTTACAGGATGCACAAAGTAGCATTGGTGCATGGTATAGAAAGCAAAGAAAGGACAAGAGAAGACAAAATATCATCTTATAAATAACATCAACAAGTTACAAACTGAGTTGGAAATCCAATATAATGATATATCAGATGCTCTTTTTTTGGATTTGCAAGTTGAGCTGGAAAGTTTCCTAAGGGATGAGGAAATAGATTTGAGACACCAGAGTCATATAATTTGGCTCAAGTATGGTGACAAAAACTCAAGGTTCTATCATAACTTTGTGAATCAAAGATGAAGAAGGAATTCAGTCACACAACTAAAGGACCCTAATGGAGAATGGGTTACCAACAAGGGGGCCCCAATGGATATGGTAGTCAGACACTTTGAGCTTGTCCTCATAGTTCCAGTGTGTAGGTCCATTCCTAACCTATCTGAGTTCCCTAGATATGTTATTGTGTTGAGCAGTGCTCAACTCACTATGATCGGAGGCCTACCCATTAGTGGAGGAGATACATAAGATCGCTATGTCACTAGACCCAGTGAAGGCACTAGGACCAGGTGGTGTGAGCAGTACCTTTATTCAGAAGAATTGGAAGATTGTTGGCCCAAGCGTGACCAAAATTGTTATAGAAGCTTTAACCATGGGAGTCATTCCCGTCACCCTTTGTTAGTCAAAAATAGTGCTCATTCCCAAGACTCATGTGCCTGAGAAATGTGAGAACCTAAGACCTATCTCTCTAAACAACATTGCTTTGAGATCACCTTTAAACTAGTAGTCGATAGAATAAAACCTTAATACATGGTTGGATTTCCAAAGCTCAAAGCGGATTTATACCAGGGTGTCATGCTATAGATAACATCACATTAGTGAAAGAACTCATTCATCTTATGAAACACAAACATAGGGCTGAGACCATGGCAATCAAACTTGATCTAACGAAAGCTTATGACCAAATGTCCTGAGATTTTATCATGGATACTCTTCACCACATTGGTCTACCACAGAATATAAAGGAATACATCATGCCATCCATTTTGGGTGGTGAAACCTATATTGCCTGGAATGGTAAGATGTCCTCACCCTTCAAAGATAGTTGAGGGCTTAGACAAGGTGATCCTCTGTCACCATATCTATTTGTTTTGTGTCTAGAGAGGTTGAGTCAACTTATTGAGCTAGAAGTCACCCAAGGCACCTGGAAGCCTGTGAAGATGGGGTTAAATGGCCCAAGTATCTCTCATATATGATTTACGGATGATATCACCCTCTTTTCTCAAGAGAGTGTTTCTTAGATAAAAACCATCAAGGAATTCCTTAGATCGTTTGAATTGGTATATGGTCAAACAATATCTCTTTGTAAGACAATGATCTTCTTCTCTAAAAGCATGAATAGGGGTTTGAAAAGAAGAATTAAGAGGCTGAGTGGGTACCAGGTTACCAACAACCTTGGTGATACCTGGGTGTCCCTATTATACATAATTTGGTGAAAAAATAAACTTATAGCAAAGTTCTTAATAAGGTTAGAAGTAGGTGACTGTCTGATCGAATAGAAGTCTTTCTCTTGTGGGTAGGATATGTCTTACAAAGTCCACTTTATTGGCAATGCCAACATATGTCATGTAGACATCAGTATTACCCCTACAACTATGTGATTAAATAGATAGCACTATAAGGCATTTTATTTAAGGAGGTATACATAAATCACACCCTTTGGATCTGGTAGCATGGGACAAAGTGAGTTATCATAAAAGTGAGAGAGGATTGGGATTGGAAACGATGCAAAAATGGAACAAGGCTCTGTTATACAAGCATGCATGGGATCTTAGTAACAATCATGTCTCTCCTTAGTGATTTGGTATGAAGAATCGATAGATAAAGGGACAACATGGGAAGCTCTATCACCTGTCTAGACTCAATATGGCAGTAGTGATAGGAAAATCCTTCATTGAAGATAAATCTTATACAATTCCCATGAACGGGCATAGTATTTGCATTTGGGAAGACATATGGTGGAGGGATAGCCTCATTATGAAGAGCAAGCTTTAAAACTGGTCCCAAGCAAACTATCAGATCTAAGGGTCAACTACTTTGTTAATTTTGATGGTAGATGGGATGAAGGTTTCCTCAAGGAATGGCTTCCTCATCAAATAGTCAAGGAAATAAAAAGACTCAATGTTCAGTCAGACTGTGATGATGAAGATGTTAGAGTCCGGGCTCACACAAAAAACAATATATATTATTCTAGGTCAGCCTACCACAGGTTGCAAAAAGGTAGAGGCATCATGATTGTAGGTACATGGAAGGAGGTTTACAAGTCTAAGACCTCAGCCCATGTCAAAAAAAATATTGTCTCCTTAATACAAGGCCATCCTAAAAAACAAAAATGAGAGAAAAGGAGAATGTCTACAAGCAACCTATGTCTAAGATGCATGATATAAGATGAATCCATACTCCACACTATCCATGACTATACTTTTTCCAGAGGTGTATGGGTGGAGCTCCTATGAGGAAGAGATATTCAACAACACTAATGTTAAGGAATGTATTCACAAGCAATTAAACATCAATGATGAAGCATTTTTGGCCTTCCTAACTGCATATTGACATATATGGGCCTGCCTAAATAAACACACTTTTAATAATTAAAGGGTCCATACTTACCATAGTTCATTATAAATGAAACTAGTTCTCAATTGGAATCTTTCAAGAAGTATACCTTGGCACCCCAGGAACAAAAACAACATAGATGGGAGACACCAGAACCAAGGGTCCTCAAATTTAATTATGATGTTGTAGTGAGAGATACATAGGCTACTAGTGTGGCAATCATTAGAGATTGCTTAGGAAGAAGGGTCAGGGGGTGGGGGCTTCTCATTGTCTATAGTCTTTGTATGTGGTGGAAGTACAACTCATGGGCATGTGCTTAGCTATGGAGATTGCAGACCAGAACAAATTAGATTTATCAAAGTTTGAATATGATTATCAAATGGAAGTGAGAATGATAATTGAACCCTTTCATGAGGTCCTATATATGTAAAAAAACTTTGTAAAGTTTAGAAAATAACCAGACAGACTTGGCAAGTGGTGTTCACTAGCAGAGTTGTTGCTGATGGGCTGGCCAAGTATCAACAAAACAACCACGAGAGATACAAAATGTATACTATCCCATCTAGTGAGATCCATGATCTCTTAATTAGAGATTTTTGTATGGATAGTAGTACTACCTTGTTTCCATTTGCAAACTTAATTGTGCTTGTAACTTGCATATGAAATTGCTCACAAGGGGAGGGCGGGATGAATAAGGTAGCCTCCCAACTTCTATAAAAAGGAGTTTTGCTAGAATAGCATATAACATGGTTATTTTCTTATCCTTTTTAGTCCCAAAACCAATGCATAGTCGCTTGCATCACACATCATCTTAAATGGGAGGTCCTATCTAGTGCTTGAGTTATAGGCATAGTTGTGAGATCTTTGTTCAGAGTGCTGAAGGCATCTAGAAAGTTCTCATCAGAATAAAAAATGACATCCTTCACGAGTGAACTCAACAATTTGTTTGAAATCTTGGAGAAGTCTTTGATAAATCATCTATAATACCCTTTATGTCCTAAGAAACTTCTCTCCACAGTTACTGATTTGGGTGGTAGTAGTTTGGATTTCACTTTCACTTTACTCAGATCCACTTCTATGGGTCTCCCAGAGACTTTGTATTTTATCACTATTCCTTCTTATACCATAAAATGGCACTTTTCCCGATTGAGTACTAATGCTTTTCCTAACATCTCTTTAGTACAAAAGAGAGATTCCTTAGGCATTTATAAAATGATGCATTGTAGATAGAAAAATCATCCATAAATACTTCCATGATGTCCTCAAGAAAATAATAAATAAGGAAATCATACGCCTACAAAGAATCACAAGTTCATTGTATAAACCAAAAGACATTCTTCTAGAACCATATGTACTTTAGTAGCATGTTAACATTGTCTTCTCTTGGTTGTTTGGGTGGATTAGCATTTGATACATCCCTAAATAGTAGTCAAGATAACATAAATAAGACTGGTCAACTAAACTCTCCAACACCTGACTGATAAAAGTAAGGGAAAATGATCTTTCTTGGTGACTACATTTACTTTTTTATAGTCGATGAAAAGTATCCATTTGACGACTATGATACTACTCTTTTTGGGTATACATGATATTGACTTACCCATTTGTTTTCACTTATGACATATATGATTCCCAGCATGGCACATTGATAAGCTCTTTCTTCCTGACCCGTCTTAAGTTTTGATTAAAACTTATTTGCTGAGAAAGAGGTTTGACATCTTCTTCTAGGTGAATCATCTACATATAGTCCATGAGGTTTTACCATCATATATCATGTACATAGTAGCTGATATCTATCCTTGTCATCTTTAGTGTAGATAGGAGTTGCTCTTCCTACTACTCTGATAGAGTAGAGTTTATGATTATTGTATTTATTCCTTTCTTCAGTGTTTAAGAATCCATTAATACCCTCAGGTAATTTCTTCAACTCAGAATTTGGTCTAGGTACTTCTATCTTTGTTGGAGTTCTCTCTAGAGAGGCAAGGTTGACTGTCTCAACATTTAATCTTCTTTAGCTTCACAGTTCCTCTAATCTGCATCAAGATAGTCTAGTTATGCTTTAACTTTAGGTTCATCTACATTAAGAGTCTATTATGTTAGACCTCTCATCTAAGTGTGATGCCCCGCCACACCATAAAGCGAGATCACTCAAAACAAGGTGCAAAATTATCACTAACAACCAGACTACCATAAAACATGATAAATTAAAACTGATAACACATATCCACCTCAAGAGTAAACATATTGCATGTGGGTCCACAAAAGCCACATGTATTACATATCTCATGCCAAATTATTATTACATGGTATTGTTCACTAGATCAGTGGACACAACATGTTACATATGATAACCTATTCATATACATACATGCCATATATGTACAAAAATGGCATACATCCATAACCTCATACTGATGTACAAAATAAAAAAACCTCCCCAAGGACCCGAGAGTATAAGGATGACACATTGGACTCTACTACAAAACACTAACAACATATCCAACCTTAACACAACTACTTCACTCTTGTTGCTCATCCTCAACAACGTGATCTCTACCTCTTCGTGTACGGCCACCTAAAAGATGTAGAAACTTGTAGGGTGAGACCAAACATCCCAGCAAGAGATATAACTCTCCGCCCACATCTATTATTTGCACATGCATATTACAACAGATAGACAATATTATCATCAAGTTGAGCAGATTCAACTAAACGATATGTATTAAAGTGATAATATAGATTAAGAAAATTAGGTATTTATCACTGAGCAGTAGAACAATTTAAAATTTAAGATGGAGTATGAAGAACATGTATAAGAATTGATTTTTCTTACTGCATTATAATTCAAGAAATCAGTAAAAAAGACAAGGCAAAGGGTCATCCAATGTGAGACATATTCACCCTAAACAAATATACTACACGGCTACATTACATCTTTTATTATGCCCTAAGGATTTGAGGCGTACCACTCAAATCCAACCGACCACTACGAAGTCGAAATCGGTACCATACAAGATCTATGGAAGATTTGGAATCCATGATCCCACCAACACCTCCCAATCAGTACTAGAGAAACACCACAGAGACATAACAGTCAAATGCAAACAATGACATATAGTCAAGATGATAAACACCTAGCCCGCCTTGGTATGTGTTATGATGCTAGAGAACAAGATCACACATGGCCGATCTAAAAAGAGGCATCATTGTAGTTATACCATTGCCTATCACATATCACAACAGGAGAGCATCTCACGCGTGGCTGTCTCAACAAAGGACTAGGTATAACCACAGTCATCCTACCTGTCTATAATTTTGGATGCAAGGAGATACTCAACTTGCATCCTCACATATTCAAAAATATGCGCTCTGAATTTCCCATAGGAATGACTCGTTTCACCATCCAGCAAGTACTGACACTGAAGATGGATCCATGGTACATGGAAACTACATGATTAGGGTTTCACTTGATTAATTAAGACAATTGAGTACCTTTTAACATCAATCAAATTACAATGTACAAACCCTAAACAAACTCTACAAAGATAAGGGCATAATACAACTTTAGAAGACATACATGTTTGAAGTATAAACTTGTCTCATTATCACTGGATATCACTGCCATTTTAAGACCATCAACATATCACACAACCATACAAGGACATCACCACAATCACACTATCTTGGGATATCAGTCACTTATCACATCATTGGAGGATAACACCTCACACTAAGAATTAAGCATCTGCCAAGTTATAGGACCCTAACACAATCCTTGCACTTTCAACATCATATTATGCCTCAAACATGCTCATAATCACCCTCATGTATTATATGAGAAGCACCATAGCATTCCCATAGATATGACATCCATTTCACTGACAAGGTTAGGGTTACATAGCTAGGAGAGAGAAAACATCACAACATGATAAACACTCCATGTGAAAAGGATAAACACATAACATATCTCAAAAATTAGGGTTAGGGTTCCATGTATAGCCGATTACGTTTCATTACATTATTCAACCACCAAAACCTAGTTTCGTCACCTCCCACATGTTTGGAGTGTATTAGGGTTAAGCACAATTGATTATGATTAAGCATATTCACATCATCATGTAAGGACCATGTACATAGTGTTGTGACTAATATGGATATTAGTTGTAGCAACCAACACTGATGTGTGTGTGTATCGACCATAGGTCTACTGGTCTACTTGTAGGGACCATGTGTAGCAACCATAGGTTCAAGACAACATGTTGTGACCTATAAGATGAGTATAGCAGTCTAAGGCACTCAAGTGTAGCGACCTATAGGTGTTATGACTAATAGGCATATATATCACCATGTGTTGCAACCCAGATTGGGTTAACAACTTGTTGCGACTGCTAGGGCAAGGTGTAGCGACCATACCCTAGGATTAGGGCTGTTACGGTTTCAATAACCACCCATAGGTATATCAATCGTAAGGGAAGTTCAACGGGTGTAGCGATCTCAAGTCAGCCACCCAACCAACTCTCAAACAACACCTAACCATGATCAAAATAGAAGGTAAACCTCCAACAAACCAAGCACCATCTAAGTGGAAAACTCCACACAAAGATGATCATCAAACCCTAGAACATGTGTCACATAAAGACCACCATAAAGATCAGCATTAAGGATATGAAATCCAAGACCTCATACATGTAAACAAAACCAAAACCTCCTATAATCCAAGGTAGATGATCCATAAACAAGGTGATATAGTCCCATAAGCAAAAGCAAGTGAAAACAATCCATTAAATATCACCACAAATCAGGTACACAAAAATTAGGGTTTAGGATTGAAGCAAACCACATGAGATTATTACCAAAACTTAAACCCTAGATGAAGATAAATCCATCTAGAACATGATTATCACGTTTTAGAGATGAGACATCAACATGCATGTAAATTATAGTACAATAATATAGAGGGCAAGGAGTTATATAACCCACCTTATGAAGAGATCAAGCTCCCAAGATCATGAGCTCTAAGAGAGAAGATGAAACTCCAACCAAGATCATCACCTTGGCCACAAGATCACCTCAAAAGAGAAGAACACCATGGTCAAAGGAGATCTCAAGAAAAAGGGTAACAACCCTAATCCAAACAAGAAGAAGAAAGAAGAGAGATTCTTCTCACTTGGATACCACCATGGTCAAACCATAGTCTCGACCCTTCTGAGGAGAAGATCTTCAAGAAAGCCACCATGGTTGCACCATAGTCTCATGGATGAGAAGGAAGAAGAAGATAGGGTAGAGATCAAAAGAAAATGTGACCAAGGAGAGATAACAACTTACCATGGAGGAAGATCACCAGATCACCACAAGGAGGATGATCAAGCTCAAAAGCACCACATGCAAGATTAATCAACCACCAAAGCACCTATATCAGTACTTCTTTACTCCATAAAGCTTAAAGAATGAGAACAAGGGAGTGGAGAAGGAAGGTTGAAAATGATGCTTGCATGAAGAAGAGAGAGGTTATATACATAAGGGAGGTGAGAGGTAAGGTGGGTATGAGGTGTCAATACAAGAGGGCATCAAAAGGACACTTATCCACCAAGGAAGCAACCATGCAACCACTCAAAACATGCATTCATCAAAGGGTGATACAACCTAGGTCGGGTATCGACCACTTGGGTCACCCACACCCTTTTTGCATTCGAAGCACATCAAGGTCATGTTGCAACCGCAACACTAGGTCACCACATCACCACAAGGTCGAAACACTCCACTAAAGGAAAAACCTCATCGACCAAACCTCACCAAAGGCATACAGGTCAAAACAAAGCACACCAAGGTTAGGTGTTGTGGTTGCAACACTCCACAAGCCAAAACATGGTTGAAGCTCATCAACAAAGGAAACCCTAGAAACCCTAACATCACTACAAGATGCCACATCACCTACCATGGTCCAAGCAAGGCACCCCATAGCATCAACTTCTCTCTCATGATGCTAACGAACAAGAAACACACTCTACATGTGACAACTTGCAAGATAACACCTCAACTTGGGTAAATTGTAACTTGGTACAAAATAAGGATACATAGCTCAAGCATCATCCAAACAAGACCAAATTGAAAACATAAGATTTTCACATGTTATCAAAGCATGTCAAAGCAATAGATTAAGGTTTAAGAATCTAATCTAGCAAAGAAAATAAGGTTATCCAAAAATCCAGGTCAGGGGTCTTACAATAAGGGTCCACAACAACGTTATATTATTGAATATATGTGCATAGTTACCTATAACTGTCAAAACAATACATATATTCAAACATTGATGCCCCTGTCATATTGTCTGGAATTCTAAGATTGATGCGTTCATTTCCGATCTAAGTGTTATAATTCTAGCTTCAACTTCATTCAACACTCTTCTTGTATATAGGAAGGGTCTTCCGAAGATCACTAGATAGGTTGGGTCCTCAATAGTGTCTATCATGATGACATCACACAGAATGATGATTTTTTTGACCCTGATTGGAATGTCTTGCACAATGATGAATGGTATTTTAAAAGTGTGATCAGCTAGCTAGATTCCCACACCAATTTTTATTATATCAATACGACCAAGTCTTTGGGATAGAGTTTGTGGCATTAGGCTTATTCTTTCTCTTAAATCAACAAATCAGTTTATCTATAGATTATCTCCCACATTGAATGCTATAGTGATGACTTTAGATCCTTTTGTTTGGTTGCAATATTTTCTTACAAAAAGTCACTATACATCTTTGCGAGCTTGGTTATCTCTACCTCATCACTCGATCTCCTTTTTGCAATTAAATCCTTAAAGAACTTGGCATAGGTTAGCATTTTTTTGATGGTGTCTAGGAACTAAGTGTCAAGGTTCAATTTCTTCACGTCCTCTATAAACTTCTGTTATATTTTATTCAAGTGAACTTTGATCAATTTGTATAGAAAAGTTGGAGCATACAAATCTCTATTGGAAATAAGTTCTTCACAAAAATATAATCTCTTATCTTTAACTTATTTATTTCCCTTTCTTTTCTCTTTCAAATTTATCTTCGTAGGAATTGTAAAAGGGTCTTCTCCTATTCAACCTCTATTTTAGAGTAGGAAGAACTTCTGATCAAACTTCTGGAGTTGTGGTTTCCAGAAGAGTTCATGACCTTAGAGTGTCTATCATAGAAGTTTCACGTCCAACTGGGTTTCGTTCTATGTTAGAGAAGATTATTCTTGTTGGGTTCTTTTTAAGATTTAATAGATTCACAAGTTGATGATCAATCATTTTATTGTGTTGTTGGAGGTCAATTTTTTTATCAAATACGCTCCCCAATCTTGCATCATACTCAACATGTAGATACTATTTATGATTCTTTAATTAAGCTTGTCATTAATCTCATCTTACCTCTTCTCAAAAGGCAAACATATCATTTGTAAACTCATGTTGAGGTTGGCTCTGATTTTGATTCTAAGAATTGCTTCTATTTTTCTAAAATGTTGTAGGTAAACCCAGATGGTCCACCACCTCTCCCACAACTCTGGTCTAGAAGGAAAATTATTAGGCTTTTTGAACATATGAGAGTTCTCTTCCGCACTCGTGTTCCCATACAAAAATGGAGGATGATTTTCCCTCTTATAATTTACATATGAAACATTTTCATGGATCCATCTTGACTATCTTCTTTCTCATGAGTGTATATGCAATAGTCAGTTTCATGCCCGCTCTCCCCATAAGTAACAGTTCATGGTAGTTTATGCATGATATTTTCCTTTAACATTGGTCTCCTTTAAAGCACGAACCTTTGTAGCTATTTTGTCCAGTTTAGCAGTGAGGGAAGGCTCTTGAATCTCATGTGACCCAATGGTGGAAACATTCCTAGATTTTCCTCTTTCATATTCACAATCAGTCTGCAACACATCTACTTGTTTACAATCTACTTGGAGCACTCCAAGCCAGGATCCATAAGATCACACTTGGTTGATGCATTTATAGATCCTTTTACTCTAACTGAGATAGTTGTAAAAGTAGTAACTAGATACCCTTCATCAAAGTTGTGTTGAGTACATCATCTCAGAAATTCCTAGTATCTTTCCCATGCTTTGCTTTGATTTTCAACAGGCTTTTGGCTAAAACTAGTAATCTAGTTTTGACACTCGATTTCCTTCTCGAATGGGAAGAACTATGTAACAGAAGCATATGCCAGGGTTTCCCAGTCCTAGATGCTTTCATGCTTCAAATCTTGATACCATGCAAACTCTTTGTCCCTGAAAGTGAAGTGTAAATCCTTGTAGTAGATTACTTATTGGAGAACCCTATTGATCTTCAAGGCACCAAAGATGTTCTTGAAGGTTTCTATGTGATGATAAGGGTTGTCCTTGATGATAAGGGATTTCCTCAAGTGAACTCCTTCAAATGTTCATTCCTAAATTATAGTTATGAAGGTTTACTTTAGTTTAAAGTTAGAAATGTTCATTCTTGGGAGGACAACATGTTGCCTCATCTCATTGGCATGGGTTGCTACTATAGAATGGAGAGACGATCCTCTGATGGGTTTTTCCATATTCCGTCTCCAACAAGTGGTAAAGGTGAGGGTTGGTTTTTCCCATTCCCAATTCTGTCCCCATTTACATTCCCTTGGCCAACCATTGCTTTATTCTCATGGTGAAGGAAAATTCAGATAACACTATGTACCTAAAGGATCATACAAGTCAAGGTAGGATATCAGACACAATAAGAGAACTTTGAAGATACAATGTGTAAACATTGAGACCCTAGAGGGGATCCACTCTGAAGGTATGATACAAGGAGCAATGTAGTAATAAAGCAGCAGAGACAAAACTATTACAAAGTTACATGATAATTCATATACAATGTGTACTATGTGATATTAAAAACAAAATTGACACAACTACTAGTACAGAAGCCCAACTACAAAGGGCAATACATCCATTCCAAGCTATGCTCATGTCCTCTTCCTGGGAGCAATCTTCTTGAGTCAGTGTCATCTAGCACTTCTAGACCTGAAAGGATGTAGGAACGACACCTAGTAAAAGAAAAAAAGATGTGTGTCATAACACTTTTGAGTATATGCATAGTAAAAATGTATTTAGGCATTGTAGACCAGATGAGTGCAATGAAGGGTGTTCCCTTTCAGGAGAGGATTACTAACAAGTAGGTGAGTTCAATAAGATATAAAGAAGAGAATAAAATTAAAGAGAATGAGCCATATGAACATTTGATCATTATAAAAATTGTCTTGCCATTTCAAAATCCACAATATCACAAAATAACATTTGCATGTAGATAAATTAGACTAAAAGTAACTAAGTTAGGGCCAAGATACCACTAAGTTATTGGGCTAAGTAAAATGGGTAGAAAGACACACCCAGGGCAGAAAGATGCACCCATGTATATATAAGAGGTGGAAAGACGCACACCAAGAAGAAAGATGTGCCCTAATGGTTATGAAAAAAATCTACATTAGTTATCTTAGTCTAATATTGCATGTAATAATAGAAGGCAAGACTTATGTTCATCAATTACACCATCATGAGTAAATAACATGGAAGGAGGGCTTATAAACCCAATATAATTTGAATGACAAAATATCAAAACAAATCACATTATTTTCCATTGAAAGCGAATGAAATTTCAATAGAGAATAAGGATATATAGAGGTGCATCATTGTAATGCCCGGTACCACTGCCCAAGGCTCTAGTAGAGTTTCAGGAATGATGACTATCCCCATAGACCACCACTAGCCTTAACTGCGTGCTTTGTCCTCACTCATGCACAAGCCAAGATCAACTTCCCGACTGGTCACCCATCCTAGTACTACTCCAAGCTGAGCACACTTAACTATGGATTCTTTAGTGATGGGTTCCCTAAAAAGGAGGTTCACCTTGGTGATATGGGTAGTCCAATCATTCCTTTTATGATCATATTATTTGAGGCCTCAAATCCTGGGACGTTACAATCTCCCCCACTTAGACTCTTGACGTCCTCATTAAGTCTCAACTATATGGCCTCATAATCCATCCTCATTTCAGCCTAGACCCAGATGTCCCATGTACACCCAGCTCCCGATCATGACTACCAGCACAAGGGCATCTCCATCAACTCGGATAGCCCTTTCCAACATGCCTGGATACTACCTGTGCATGGGTGGATCCATCAACTTAGATATCCCTTTCCAACATGCGTGGACCGCACAGCTCAAAGACTGGCATGCCACAGGCCCATGTGGGCCCCACCTACTGGAAGGGAATTAGCTTTGACACCATTTATAATGCCTTGAACCACTTCCCAAGGATCTAGTAGAGTTTTAGGAATGATGACTGGCCCCACAGACCACCACTAGCCTTAACTGTGCACTTTGTCTTCACTCATGCGCAAGCCATGATCAACTTTTTGACTGTCACCTATCCATTTGTGATACCTGGGCCCACATCCCAAGACTCAAGTAGAGTTTTAGGAATGACGATTGGCCCCACAGACCACCACTAGCCTTAACTGTGTGCTTTGTCCTCACTCATGTGCAAGCCAGGATAAACTTCCTGACAGGTCACCCATCCTAGTACTACTCTGGGCTGAGCACACTTAACCACATGCCTGGATACTACCCGTGCATGGGTAGCTCCATCAACTTAGATAACCCTTTCCAACATGCGTGGACCGCACGACTCAAAGATTGGCATGCCACATGCCCATGTGAACCCCACCTACTGGAAGGGAATTAGCTTTGACACCATTTGTAGCGCCTGGGACTATTGCCCAAGGCTCTAGTAGAGTTTTAGGAATGATGAATTGGCCCCACAGACCACCACTAGCCTTAACTGTGCACTTTGTCCTCACTCATGCACAAGCCAGGATCAACTTCTTGACTGGTCACATATCCATTTGTGATACATGGGCCCACTTTCCAAGACTCAAGTAGAGTTTTAGGAATGATGAATGGCCCCACAGACCACCACTAGCCTTAACTGTGCACTTTGTTCTCACTCACACGCAAGCCAGGATAAACTTCTCGATAGGTCAACCATCCTAGTACTACTCTGGGATGAGCACGCTTAACCACATGCCTGGATACTACCCGTGCATGGGTGGCTCCATCAACTTAGATAGCCCTTTCCAACATGTGTGGACCGCACGTCTCAAAGACTGGCATGCCACATGCCCATGTGGGCCCCACCAACTAAAAAGAATTAGCTCTGATACCATTTGTAACACCTAGGACCACTACCCCAGTCTCTAGTAGAGTTTTAAAAATGACGATTGGCCCCATAGACCACCACTAGCCTTAACTGTGTGTGGCCCCACAGACCACCACTAGCCTTAACTACGTGCAAGCCAGGATAAACTTCCTGACTGGTCACCCATCCTAGTACTACTCTGGGCTAAGCACCCTTAACCACATAGTTATTTAGAGATGGGCTCCCTAAAAAGGAGGTGAACCTTGGTGATATGGGTAGTCCAATCATCCCTTTTATGATCATTTTATCCAAGGCCTCAAACTTGGGATGTTACAATCTCCCCCACTTAGAATCTTGACGTACTTGTCAAGGATCAACTATATGGCCTCATAATATTTCCCCACTTCTAGAATGGCCTATGAACACCCAGCTCCTGGTCACATAATACCAGCTCAAGGGTGTCTACACCACCATGGAAAACCCTTTCTAACATGCCTGGACCCCATGACTCAAGACCGGCATGCCACATGCCCATGTGGTCCCCACCTAGTGGAGGGGAATTGGCTCTGATACCATTTGTAACTCCTGTGACCACTGCCTAAGGCTTTAGTAGAATTTTAAGAATGACGACTGGCCCCACGGAGCACCACTAGCCTTAACTACACACTTTGTCCTCACTCATGCGCAAGCCAGGATTAACTTCCCGACTGGTTACCCATCCTAGTACTACTCCAAGTTAAGCACGCTTAACTATGGAGTTATTTAGTGATGGGTTCCCTGAAAAGTAGGTGCACCTTGGTGATATGGATAGTCCAATAATTGATATTATGATCATATTATCTGAGGCGTCAAATCCATTATGGGAAATTGTATATAAAAGTCAAATAAATGCATAAATATAAAACAGGGACTGCACATACCTAATCTTCACGACTATTGGATTTGTCAATATGTATACTTAGTCCCCAAACTTGAGTATACATCATAGTGAACATTGGGTATGTTATTCAAATCAAATCATACATGTGCATACACTCCTATTACAACTATATATAGCTCTTCTCCAAATTATAATCACTTAATGGAATGTTAGGGTTTTTAACATGATTTAGTTAACATAGGTCATAATATATATCACTATTTATCGAGGGATTATAACATGGCTGGATTGTATTACATGTCCATTTAGTGTCAACTGACACGTTCATTTTTATAAATTTGTCCAGGGTATCTTCACTATCCATTTATAGGGTTTAGAAAATATCGAGAATAAGATTTATATATCAAATTTTCTTACTAATAAACAATGAAGTTACTTAATTACTGTTTGAGTATTAGTTATCAAACATATATAGTCAGTATTACTAATACTTCAAGCAAGAAGATAAAGATCATATAATCTGATTGTCATCAATGCAAGATCTCATGGATACCAACAAACTCAAAGTATTACTTAGATGATCATGAACATATTAGAATTCATAGTGTAGCACTAGGAAAACTACAAGTGTTCTAATTTAGTGGTGAAAATACACTTATAAATGAATATGTAAATATGTTTAAACCATAAGTCAAATGGTCCTCATTAAAGGCTAGAACTAGTTTTGTCTTACATATTTCATAATATTACTGTCTATATTCTTGAATTATTAAGTAAGTATTAACCAATGTGTATAATTAAAGTAGGGTAAAGATGAACATTTGGATGAATGTTTAGTAGTAATATGCTAGCATGGATATATAACTAAGTATTAACCAATGTGTATAATTAAAGTAGGGTAAAGATGTACATTTTGATGGATGTTTAGTAGTAATACACTAACATGGGTTATATAACTAATGTGTGCACATATGTCATGCGCGAATATATCTACTTTTATAGCCAATTTGGAGATTATCAACTACTACATAATATATCAGTTTTCACTTATCTTACAAATAAGATTCTAAATAAAAGAAAATACATGTACATGCTTGTTACCTTCTCTAAGATGGAGATGATACAAATCTATCATGATTAGTTTGTAGATCCAAAACGAATGGGTGAATAAAGTTTTTCTTCAACACTCCTTTTGAAGACCAGACTGAAGGTGAACATGATGGTTCCTTTGCTCAAGAGGCACCCAAGATCTCACAAAACTATTGTCATGAACTTTAGTTGTGTTTGTAATGGCAACCTCTATTAGCAAAGTCGAGAGGAGTGAAATCTGATCAAGGAGGTAACAACATGCCGCTGACCATGCTTTGGTCTCCACTTTAGACATGGAGTTCAACATCACTATAGGTGGTAAAGAAGAGGGTTGACAAGAGATGGCACTATTGGTAAGGTTGTAGGTTGAAGGTGGCAGTGGTTTACATGACTGCCACATTGGTTGTAGGGTGTCGGGTAGAGGAAAACAAGGTGAGTAGGGTTTGGGGAAGACAAGGATGGAGAAGGAGATAAAGAGAAGGGTGGAGGAAGACCATGGAGGTTGTGGTGATGTTGGTACCATAAAAGGGATTGATGGTGGTGCATCTGAGTATCAAAGAGGGAGGGGGCGTAGGTGACAACACATAGTGGTTGCTAGCGAGGTCGAAGAAGAAGAGGAGGTTAGCTATTATCTCTTCAGTCATGCTGGACGAGCATAGGACAACTAGGGTTTTAGGCAATGTGTGAGAGAGGGAAGGATATGGGGAAGAAGTAGAAGAGGTGTAGTGATGTTGGCGGTTCTGAAGGAGGTTGTGGTACTACTAGGACTGGAGGAGGCAGGGACCTCAGTGCTGACAAGAGATTCATGGTGTTGTTGAAGGTCTCAGATAGGTGGTGGCACATTACTATAGTCATGGCTGCCAAAGCATAGGTGGGAGAGAGTGAAGAGGCACCTAGGATTTAGGGTTATAGAAAGGAGGAGAGGAAGAGAGGGAGAAGGTGAACAAGCTATAGATGTTGCGTATGTTATGTGTAATTGATCAACTATTAATGGCTCTGACCTCAGACTCTATGCATGATCACTGCGAATGGGAAGAAGAGGTGAGGATGCAAGGAAAGAAACTAAAAAGGAGAGGCCAAGAATAAAAGAAGAACAACCAGTAGCTATAGGGATTGTGGAGAAAAACACTGGTGAGGAGGCATTAATAGGGAAAAAATAAACGTGACTATAGTTCTTTGACCAATTAAATACCAAGTTAATTAGAATTACTCTTCTTCTCTCCTAGATTTAATTGATGGGTCAAATTAACATCAAATTGACATAAAATCTTACCAATAAGCTAATCAAAGTGTAGATAACTGAATTTTAAAATAAGTTCTTATTTTGTAAGAGTTTTGCATTTTATTTTATTTTGTATATTAAGCATTCATTTAATGCATTGCTTAGATAATTAATACACTATTTCAAATTTATTGCATTTCTTCATCATTTAGTTTAAGATGACTCTATTTTCTCAAAATATGGTTCAAAATGATAAATTGGTGTATTGATATAATTAAATCCCAATTGAAGACTTAACTAATTAATTTACCCCTAACCTTGCATAAAAGGTGATATATTGAAAATTTTATTCTTTTGGTTCTAATAAATCTTAATTAAAAAATTAAAGGAAATCATTTCATATTTATATAATCAAATGTGGACCTAAGGAAAGGAAAAATTAAGATATGTACCCAGATTCCAATGTGTTACAACACTCCACCCCTTAAAAAGGATTCCCTCCCTGAAATCCACCTAGTCATAACCTAGAGAACCATTAAGACTAACATCAACCAATGTGGCTCTCTGAACCAAAAAACTTACCTAACTTTGATGAGTACAAACTTTTGCATTCATTTAGATTATCTAATTCATGTCTAAAGTATCCATTTTTGCATGTTTAATTAACCTAATTGGTTAATAATTATATATGTGTGACATTGATTGAGGAAATTTTCCCAAGGGTTACATAGTTCGTTCAATATTAAGTTCAGACCATACTAAAGTTGAATTACTCTCCAAAAATACTAATGAATAAGACTCCACCCCTTATAAGGGTTAACCTATCATATAACTAAACATTTAAAGGGGTAGTATGGGGTAGATCTACTAAATCATATCTATACAAAATTCTAACTCATAGCTTTTCTCATGAGTCTAGGGTCCTAGGGTTGACATAACTAGTTAAGGGTGTCTTAGTGAGGGTTTCCTTAGCAATTCAAACTTCATGTTGTGATAAATTGGTTTATATATATCTATAATGTAATTCAAACTCCATGGGAGAATACATAAAACTTCTTTTTGTACATATATATTATGATAAAAATATATTTTTTTGACAATGAAAATCTTGTGATGTGAAGCTGAAAAATAGATGCCAAAGTCAATGCGAGAACCAAGTCAATCACTTTTTACCATAACTCATTGTACTAAAAGAATCTAAGTGTGTAATGGTTTATAATGTTCTATTAAAACATCTCTAACTCATACCATAGGTGACAGGGATATAGATTGCATGAGTGTGTTGTCAATTTCTATGATACCTATATTTGCTACTTCTCATGTCATTTACCACTTCATCTTAGACACACTCAATCCTATTGTGCAATATATAGCCTCAACATGGGACACTTGGAAGTCCTTAGGCCACCCAACAATCCTAATAAGTCATTAGGGTTTGTTAGATTAAGGTGACTATATGAGCATTAATCATATATCCATATGCCCTCAAGGAATCATCATGATCTTCTTTCTAATTGTGAATTTGATATATATGAACTCCTAAGGAGTTCCTCCCAAAATCTTCCCTCAACTAACCTTAATGTTTGTGAAAATTGGATCTCATGTAAGGTAGCTTCTAGTCCCCTATGCAGACAGGTTTTGAAAAACTATACTGAAATAATGAGGTTGAGGCATAGCATACCTTAAAACTAAGGAGATACATCATAAAGTTATAACATATGTAACAGTTTAACATTGTTCATCCATTCATGCATGATCTATACTTTAGAGGCACACTTTAAAGTCATCAAGGAACATGGTTTACTATAGGAACTAGGGTTAAACATAGCTATGTGTGTTCAAATCAACCTACATATCATAGTGGTCACACTAACTTCCTAGGAAATAGGAGATAGTAATTAAACTCTACAAGAGTCAATTCCAGTGGTGACATTTCCACCTCAATAAAAAGGTAGGGGTGATTAGCATTACTAAAAGCTAAGTCTTAACCACATAGATAGTTTGTGGAGTGGAAGTGACCAAATTGGTTGGGGATTGCAACCCTAATCAATATTCCATAGCTCATGTATGGACATTTCAACAAGCTATATATGATTAATTAACTACCTAATTAAGGAACAACTAGGATAACTTGAAATAGTCAAGTCACTGACTGTTTAGGCTATGAAACCATATTGTAAACAATGAGACCCAAGAGGGGATCCACTCAGATGGTATGATAAAAATATCCATGGAGTGATAAAGAAATAGAAGCAAAACTATTATAAAGTTACATGATAATTCATATACAATTGTTCCTCCTCATAATTAGTGATAGTACAAAAAATTGATTCAACTGCTAGTACATGAGTCAAGCTATAGAGGCAACCCGACCAGTCCTAGCTATCATCATGTCCTCTTCTTGAGAGCAATCTTCCTAACTCAGTGTCATTTATCACTCCTAGACCTGGGAGGTTTTTGGGAATGGCACTCAGTCAAAGGAAACAAAAGGTATGTATTAGACACTTATGGGTATGTGCATAATAAAGATGTATTTAGGCATCATAGATTAGGAGATTGCAATATAGGGGGTTCACATTCCAGAGATGGGTATTAACAAGTAGGCGAGTTCAACAAGATATAAACAAGATAATGAAATTAAAGAGAATGAGGCACATGAACATTTGATCATTATACAAACAGTCTTGCCATTTCACAATCCACAATATAGTAAAATAACAGTTGCATGTAGATAAATTAGACTAAAAACTAACTAGGGTAGGGCCAAGACCCCACTAAGTCATTGGCTTAAGTAAAATGGATGGAAAGACGCACCCTGGGTGGAAAGATGCCCCCTATATGTATAAGAGGCGGAAAGATGAGCCCTGGGTGGAAAGACTCATCCTAATGGTTAAGACAAAGCATCTGTGTTAGTTATCTTGGTATGCTATCACATGCAATAATAGAGGGAAATACTTATGTCCATCAATTACATCATCATGAGTAAATAACATGGCAAGAGGGGTTATAAACCCAATATAATATAAATAATTAAATATCAAAATAAGTCATCATAATTTCCATTAAAAGGAAATGAAATTTCAATTAGTGAGTAAGGCAATCAACATGTGCCTCATTATGGGAGATTATATATCAAATTCAAACAAATGACTAAATATCAAGTAGGGACAACACATAGCTGTTCTCCACGACTGTTGATTTTCTTAATAGGTATACTCGGTATCCAAATTCGAGTATTCATCCTGGTAAACATTGGGTATGCCAGTGAAAACAAACCATATTCGTGCATACACTCCTATTACAACTATATATAGATCTTCCCCAAATTATTATCATCTAATGGCGTGTTAGAGTTTTCAAAATTATTTAGTTGACATAGGTTACAATATATATCACTGGTAGGGATTAATGGGTGGGTTGGTTAAATTCCAAATTTAGTTTCAACTGACTCATTTGTTTTTATAAAGTTGTCTAGGGTATCTTTAGTACCCATTTCTAGTGTCTATAAAATATCAAGAACAAGATTTCTATATTGGATTTTCTTACTAATAAATAACAAATTTACTTAATAACTATTTTCTTACTACTCCTCCCTTACTTTCCTTTAGTGTCTTCAATTGATTTCATCTATATCATCATGTCTTGATATCTTCATACATTACATTTACCTAAAATGATGTGAAACAATATGTGTATCAATATATTGCTATACTTTGTATGTGGGGTGCATACAAAAGTGCACAAGTAGGATAACAACATATAATCAACCAATTTCTTGCAAATTAGAACAAGAATTTCATTACATATTCTAACCCATAATTGATATGCTATCTTGGGTATAATCACTGTCTGATCCAAGCTCATGTGCATCACCCCTTGATATATGTCATCCTAGGGTTCATAATATGATATCTTCCTTTATGTGATACTCATAGTGGCATTATAATAGAACAAAATGTAAACAAACATTCAATAATTTATTTCATCAATCCTCAAGAAATCCTTGACAAACACTAACAATCAATATTGTGAGTATTCATAATCTTACCCATGTACCTTATGTAGAACCATGCAGATATCATGCGCTATATACTTCCAAGTACTTTAATCATATCATTCAATCAAGCAATCAAGGATGGATGCAAGCAATCAAGATTTATTCCGCATGTATGTATATCCTAAAGTGTTACCATCATATTACCCTTATTAAATCCTACTCGGGTCCTAATCTATGACTTAAGGCCGTCTTGAGTTTGGATAAGGAATAATTGTACAAATCCTAATTCCATTGCACCCTAATTCATTAGAGTTGTAAACCCATATTAGACTTAGGTGAAATCCTAATTATCAGATCTATCATATCCTTTCATTATGAACACCTAGATCAGATTATGTGCACTACTATTATAGCAAGTTATGATTTTTGGTTTCAAACCTTAAATTATCATATTTATGCTTCAGAACCTTAAATCATGAACATTATTGTTCAAACTGTATCAAGGAGATTCTCATCAGATTGAACAATATCCATTTATATCTCAAAGTAAACATTTTATATATACTCACCATGTTAATTATTAGATCTAGGTATTCCATGTATATAATCACCAATTTGAACAAATCTAGGTCGTGATATTTTATTTGGATTCTACTCGTTCTCTTGATCAGTGTGGTATATAATTTTTCCATATTTAGGTATCCGTAGGAATTTTTATGAATTAAATAAAATAAGAATCTATACCTCAAACATGGGGAAATGTGGCATCCTCTTTCATGGAAACTCAAAAGAAAACAGACGAGGGGGAAAGTACTTTGGAAGATTCTAGTCTACAATGTCATTGTGGAAAGCACCATGTTACGAGATACAACAAGACCATCATAGATGAGGAAGAGCATTCCCACGAAGGAGGTAGAGAGATATGCCACCACACTGGTATGGAAGGATGCACATCAAGGAAGGAGGGGATTGGGGTAGTCCATCTTCTCTCCATACCACTTATTACCTAGTACAAGGGTTTGAGATTTTTTGGGTCTAGTTTTTGTAAAATTTCCTTGTGCAATTAGAAACACATCATGCTTGGAAAGTAACAACTATATTCCTTCCTCATGTCCTTATAATAACAATATCATATCTTTTACTTTATAGACCCAAAAGTCACGTAAAGGACACCACCCCTCATACCATTATTTGGGAAAAAAACTCTATTCATACTATTACCTTCCATTGGGAAAAGGAAAATTCCTTCATTATTCCCTTATTTAACAAAGGCAAATATGCATTATTACCAACTAACTTAACTTGTCCACAAAATATCTTAGAACTTCCTGGATTTTCTTCCATAATTCTATATTTAGATTGTCTATCTCATTAATTATTTGATAATTTTATGAGAATGAAATACTTATTTTCCTATTTGGTATCATATGGACCCCTTTGTAAATCATGATTGTAGAAAATAAGTAATTCATATATCTCTCTCTCTCTCATCTTTACACCAATCAGTCCCAAAATTAGATACTTCCTTTATTATCCTAGAATCATGTATTGAGTCAAGTTTGGTTACAAAGGGACATTTCTAGATATCGTTTTCTTTTTGTTCAAACAAGGGAATTAATATTTAATTGTTACAAGCAAGTATCTCTTTCTTATTGATTTTCCACAAGCTACTAAGAGCGTCTTTTTTATATGAAACTTATAGGGAAACTCATAAATATCTTTCTAAACTTATATATATATATATAGGGATTTATTGAGATATTTGTCATTGGAAAAACATTCCATTTATGTATTCCCTTAAAATAAATACCCACATCATATGGAAAACCCTTTTTACCTCAAATTCTAGAATTATCTTAGTTTTCTCATTATCTTTATGCATTCCAAAAACCATACCGAATTGCCCTTATTTGATGCTTCAAACTTGTGTTACAAGACATTATTAGCTAATTGCTTCCATTAATTATTAAAATTACAAATTATCTTAGAATCTTTTGGATACTTGTCTATTATTCCATATTTCAATTAACTAACAAACATAAAGCCATGATCTTTCATTTATGCATGAATTCCTTTTATTTCTCAAATTTGTGCCACTAGGATCTATTTGCAAAGAAAATAATCTCATGGACCTTACTTGGGCCATGGGTTGCACCCATGCCACAAAGTGGATAAATATATTATTCTACCAATTAATTTAGGGAATTTTCTTATCAATTAAAGCCTTATATTTATATAATTCAAATTCACAAAATTTAGGATATTGCATTCACCCCTCATTAAAAGAAATTTTGTCCCCAAAATTCAAACTTAGTAAGGATATGATGAATGATAACTCAACTTAGCTTCAAAACTTAGGGTTAGAGACCCTTCTTCGATATCTTATATAAATCATCTTCAAATTGTTTTCTTTAGTATGCTAATTCCTCAGTTTTCATAGTTGGTACCCTAATTCAATTCCAAGATATATCCACAACCTCATCCATTACATTCCATTATCACTTGGTGATTACATTTTCTTTTGTGATTTCAATTTAGCTTGGTGATCACCTTTTCACCTAAGTTCCCAAACTATTATTCTTTTATTCTTGTATAAGGGTGAGATAACACTTTAAAACCCTAGATCATTCCAATAAACTCAACTTAGGGTATTCATTCTCATATTTCAATTTTAAGAATAACATGTGTCTACCCAGTCTCTCTCACTCATAATAAGATGAAATAAGCATTTGTATACAACCAAAAAATAAATTTTATCCCATTCCAAGAGTATATATGGTGTATCCACACATAATCTTAAACCATGATAACTTTTTAATTCCAAAATATCCTTATATTTCATGAACTCAACGAATAGTGTCTTTCTAACTCTTGATTTTATGCACTATTCCCTTCAAAATTTTATCAACATTATTACATGACCTCTTGTATTCATTACATCTACATTTCATGTATTATTAGCCTTAGTCACTTTCTTAAGGTGTCTACGGGTACAAGTACCTTTGGAGTGATTCCCTCTTGGCCTCATGGACCTTATGTGTGACACCCCTTGTCACAAAAAGTGAGATTACTTAAAACTTAATTATGATCAACCGTTAATAGTGGATTACTGAAAAATCATAGGAAATTAAAGCTAATCTGCAGCAAGCACCATGAGTTGAGATTTATCACACATAAGTCAACACTTGCATTTCATAACATATATTCAAAGTGCTACATCATTGTGTTCCAATTGACCTGTTACATAAGATAATAGTTCCACATGTATGTACAAGCTACTAAAGGCACACAAGCCAAAAACCACGCATTGATCATCATGTCTACAAAACACATCCAGAACACCCCAAACACCTGAGTGTACAAGGACAACACATAGGACTATATTACTAGACACTATCCATATACCATGATCCACCAAGTGTAGTTCCTCTTCATATTACATCGTCAGCTATTGGATCTTTAGTTTGGCATGCATGTCCACCTAAAATATATTTAACCAACGGGGTAAGACAAAAGTCCCAGTGAGAGATATAACTCTCTACCAACTCTATTATTATCACAGATAACTAAGTAGATAAACTAACATACTGAGCATGTTGAGCAGAATCAACTAAATGACATATACCTCATGAATAAAGTAAATAGAGCATTATTATACACTTGCTACTGAGTAGTAGAACAATCAATATATTAAAAGGAATATAAAGAACATGTATAATTGTTATAAACTAAACAATGTAAAAGCAAGGAAAGGCCTCAACCAATGTTCTCGTATTTGATTCTAAATGAATATGCTATATGGTTGTTTATGAGTTTATTATGCCATGAGGATTTGAGTCGTACCACCCAAATCCAACCAACCATTGCTAAGTCAAAATATGTGCCATACAAGGTCCATGGAAGAGTCGGATTCCATGACCTCATCCCCTCAATCAATACGAGTGAACCTATAGTGACATCACCAGTCAGACTGCTATTAGCGACATATAGTCCAAATGTACAAAGCTAGCCCACCTTAGTACAGGTCACTGTGCTAGCAAAATTGAGCTATGGCCCACAACCGCACTCCTCTCAGGGTATGGCCCATAGCAAATCGTGTATCACATATCACATATATCACGAATCTTGGGGCATGATCTGAGGCTCACACATGGTCAAAGTCACCCTCAACTGCTTGATATTAGGGTACCAAGACGTCCCTGCATACTCAACAGTATGCGCTCTGAGTTTCCCGTAGGAGATACTCATTTCACCATCCAATAAATGATGACACTGAATGGGTCTATGGCACAAGGAAACTACATGATTTGGTTTCACTTGATTAATTAGACCAATTAAAGTGTCTTTTAGCATCAATCAAGTTATAACATACAAACTAGAGACAAATTCTTCAAAAGGAAGGGCATAATATTACAACAGAAGACATAATCATTTAAACTATAAATTGATTCTCATCATCTCATAACACTATATCCCTACTAGTCACAAGGCTATCACCATCAACATATTATCATGGGATATCATCCCTTTTTTCAGTACTAGAGGATATCACCTCTACTAGGCACTAAGCCTTTGCCATGTCCTAATACCCATCACATCAATCTTGTGATTCATTGTTATCTCATCGTGCCTTACAAGCATATACACATTACTCATGCCAAGCATCACTTGTGCCCCATCACACATACACCATAGAAATCATTATCTATGACATCCATCTCACATGCAAGATCAACATTATACAAATAGAGGGAGAAAATGTCTCAATACATTATATACCTTTTAGGTAAAGCACACCATGCATCATATGTCCCCTCAATTAAGGTTAGGTTCCATGCTTAACCACATATGGTTCCCAAGCACTATTTATTTCCGAATCTTCTAATTTCACTACCTCCCACAAGCTTGGAGTGTATAAGGCTATGCATTATTTATAAGAACCAAGTCTACACATTCACATATTTATACTTTCCATGTTCCCTTATCAAGGCTTATAGCCAATGCTTTATATTATTTAACAATATTCTTAGTATTCACAAGTTATAACACCCAATTAACCCACAAGGTAAAGACATGTAATTAAAGGAAGAGAAAGAGAGAGTACATTATCATGCTTTCTATTATACACATTCAGTGGTATGACCTGCTCTTTGTATTAGGGTCAATGCTCTCCACACATAGCCGATTAGGGTTTTACCTCATGGTTACATCACCCATCCTAATTACACTAATTTCCACTTTATTGAAATTGATTTAGGTTTGAACAACATTAGTTAGATATGAATAGATCATAGTGTCAGTAACACTAGGTATCACCATTCCATAAATGTATATGTGTATTATCTCATTAAGTTATGTGTGTGTTATAACAATGCATTATGTAAACACATTGACTATGCACCAGCATAATGTTTCATCATTATGTGACCCATATGTTATTACCCTTCACAAGTTATCAACCAAATTATGATACTAAGGAATGTCAAACCTTAGATTACATAACTAGAGGGTTTTCCTTCAATTTATACACAAGGAACTTATTAATCATCAAACTTGTTCATATAATTCCATACAAAGCCTAACACCCCTTGATTCCAACAAGGCTCATCACCACTATCAAGTACACACATAGTTGTCTCATTAACCTTTCTCACAAATTGTGATCATGTAGAAAGGATTATAGAAGAAACTTGACATGGATTACAATCTGTCACTAAGGAGAGCACATAAGTCTTACCATCTTATGATTAGGATTATTGTATGGTTACTTTTCCACTAAACCCTACTTCTATAACCTCCCACCTTATTGGATAATTTTAGAGCTAATCATCATAATTAAGGATTGACCACTCAGAGTCACAACATCTTAGATAGATCATCACACCATGTATTGACCATACCTATACACAATAGTATAGGTGTAACGTCCCATCATTACACATGTATCAACTAATCAATTACATGACATCTTGATCTATCCCCTAGCCCTAGATGTCAGTTTCACCTTCAACTTAAGGTATTAGTTTCACAGTCATCATGTGATATCAATTTCACCACCTTCTCAAGATGTCAGGTTGGCATTAGCATAGGGTATTGGTTTATCATCAACCCTAGGTATCGATTTCATCCCTTCCAAGGTGTGTCGACTTGTCATCCACATTGCAACATGGTCTTAACACCCACTAGGCATATCGATTTACCTCATCAAGGTGTGTCTCAACTTGTAAAATCTTGGGTCAGCCTTTGATATATCGGCCTCATCTTCTCCATGGGTGTCAATTTAACCTTACTTGAAAGTGTGTCAGCCTCTCACTCAACAAGATAGTATCTTGGCTTAGCTTCACCCTAATGTGTCAACCACTTACTCCACAAAGTGTGTCAACCTCTCTCCTATGAAAGGGTACCTTGGTTTAGCACATACATAATGTGTCAGATTGACCTTATCAAGGTGTATCGGCCTACACACTAACCCTTGTTTTGTCCTAGACACATTCACTTGTGTCGTCTTGTCCTTATCAAGGTGTATCGGCCTACACACTAACCCTTGTGTCGGCCTAGACACATTCACTTGTGTCGGCTTAAGCTCCTCACTTTGTATCAGGTTAGACAAATGTATTGCCCATACCGTCATCTAGTGTGTCAGTCTAATCACCAGTTAGGTATGTTAATTTATGCACCACAAGGCATGTCGGGCTAGCACCCTCAATATATCAGTCTAAGGTGTTAGATAACCAAGCATATCAGTTTAACCCCTTTAGAGCATGTCAGGCTTGAACTATCTTGGAGTGTCATCTAGATCAAAGTGTGTCAACTTGTCATCTTACAGGATATGAACAACAAACTAAACATGGTTCCTTCATAAAATCAGTTCTCAAGACCATCATTAACTATTAGGATATATGAGATAAATGATTTAGAGATGAGAATCAATATAAGCACATGAAAGAGTGAAAATAATAAAGAGGGCTAAGAGTTATATAACCCTCCTCAACAAGGTATTCATAAAGGGTTCAAGATCCATGATCAAAGATCCAAAGCACACATTTCTCAACTTGAAGATGATCCATCAAGAGTCCCAAACTCGACCTCAACATTATCTCCGAGAAAGAAGAAGAAGATGCCAAGGTTATGATATCTCAAATAGTAAATAAGGAAATGGAGAACCACGACCTAACTCAACCTTCATTCAAGGTATGATCCATGTCTGAGAGGGGAAGAAGAAGATGAAGAATAGAGCTCAAAGAAATTGTCACCAAGAAACATAACTCACCAAGATGGAATTTAAATCAAGAATCACCATGAGTAAGGAACTCGACCTCCAAAGTTCCATGTGGCTTCCTCTAGATCCTTAAGCTCCCAAGATCGTCCACTAAGAAGATAAGAACAACAATAGAATAAAGGATTCACTTATTCAAAGAGGTAGGGGGTTATATACTTGAAGTAAGAAAGAGTGATCAAAAGAGAGGTGTCATCACCTTAAGAGTCTATGTGACACTTGTCCATGCAAAAGGTCCATGTGTAACCACTCTTGGTTAACATGAAAATGTAGTGATGTACTCTAGGTAGGGTATGGACCTCTTGGTATCCTACCAAGGGAACCACTTCTCCAAACCGATACACTACATTCCAAGGTCAAAACACACATTGTCCATAGATCATTATCACTAATAAGGATTTCATCTCTTGTCCGAGATCCAAACTAGGCACCCACCTATTTCTCTATCTTTTATATGATGTTAAAAAAGAGAAGGAACACTCTATAGATGGAAAATTGCATGTTAATTCTTTACTTTGGGTAAATTGTAGTTTACACCAAAACTAGCACACACAGCACAAACATCATCTACACAGGCTCAACTTGAAACTTAAGCTCTACACAAGGAACCCCATAGCATCATCCTCTCTCTTATGATGCTAAATCACTAAGGGAACGCTCAACATGTGATATATTGCAAGACAACCCCTCATTTTGGGTAAATTGTACTCTGGTCCAAAACAAGCAAACACTGCTCAAACATTATCCAAAAAGAACCAAACTTGAATAATAAGTGTGTCACATGATAAAAAATCACATAAAAGGATTATATTAAAGGTATAAACAATTTACTTAGGCAAAACAAATAGGGTTAGTCCAAAACCCTAGTCAAGGTCCTTAAATTATGCACTAATGGAGTGCTCATCACATTTACCCCATGGGCGTAAAAAACTCATGAAGGTGGCCAATCTTTTGACCCATGCACCTCAAGAAACATGGATGGATATCTCCTGACCCCATGGTCTTATGCATTTAAGGCATGATCACCCCCTAACCTCAAAGTTTTTATGTACCTTTGATCCTCCCTACTTGACCTTAGGATTGACTTAGGGCTCTACTCTGCCTAGGGTTTATTGAGATATCACAACTTTATCACTTTTTGAGAACATGCTTGTCTTATGTAATTCTTTAACCTGGATTTCCTTCATCTCTTGTGGTACATATTTTTCACTTTATGTCCCTGCATTAGGCTCATTGTGACCTTCCCTCCTGGGCTTGGTCTTTAATGGTGACCTTCATTTCTTGACTTGGCACATTGGTGACCTTTGTTTCTTTGTTTGATCACTAGTCATTGCAATGACTTCCTTTTATATCAACCTTTCTTTTCGGGCTTGGTCTATTAGTGACCTTCTTTTACTGGCTTGATCACATGCCATTGCAATGACTTCCTTTTCCATCAGACTTCCTTTTCCTACTTGGCCTATTGGTGACCTTCCTTTCCCAACTTGATCACCCATCATCACAATGACTTCCTTTTATATCAGACTTCCTTTCTTGTCTTGGCCTATTGGTGACCTTCCTTTTTTATCTTGGCCTATTGGTGACCTTCCTTTCCCAGATTGATCACCTATCATTGCAATCCTTCTTTTTACATCATCCTTCCTTTCCCGACTTAGACTATTTAGTGACCTTCATTTCATGGCTTGATCACCCGTGATCACAGTGACTTCCTTTAATATCAACCTTCCTTTCCCGACTTGGCCTATTGGTGACCTTCGTTTCCTGTATTGGTCGTCATGTCCCTTAGATATGGCATACTTGAGTCCAAGAATTATATTCCATAATGTGCTTTCATATTTTTTATACTTAATCCTTCACACTTTAGGTTGTATTCAAGGTTGCCTCAATTCTCAAACTGATTTATGAACTCGCCCTTCTAGGGAAGGTCCTAATCTAGTCTACCTTCTTGACTCACAAGAGGAGGTTAGGCTCTTAGCCACAACCTGACCCCACAGGTTTAGGGTTTTTCCTCCCCCATAGGTCCTCTTCCCATTCTTGCATTGACCCACTCCAGGTTAGGACACCAACCCTAAAAGTTAAATTAAGGGTTTCATATTTTCATTTTTATATAACCATTGGTTTCTTATGTTACTTAAAAACCATTCACATGAATCATGAATGCCTTTCTCCACATGCAATGTGGGATACTAGGTCACCTAAACTCATTTAAATTTCCTCTTTCCTCTTACCCTAATTAGGGTTCATATGGGTAGGGTTTGTATCCCACCCACACTACTCCCATTTCCCAAGACTAGGGTTTACGGTTCAGATTAGGAACTACATCCTATACCTTAGGGTTTTATGATTCCCTTGACCCACTAAGGGTTTCCTAAACCAACCCTAGCTCCATATAGAGTTTACCCTTGCAAGGAAAAACCCACAAAACTTTTTTTTATTTACTTTATTATTATTTTCCAATTGCATGTACATTAATTGGAGGATTATGCCTTAATCCTACTTCTTCTCAAAACCCCTAACTTGAGATGAGGAGGGAAGTTTCTTTTAGGGTTTATTAAGAAATAGGATGAGAAGTGGAGAAAATATTAGATGAGAAGACTTAGAGGAAACATTACTTCAAGAAAACCCTACATTCTGGCTAGGCAGGTATCATATTGTTTAAGGGAGTCCTTGTATACCAACTTAATGGTGCAAAGAAAAATATTTCCAGCCGCCAAAATCATGATCTTTCTAGACACCATTACCATAAG
This sequence comes from Alisma plantago-aquatica, assembly GCA_963693085.1. Lineage (NCBI taxonomy): Eukaryota > Viridiplantae > Streptophyta > Magnoliopsida > Alismatales > Alismataceae > Alisma > Alisma plantago-aquatica. The sequence goes on from OY856415.1 coordinate 672,886,465, forward strand.
GTTACACCTTAATAATTCTCCTTAGATTTCTAAAGATTACTTGAAATTATCCAATATTAAATATTATTTGAAAAACCCGGAGCTCTGATACCAAATGTAACGACCTCACTTTTCTGCATCCCCCAATTAAGAAAGACCTTAAAGTTGAGAGACATTACCTAAATTCCCAAGATCCAGATTTCAACAAATAATAAGTAATGACAAATAATTTCCATTATTTCACAAATATTATTTATGAGTTGTACAATGATGCTCCTCTAAGGAGTGACATGAATTTCAAACATGGAAATAATACATATGAGAATAAGTATCTAACTATTCCTCCTTTACTTATCTTTAATGTCTTTAGTGGATTTTAATTGATTAATCATTTCTTGATATCTTCACATCTTGCATTTACCTAAAATGGTGTGAGAAAAATGTGGATCAGTATATTGTTATACTGTGTTCGTGAGATGCATGCAAAAGTGAAATAATAATATAACAACATATAATCAATCAATTACTTGCAAATAAGAATACGAAATTTCATTACATATTGTAACCCATAATTGATATGCTATCTTTGGTGTGGTTACTGTCCGATCTAGGCTCATATGCATCACCTTTTGATACATTGCATCCTAGGGTTTAGAATATGATATATTTGGCATTATAATTGAATAGAATGTAATTAAACATCCAACAGTTTGTTTTATCAATCCTTGAGAAAAATCCTTGTCCAAACATTGGCAGTCGATATTGCAAGTATTCATAATTGTAACCAGGTACCTTATGCAGAACCATTCAGATATCATGCAGTATATACTTCAAGTACTATAATCATATCATCAAGCAAGCAAGCAAGGATGTATCCAAGCAATCAATATTTATTCTGCATGTATGTGTATCCTAAAGTGTCACCATCATATTACTTAGATTAAGCCCTACTAGGGTCCTAATCTATGATTTAAGGTTGCATCGAGTTCGGATAAGGAATTAGGGTACAAACCCAGTTGCATTGCACCGTGATTCTTTAGAGTTGTAAACCCACATTAGGCTTAGGTGAAATCCTAATTATCAAATCTATCATATTCTTTCATTACAAACACCTAGATCAGATTATGTGCATTAATATTATAGCAAGTTATGATTTTTGGTTTCGAAACCTCAAATCATCAAATTTATGCTTTAGAACCTTAAATCATGAACTTTATTATCCAAAATATAACTAGGACTTAGATTTAGATCACATTGAACAATATCGGTTTATATCTCACAATAAACATTTTTTATATACTTGACATGTTAATTATTAGATCTAGGCCTTCCATGCATATGATCACCACTTAATCCTGTATTATCCCTACTTTTGGAATCAAGACCATATCTAGATCATCATAATATTTTATTTGGATTCTACTCATTCCTTGATCAATTTGATATATAATTTTTCCATATTTGGGTATTCCTAGAAAATTTCTAAGAATGAAAAAAATAAGAATCTATACCTTATACATTGGGTAATGTGGAGTTGTGTTCCATGAGACTTGGCAGGAAAGGGATGAGGGGAAAAGTACTTCAAAATATCTTGGACTCCTATGTCATTGTGGCAAGCACCATTGTATGAGATACACAAACACCATCATAGATGAGGAAGAACATTGTGATGATGATGGGAGAGAGATTTGTCACTGCACTACTTTGGAAGGATGCACATTAAGGAAGGAGGGATTGGGGTAGTTCATTTTCTCTTCCTACCACTTCTTATATAACACAAGGATTGGAAATTGACGAGTTTAGGTTTAATAAAGTTTCCGTACACAATTGACAAGACATACATCATGCTAAGACAGTAATAACTATATTCCTCCCTCGTGTCCTTATAATAATAATCTCATATCTTTTACTTTATATACCCAAAATGTACGTAAAAGAAACATGCTCATACCATTATTTTGAAAAAACTTCATTCATACCATTATCTTCCATTAAGAAAAGGAAAATTCCTTCTTTATTCCCTTATTTAACAAAGGAAAATCTACACAATTGGCAACTAAATTATCTTGGTAACAAAACAACTTAGAACTTCGTGGATTGTCTTCCATAATAATATATTTGTATTATCTATCTCATAAATTGTCTTGAGTATTTTTCATGGGCACAAAAATACTTATTTACCTATTTGGTATCCCAAGGACCCCTTTGTAAACCTTTTTTTTTGACCCCTTTGTAAACCTTGATTGTGGAAATTAAGTAATTCACATCTCTCTCTTGTCTTTACTCCAATTGGTCCCAAAATTGGACACTTTATTTATTATCCTTGAATCCCATTTGATCCAAGTTTGGTCACAAAGGGACGTTTCTAGATATCATTTTCTCTTTCTTCAAACAAAGGGCAACAACATTTAATTATTACAAGCAAGTCCCTCTTTCTTCTTGATTTTTGATAGACTACTAGGAGCATCCTTTCGATATGAAACTTGGAGATATACTCATTAATATCTTTCTAAACTTATATCTATTGGTGTGATTTATTGGGATAACTTTCACAAACAAAACTTACCCTTTATGTAATCCTTAAAATTTATTACCCACATCATATGGAAAGTCCTTTTTATCTTAAATTCTAGAATTATCTTAATTTTCTCATTATCTTTACGTGGTTCAAAAACCAGACCAAATTATCCTTATTCAATGCCTCAAACTTGTGTTGCAAGACATAATTAGCTAATTGCTTCCATTAATTATCTAAATAATAAATTGTCATATAATCTTTTGTAAACTTGTATTTTATTCCATATTTTGATTATCAAACAAAATAGAAATCCAATATGTTTTATTTATGCATGAATTCATTTTATATCTCAAATTCATTCCACAAGGATTTATTTTCAAAGCAATTAATCTCATGGATCTCACCTGGGCCATGGGTTTCACCCATGTCCCAAAGTGGATTGATTTATTATTTTATCAATTACATTTAGGAAATTTGCTTATCAATTCAAGACTTATATTTATATAATTCAAATTCAAAAAATTTGAGGATATTACAATGGTGGTGTTGGTGATGTCGGTACTACAAAAGTGATTGATGATGGTGCATATGACTAGCCATGAGGGAGGGGGCACATGTGGTGGCACATACTGGTGTTGGCATGGTCGAAAAAAGAGGAGGTTAACTATATTCTCTCTAGTTATTGTGGATGGGCACACAACAACAATGGTTCTAGGTGATGTGTGAGAGTGGGAAGGATGAGAGGAAGAAGAAGTAGGAGAGGTGTAGTGATGTTGGTGGTTCTGAAGGAGGCTGTGACTCTACTAGGGATGGAGGAGGTAGAGACCTCAATGTTGGAAAGAGATTTTTGGTCTTGTTGAAGGTCTTTGGCTAGTGGTGGTACACTACTACATTTAGGGCTGCCAAAACTTAGTTTTGGGAAAGAGAAGTGGCACCTAGGGTTTAGGGTTACAAAAAGGAGGAGAGGACGAGAAGAAAAAGGAGAAGTTGTAGATGTTGCGTCTATTATATGTGATAGACCAAGCATTAATGATTCTGGTCTCAGTGCTTTACGCGTGATCGCCATAGATGGGAATAAGTGGGGAGGATGCGAGAAAAAATGGAAATGGAGAGGCCAAGAGAAAAGAAGAATGACCACCGACTATTGGGTTTTCAGATAAAACACTAGGGAGGATGTATTAATAGGGAAAAAATGAATGGGACTATATTTGCTTGACCAACCAAATACCAAGTTAATTAAAATTACTCCACTTCTCTCTTAGATTTAATTGAGGGGTCAAATAACATCCAATTTACATGAAACATTACTTATAAGCCAATTAGATGTAGATAACCCATTCTAAATCAATTCTTGTTTTGAAAGCGTTTTGCATTTTATTTTATTGTTTGTATATTAAGCATCATTTAATGCATTGCTTAATCAATTCGTACATTATTTCACATTTAAATTTCTTTCATCATTCAGTTTAAGAGGACTCTATATTTTCATACCAGGATCCAAAAATAATTACTTGGTGAATTGACATTTATTAATCCCAATAGATTTACCTTCAACCTTATATAAAAGGTGATGTAATGAAATAATTATTTTCTTGATTCCAATAACTTTTAATTAATTTAATATATTTGTAGAAACTCTAGCATTGATAAAGTCTAAGTAGACCTTGGGTCCTTGACGAGTTGTCGATTGCCTTGTACACTCAAATAATGTGAAAAATTGATCTTCTACAAATCACACATCCAAATTGGAGGTAGATTGAGAGTCATCATACTTTAAATTTATAACTTAGACACCTGCAACAATAATGCATGATCTTGTGTAGTAAACAGGGTTGAACACAAGGACAAGGGTGACAAGTTGTTTAGGAACCAAAGGTAGATTAAGTGTTTCTTATGGAACAAGGCCATCAATCAAAGAATAAGTCAATAAAATTAAAATTAAACTAATTTAACAAAGTAAAAGTAATTTGGACCTACCATAACGTCTGATTTAACTAAAGGAAATTTTGATGTAGCTAGGGAAGACAACGCTAGGGCGAATACTGAGGAGATTTATGCATCATCATCATGTGGGATCTGAGGGAGGGGGATGACCACAGGCCCCTCTGCCCTAGAGTCCTCTCAGCCTCTCCCTGTCACTGGGACCAGGTCATTCCTACTGATAGAAGCTATTTCGGTCACAACTGTCAAGGTCCTGTGTCCACTTTAGAAGGGGTGCAATGGATTGACAAAGAAGTGTGGTCTACCGGTTGCATGTTCAATAAGTAAAATAACCACTTCTTCCTCCTCTTTTTCTCTATCTCTATAGGGTAATAGCGCCTATTAGGTTTTTGTTACTCATTTGTAGTGAGTATTTCCATTCCTTTGACAATCACTGGCATCTTCAAGCCTCTATACGCCTTTCTTTTACTATTTTTGACTTACATTATGTGCAAGTTTAGCTTCATGCCACTGCTTTTCATACTTTATTGGTTAGTTCTTTGCTTTTTATTTTCTTTAGTTACCTTATGGCTATGCTATTGGATATTTTCACCTTTAGGATAATCATTCTCGCTTCGTCTATCTACCTAATGAGAGAGGAAGGATTGAAGGTATCTCTTATCTTAGGTTTTTTGATCACCTGTATCTTTTAGAGATCTATCCTAAAATTTACCAATCCTCTCCCAATCTAAGTTTATGTAGTTTGTCATATTTGTTTAAGGATTTTGATTGCTCGACTAGTGTTTTAATATACTTCTATAGATGCCATATGGATTTTTAGTAATGAATTTGTGGTTTGCATAAAAGAAGAAGTAATTTACACCTTTTATATATTTCTAGATATGGATAGAACTTGGATGGGGTTTCACCATCTAAGAACTCTCACCAACATGCAATCACTCATACCCATTGTATATCCTTGGTATAGTTAACGTGCAATAATAATTATTGTATTCCCTAGTATCTTGAGATTGGGCTAGATCTAGATTATAGGCTTGTTTCTCTCTCTAGATAGAAAACAAATAATAAAACATGAAAATATATGATCAATATCTCTGATATTCGAACACTTTTGTGCATTCTTACCACTCTATAATGATGAGAGGTTGAATTGATCATTAGAAGAAGAATTAGGCCAAAATAAGGATACATTGGAAAATGAAACTTCCATTAAAGAGAATCAAATGAAACACTTTCATAAAAATTCTCATAGCATTGAGAAATAGTTTATCCTTGTTTATTATTGGGTGCAACAAGATCCTCTTTCAAGGTATTAGAATTCAAGCATCACAGGATGGTAGCTAGTCATGCAAGTGAATCATTGAAGAATAGGAGTAAGGATATAAACATTTCTAAGAGTATATACATCCAATGGAATATGAATATATACAAGTCGGGAGAGCCTTAATGTCTACTTACAACCCAAGATAAGTGGTGTAGCCACTAATTCTCACAATAAACAAAATAATTTTTCAAATGATGAAGGGCACAAACCAAGAAAAATGTGGGGGGAGAAAAAAGTGGGAGAAGAAGGAAGAAAAAAAAATAGTAGCCAGAATGGTACAAGATGTCGATGAAGACCTCCTCTTCTTGTGAATGGAGATGAAGACCAAGAAAAATGTTGATTTAGTTCTTGGTGTCATCAACTGACGAGCTGTCTGCATCATTCAAAATCGATGGTTTCCTATGGGAAATACAAAGTTATTGTTGACAAAAATAAAATGAAAAACACATAGTAAATGCAACAATATTCACATAAATATTTGATAATAAGGGAAATGAAGGATAAAATTGGAATGTTACATTTACTAAATTAAATTTTATAACTATGTCATAGAATTTATTGGTGTTTTGCCTCTACTATTAGATAGTTCTTGTTAGATTACAATCTGCATGCAAAATTATTATTTGTTATTGTCAGATATCATTTAAAGGCAATACTCATTTTGATTATACATTATTCTTGATAAGCCTTTTCACTCTTTGGTATATCATTCTCTTTAAAAAATAAATTTTCACTTTAAATCATTCTTATGGGAGGAGGAACAACTCTACTTTCTTATATTGCTAATATATCGCCCAATAATTGAATATCTAACACATACAAATTTATTGATATTTGTATTTATTCTTTTCCCTAACTAGGTGTTGCAGCAAACCAACCAAGAATAGGTGTTCCAGGATAGGATAACTAGGAGGAGCTAGTTCCCCAGTAGAAAATTTTCAAATATCTTGAGATGTCTAGGTTTCCCTTTCTAACTAGTCCTTATGTTTTTTGAGTCTTTTCTATCTAGTTATGCCAAAGGGTGACAAACTCTCTTTTATGCAACTATATAACAGTAGTTTAAGTTCTAATGTGATTGCTAGATAATGAACTGATAATTCATAATTCAAATTAGTTACATCCTTCCTATCATACAAATCTGGTCATGTGTTTAGAATCAAATATGTTGTATTTCTTTATGTAAGAATTCCATCCCCCTCAGGCCCCACTTATTTCAATGGGGTGGCATTGTTACACACCTAACTCTAGATACCTTCCTCATACCTCCCCTTTCCTTATGATTTTTAATGAAATAATATTCAATATCTTTTCCCCTAATTTAATATTCATTAGGACTAATTGGAGATAAATAATAGCATATTTCATAAATATCATATAAGTAAGGAAGCTAGAAAATAAAATGACCATATTAATCTCAATAAGATATTTGAGGAGAAATTTTACCAAGTAATATCTTTGACTCAAATTTTACTCTACAGAGTCCATATAGGAATATAAGATGAATGAAACTGAATTAGTATGTAATATGGGGGCACTATTGATTCATTGAGAATAATGTATTCATTAAGAGAATGTATAGTAATGAAGTATTGCATCAAAGGTTTTCAAATTAAAAAATAAATACTAAGTTTGGATTTTTTAAAATATATGAATTAGGTAGCCTAGAAAATTCCAAATCAATTGGATGTTAAATGCACCCCGAATTAATCAGGAAATAAATATATAATGAATTAGGTATTATTTTATGAGTAAATAATCACATTAAGTTTCCCCTCTTAGTTGTTGATTACATTGTCTATCATTTAACCTAATGCATTGCATGTTATGTGGTATCTCATTTCACTTATCATATTGATCAAACGACCTTTGCTCATCTTCTTACCTCATTTGGCTTGACATAAATGCCTACAAATCCAATCCTTCTCTCTCATTTTCTTCCTCATCAAGAAAAATTTCATACAATTTTTCTATATATACTCATCATTTCCTTTCTTTCATCCGATCATTGACTTAACATTTTTACAAAAAATCCAAGAAATGCCAGAAGTAATCATAGTTAGCTCTATTGTAGTTCTTTTCAAATGCATCAATTCGTCTATAGTATGTTCCCACTACTACTAGTAAATCCAAAAATCTTAGCAATAACCCCTGCAATCATCCCCTCCCAAAACAATTTCTACTCCTAAACCCAATGTTGATGACACCAAGCCAATTTATAACTCAATGGCCTAGTACCAATTAGTCTATGATGATATCCTATCTCCGACCTTCTTCCCCTTATTTCTTATTTTTACTTAAACTCTTCTTGCACCACCATAATTGTTCATTTGACTTTGTCGAATACCCACCTTTTTAATCATGACTTAATTTTTCCTTGTCCCACTGAGTTGGTGGACTTTTTCATTTGAAATTATCATCCATGGCTACAACTTTGAGCTCATTCTCTGGAACACAAAATTTGGTTCCTCAAGACTGGCCTAGCATGGCAAACTCACTTAAATATTCTATTATCAAGCACAAGAAGGATTCCTTAACTCTGGTCAGAGATGATGAGCTCCACTATTTCTCATCGAATAGGAATCAAGGAGGAAAATTATATAAGAGAGCATTTTCACCTCATTTTATTGTCGATCAAATCAACTGTTACTGACTCATGTGCCTCTATGTAATTATACCCCATCTCTTGTTCTCTTGTACAATATTTGGTTGCCCTTAAAAGGTTAACTTACCCCCTTCCCTTAATCAGAGAGTAATGCACACCTAGCTCTTCCAAAAAAATCTATATTGTTTAACCAATCACATTTTCTTTGATTTTGTGGAAAAAAATTATCTTCCTATTTTCTGATTACTCATGATTTGTACACTCCATACTAAATTCACATGACCTCAGAAAAAATGCTAAAATATGTTTGGAAAGATTTTGAACAAGAAATCATTAGAGAATATTTTTGGAATCTAATTTCTACATGTGAACCCTTCAATTCATAAAAGACCAAGACTAGGGTATGGGACACGAACTAACATGTAAATCGTATAAGTAATCATATTTTATAGGTGTTTGAGGAATAAGATAGGAAATGAAGTTTGAACTAGATGTTTAAACCTTTGTATGAACCTAGAGTTTGATTTGCAAATTTTAGGACTTGATTATAGGTATGTGCACCTTCTATTATAATTTAGAATTTATATGACTATAAACCCAATTTTCCTATAGTCAAACAACTTTTGAATATTACTCCTTGAAACAATTTGTATACTTCATGAACTTGAATCATATGACTACACCCAAAAAGTTAAATTAATCATTAACAATGGGTTTATAACCCACTTTCCACCTTTACTATGGATATCATTCTATGTTTTATTGACTGAACCATTTTATCTTGTCACTCTATTATGTATGCATGCCATTTAGACTACTTTATATATTGTATTTATAAATGTTAGGTCATGTTGTTATATATTGAGTGTGTTTTTTCACCTATTTCTATATAATGACATGTTGTTCCTCCCAGGGTGTGTCGTTCCACCTAGTTATATATCATGACATGTTGTTCTGCCAAAGGTGTGCTTTCTCCATCCATCTCTATTTAGGAAAATTATCTAATGGTTTTTGGACTTACTTTATATACATTTAGTCTATCTCATATTTGTATGCAATTGTATTATTTGTTAAATTATGGATTTATTAATGACAAGACACTTTATCATATCTTTTTGCTTTAATTCATAATGCCTCATTCTCTTGTTTAATTTCATTAAACTTACCTACACATTGATAATCTCTATTGCATGGGAACCATCCATTTTGTACTTACCTACCTTGTAATGTCCAAATATTTTACTATGGACATACTCAACAGTTTATGATGCTAACCTTTATTTCTTCCTTTGGTTGTTCCCAAACCACCCAGATGTAGGCGTTGTAGAGAATGATGACTCATGAGGAACTTACACCGTTTTTATGAGATTTGAAGGATAACTTGATAATTAGGTTCCCCTTTGTGCTTCTCCTTTGTAATGATTATATGTATCCTTATGTTTATCTATACCACCCTCAAGGTGAGGAACTATTAATGAGAACAATGATAAGAAGTAGTAAATTGTATGCTTTTACACAGGGATATTTTTAATATATAATACTTGAGAAATTGAGTTATATAATGTCCATTGTACATATTAGTGTGTTTGGATTAGAAATGTTTATTCCTCAATTAAGTAAGAAGTGGATCCCCTCTCAGGTCCCACTACTTATTGTATGGTGTCAGAGCCAATTCCTCTCCAGTAGGTTGGACCCAAATGGGTATGTGGCATGACATTCTTGATCCATGTTGTTTAGGCATGTTGGAAATGTTAGGTATGTTGGAAATGGCTAGATGTGGTGATGGAGTCACCCTTGTGTTGGTAGGCACAATTTGGATTTGGGTGTGCTTGGGACATTCTAGGTTTGTACTAAAATAGGGCAATATTATGAGGTCATGTAGTTGAGTCTAGACGATGACATAAAAATATAAGTGAGAAGAATGTAATGTAGTAGGATTTGAGGCCTTAGTTAAAATGATCCTAAATGGAATGTTTAGTCTACTTATGTCACCAAGGTGCACCTTGTTTTAGGTAGCCCATCAATATGTACTATGTCGTTATGTTTTTGTTAGCCTAAAGTAGTACTAGGATGGGTAACCTATCGGGATTTTGATCCCAATCTGTGTGTGTGTGAGGAAAATCACATAGATGAGGCTAGTACTGGCATATGGGGCCAATCATCATTTTCAAAACTCTACTAGAGACTTGGGCAGTGGGGCCTGATGTTAAATATGGCATCGAGGCTATAATAGTTAGTGAATCTAACATTTTCCTGTTATCCTCTATTGTTCTTTATATGTATGCCTTAATTAGGCAGTTAGGTGACCCTATATAGAATGCTCATTACCTTCCATGAGTTATGGAATATCAACTTGTGTTTTAATCCATGTCTAATTTTGTCACTACCACTCCCCAAACCACTTTCGTGAATGGGGTCCATTTTTGGTAACCCTAATCACCCTAGCATCTCTGTAGTGGTGAACTATTTCTTATTGAAAGTTGTTGTTATAACCCCAATTTTGGTTGTATTTTGTGAAAACATAAGAAAATGACTTGCTTGACAATTTGTGTGCATTATTGTATAACTTGGGTTTCTTTGCAAATGTCCTGAATAATAGATTTTGTGCTTTTCCCTATTTTTAGTAAGCAAATGGAAGTGTAAAAGGATAAAGGACAAATGAAAAACCCATATTAAGTGAAAAGGGAAGAAGAAAATAAATAATCTATGTTTCTTAATGTGGAATTCTCTATAAGGTGGCACAAGTGGCCATAATAGGGTGGTTTTAGTACCACTTGCCTTCTAATATCTAGAAAAGTGAAATTAAGAGAATGGAAAAGAAAGAAAATATGAGTTTTAATATATGATATATGCCTTTTTAATTTAAAACTTTCTCTTGAAGAAAAAGGGTTTTTTCTTTCGATTTTTTATCTCAAATTGTGTCCATGAGTAGATTAAGCCATCAAAAACTTTCCCTTAAAATTTGGGATTAAAAAGGTTAATGGATTAGGAGTTATGGATTAAAAAAATCCAAAAACTTTGAGAAATAATTTGGGTAAGTATTAAACGTCACCATTTTCATATCAGAAAGAATATATATCTTGAGTGTGCGATCCATGGATTGTTGGATTCAAGATCCAACAGTGGGTGTTTGTCTCCTACCTACAACCATATAAGGAAATAGGAATAAGAAACATGTCAGTTCCAGTCCGATTTTCTCCATACCTAGTTAATGTGCAAGATTGGAAACTTGCTCAAAAATTCGTAGCAAGAAACCACACAGGTTTATCCTAACTTTGATGGGGTTTTGAAGGCCCTAGAAGATTTTCCTAAACTTCCATGGAGGCAGATCTACCTGTGGAATCCCACATATAAAAGGGACGGCTAGGGACCCTCTACGAGAGCGCCAAGACCCTCACAAGGACATGCGCAGATCCACGGTCTCGACTCCACCTCCAATTTGCCCCATAATCCTATTCTTCACCCTGACATCTCTATGTCTTTCTACCGGATATCCTCTTCTTCATCCCAACATCTACGACTGACCCCAAGCGAATTGAGGCCACTGTCGGGTCGAGCTAGGCTGCACAGAGGTTTCCGCACTGGGGATCGGCTCTTGGGCACCTTAGAGCCCCAAGTCAACAACTGGGTTGACTACTGAGAGGTTGGATCGTGTAACAAGGAGACTAGCAGAGGTAGAAGATGAACCAGGGTGCAAAGTCCTCTCTTCCCCCAGGCGCACTCGACCCCAAATCGAAGGCACAAGGGAAAAGGTGTAAAAACACCATGGGTTGTCACTTAGCTCACATGGAGCGAGCCGCTTGCATGGAGATGTTGATTCGGGGAGCTCTGATCCACATGGAAAAGGAAATGGGGGCCAAATAATGACGTGGCACTCTGTTATTAGCCAAAGGTAATTTATCTTGCAAAATTCATAATTATTTAATGGTAACTCAGATTGAAACAAAATATGTATGAAAATTTATCAGGATAATGCAAGGAGTCAAATAAAATTATAATCAGAACCTAAATCTATCTCTAGTATGATAAGTACTTGAAATTGGTATTTGTAATGTATTAAGTACTTTCACAACCCTAATTCCTAAAGTTAGGTGAATCTATGATATGGATAATCAAAGATGGACTTTTTTATGTTCAAAAGACACTCTAAACTTAATGATGTTAAAAGATGAGTGATGACCTCATTATGTACATTAAATGATGGAAACTAGGGTTTGTGAACCCAATGAACACGAAAATGCTAAAAGTCTATCTTTTTGTCTCTCTAAACCCTAATTTGACTTAAAAAGGATAAAGATGGGGAATTTTGTATAAAAGACACCTTTTTGTAGCACACTCATGTCTACGAAACCTAAAATAGGGTTTGTGGATTAAGAAAGTGGGAAAGAGCATAAATGGACTAATGGAGTAATATGGATAATGACATAAGAAAGTGGACATAAAAACCTAACTTGAAAATCAAGTAAGTCATTTGATAGGATTTAGAATCATGTAGTGACACATGGATGTATGCCTTGAATTTTAGGTTGACTTGCTTGGTTGATTATATGGTTAATCTTACTTGTTTATTTAGAATGAAAATTCTCCTGAGACAAGTATGTGGTTACGCCTAAGAATATTTGTTGTAGTTTCACGTGGTTTCTCGGAGATTTCTTGCATGGTTTGAAGATATATGCTTTCTTGTTTATTTCCTTCCATGCAAACTTTAAAGTGACTAATATTAGCACATTATGTATGAACATGACTACCCCAATTCTAGGCCACCTCTATATCTATGGAAAGGCCATCCTCTTAGATAGAGGAAGGCATAATTTGGTACCGGCCTGAATAGGGTGTACATGAGAAGTCACCCGCCTGAATAGGGGGATACATGATGAAGTCATCCGCCTGGATAGGGGAAGACAGTGAATACTGCAATATGAGCACCCTGTGAGGTTATGACAGAGAGTGGAGAAACCTAGTTTGGGTAATCATGATGAAAATGTTAAATTTGTTTTATTATACAATAATTGTTAATTATGTTGTTACCACTAATTGTGAAATTTTGTTCCCCTCCACCAGTATGAATTGTCATACTGACTGATATTTTGCTTTTAGGTATTTCTAGGATAATCTGGCTGGAAATTGGTCATTCAAGAAAAGAAGACATTGGAAGCAAATAAATGAAGTAAGGTTCGAAGGATATAGATATATGATCTATTTCTCAGTAAATTCTAGAATCCATATTTGTAAACTTTAGAAAAGAATTTTTATCCTGTACCAAGCTTAGTTAGTTTAGTGGAATTTATTAATTATTTTGGATTATGTACAAAACCATTTGAACCTGTTTTTGGATAACAAATCTAATTTCTTGGCCTTCTTTAATTGGGGGTTGCGGGGAAATGGGGTCATTACATTTGGTATCAGAGTTTGATTTTCCATATAATCTCTAATAATTATTAAATTTTACAAATTATTTAGAGCCCTAAAGGGAGTTATTAGAGAATTTTCCAAAGATGGAGGTGTCTAGAAAAGGATCACGATCTGGGGGCTAGCAAGATTTTCCTCTGCTCTGCTAGTCAGTTTACGAGGACTCTCGGAATCTGTGTGACTACCTAGCCAAAATTTGAGAATTTGACTCGAAATAAGATACCTCTAGGATTTCTCATTTACTTTCATCCCTTCTTTACCCCTTTCATTGGACAACCTTTAAGTGCTTAAGCTTTTCTATGTCCACCTCCTCCCTAATTTTAAGGTCGAGAGTGCTAGGGATTAAGGCATCCTCTACCAGATAGTGGAGATAATGGGAAAATATTTGATGGGTTTGTCCGCTATGAAGATAAACCCTAGATGGGACTAGGGCCAATTTGGGAAACAACCTTAGTAGGACAAGAGAATCACAAAAATACGAAGTATAGGTTGTAAAACCTAACCTCGATCTAAAAACCTTAATCCTGGGGTATGAACATAGTAGAAGGAAAAGAGAGAACCCAAATAAGTTGGATGACTTAGTTTGTGCATGCATTCAAGTATGTAGGTTAGGCATGCATAATATACATGGAGGATTTGAGTATGCATGTGAAGCATATATAGTAAGTGGTTGCATGACCCCTAGTGAAACATTTGGTTTTGGTAACCCAACCTAGAGTGGGTCATCCTTGAAAAGGAGAAAAGATCTAAGATAGAGATAACACCCTGAAATAGAAAGGTTAGTGGTGACCAATAAGTTTAAACTCCTTCAGGTAGGAACCCTAACCAATGTGTTCCCACTCAGATACAAGTAGGAGATAGGCATGCACCTATGTGAAGGTGAGCGACCTCAAGGCTGGCAACGGGATTAGTTCTAAGCTAGAGGGGTAATTCCTATTGGATTGGTCTATGAGATAGGCATATTGGAGGAAATTAGTGACAAGCTTAGTGTGATGTAATGAGATAATACGGTTTATGATAACCTCAGTCAGCTTTCAATTTTTGACTATAGTTTTAAAGTTGGACATAATATTAGATAATACAAATATGCACACTTCATCATATAAGGTAGGCTAGGTGAGAATAAGAGGTGCATCTTTAGGAGCCTCGACCTCGTCTACAAAGAGGGAACCTCTAGTTCTAGGACCGGTTATAGGGTTAACTCAGGAGAGAGTGAGACCCAGAAGGAGAAGGTTGGGAACCTAGACTCCAAGACATGAAAAATCATAAGAAAGATTTGTATGATGTGTCCTAGACTAGACTACCCTAAGTGGATGAGTTGAGTTGCTTCATGCATAATCTCTAGAGGCTTGTCATACCCTATATGTATTTGGAGGGACCAAACCCTAGAAAATAGAAAGAGTCTACTTGTACAAATGTATAGATGATATATGTACCGACCATCTAGGTGAGAAAATAGTCCCGGGATCCTAGAGAGGTAAGGAATGGTAATATGATGTGAAGCCTTAGACTCAGATTGGTAGTCCTTTTGTAGGACTCTAAGGGTTTTTTACGTGGGAGAGAAAGTTGGGAAGAATATGTCATATCATATTTTGGTTTGGTACGTGCTTGAGCGGCTTAGCCATGCAGTTTAGGTAACAATGCAAAGGAGGTAAACCTGTGGTTCCTAGACCAAAGTGGGGAAATGGTGGTATCTGGTGCATATAATGCTCACAAGGTTGAGTGAGTTCATAGAGATTAAGCATGACACCTCCCTCAAGCTTTGGATTAAAGGAGACCCCACTTCTATTGTGATAGATGTTTGATGAGCCACTCACTCCACTTGGTCTAGAACTACCTGCTATCATATGTTCGGCTAAACCTGGTCTAACCTTACAAGATGAGGAATGAATATGACATAATGAAGAACTTCTAGTGACTATTTCCTATATTTTACTTCATGGGAAGTTAGTTTACACCACTATATAGTGCATGTTGCCTTGAACACTCATATCTAGAGTTAACCCTAGTTATCGCTTTTACCCTTTCTTATTTCCTTTCAAACATTTCCTCAAGTACATCAAATTTGAGAATTAGGCATGCATGGATAACAAAAATTGGACCCTGACTTAGGTTTTAGAGTTGTGATCTTTCCTATTGTTATCTTATGACATCAACAAGCTCTAAATTATACGACAAACATTGCCTTCAACTTGGCTGCTTCTAGTACAGTTATGTGAAAGCCTCTCTACCAAAGGGACTGGATGCTACCTTCTATGAGTTGTATATTACGCCTATACCAGGGTCAATATAGGAAATTTATAGATATTCAATGAAGTCGCATAAGAATTCATATATAACAACTTCATGATGTAGGTTGGATACCTAGATGATTTCTAGAGCGATAATAGATATATAATTCTTAGACGGACCAAGTGTGGGATGACCATATTAACTTGGTCTTTAAGAATCCAATCTTTCCTAGGATAGTCAAGTGACGTGAGGATATTGAGTATGATTAATATGAAGGGATAATTGAGGTATGAAGTAACACATAAGGATATGGTTGAAGTTGACATCATATTAATGTAAACTATATTACCATATCACCTATGATATCAATTAGAAATGCAATTAGGGGTACCCTTCTTGGAGGTTTAACATATCTTGGTAGAATGAGTTATGGTGAAAAATGACTGAATTGGTTCTCGCTTTGATTTTGGAACCAATTATCATCTGCACACTACACAATTTTTTTACCATTAAACATATTTTCATGATTATACTATATATACAAAAGGAAATAGTTTCTAGATTTTAATTTTACTAATTCTTTAAGGAACAATAGAGTCACAATGCTAGGCCACCAAGGTTATCCTAGATCATATAATTGAGCGGCTAGAGGATGAAAGAACAAGAAAAACCTTCTACAACATATCAAAGGAGACTTTCTATGAGTGTATGCAATATAGACATTGGTAGAGTCTGTAATGCCTGGGCCCACTGCCCAAGTCTCTAGTAGAGTTTTAGGAATGATGATTGGCCCCACAAACCACTAATGGCCTTAACGACATGCTTTTTCCTCACTCACGCACAAGAAGGAATCAACTTACCAACTTGTCATTGTTCGTAATACTACTTCAAGTTGAGCTTGCTTAACTTCAGAGTTCTTAGTGATGGGCCTCTAAAAGGGAAGTGCACCTTGGTGGTATGGGTAGTCCAATCATTCCTTTTAAGATCATTTTATATGAGGCCTCAAATCTTGAGATGGTACAATATCCCCCACTTAGACTCAACATCCTCATCAAGGATCAACTATATAGATAAACCCTAAAACCATAGACCTAGGTGTGGAGCAATGAGTAAGAAGAAGTTTTGGATATATATGAGTTTGTAGATCTACCTTGAGTCACCTATGTAGATGGTTAGTTGGGTTATAGATTTATCATTTGGAGTCTTGTAGATTAGGAGATTAAGAAACTAATCTGACTTCATATCTGTCTTAAACTTAATAAGCAATGCTTTACAATGCCCTTCGTAACTTCCTCAATTAATGCCATACATATATAATTACTAGCCAATTAGCATGCTTGGTTCAACAAAAAAAATTTAATTAAACCTCATAAAACTAAAGAACATTAACACTAATGAGATAACCTAAAATATAATGTGGTCAACGACAAAAATCAAGGTGGATCAGGGCATGAATGGGTGGATTTTGGTATAAAATCCCTTTTAAGGGGTGGAATGTAGTAACATACCCAACTACAGGTGGCTTCCTCATCCCTCCGCTTTCCTTAAAATGTTTATTAAAATAGTATTCAATAATTTTTTCCTAGTTTATATGAGTTGAATATAAATTATAATACATATTTCTTAGTATCTTCTACATAAAGAAGCTTAAATATAAAAAAGTCATAATAAATACGAAAAGTATTTCGGGTGAAAATATACCATTTAATATCTTTAACTCTAATTTTACCATAAAGAGTCTTCATACGAATAGAAGATGAATTGAACCAAATTATTTTGTAAATATGGGGGTACAATTGATTAATTGTGAAAAATAAATACAATAAGTGAATGCATAATATACAACTAATGGAATATATTAGCAAAGGTTTTTACAAAGTAAATTAAATGCTAAATTTGGATTCCTTATATACAAAGAAAGCTAGAAAATTTCAAGTTAATTGAGTATCAAAAGTACCATAAATTAGGAAAGAAACATATAATCATTAGGTATTGGTTGATCAATTAATCATCACATTAAAGTTTTTACTCTAAGTTCTCTATTACATCTAATTTCATTCAACCTAACATATTGTGCATGATATTATGGATCATTGCTCACAAGTTTGATCAAACATCCTCCCCTCATATTCTTCCCACACTTAACTTCACACAAATGCCTCTACAAATATGATACTTCATCTCTCATTTTCTTCCTTATCAATGAATAATTTTGCATGATTTGTGCTCCACTCAACTCCTTGTTTCCTTCCATTTTGGCTGGTCATTACTCCATATTCTTATGAATGATCTAGAAAAAAAACCTAAAGTAACCCAAATTGGATCAACCACACTTATTTTCAAATAGACCACTTCTCGTATAATCTATTCCCCACTGCTACCTATAAATCCAAAGAGCTTAGAAATAACAAATGCAATCATCCCCCCAATCAATTTCCTCTACCAAACCAAATGTTGATGTTGCCAAGCCAATCTGTATCACAGAGACCTTAACCTTACCCTCAGTCGTCGAAGACATGCCTAGTGTAATGAAACCCACTGTAAGAATCCCCATGCCTCTTATTTCTTTTCCATATGCCAAAACCCAGTGCCAATTAGTCTATGATGATATCCCATCTCTGACCTTTTTCCCCTTATTTTCTCATTTTTCCTCAAGCTATTGTAGGGATAAAGTTGTATTTGCACCACCAAAAATGTTTGTTTAACTTTTTCAACTAACCATGTTTAGACTTGAAACTTCATCTTTCCATGTCTTGTCAATTTTGTGCAATTCAACTTTAGTAGCCACCATCCATCACTGCGTCTTGGTGCTCACGCTCTTGAGCACCCCAGAGAATGAATATGGTTTTTCAAGACCATCCTAGTGTGACAAAGCCACTTATAGTCTTGTCTTCTTGAGCATGAGAAATATTCCCCAACTCTGGTCAAAGATGAAGATCTATAATACTACTCACCAAGTAGGGAGCAAGGAGGGAGATGATACAAGGGATTCATTAACATCGCCACCCTTGTTGATTAAATTGACTGATTATTCGCCCGTGGGCCTTTGTAGATTTTTACCTGACATCTTATTCCTCTAATGTGCAAGATTTGTTTTCCCTTAAATGAACAATTTTCTCCCACTCTCTTAAACAAAGACTAACATTCATCTAGGTTTTCTAGTTACTTTTGCAATAATGTAGTAAGAAACATTTTATTTTGATTTAATGCCACATATTTCTCTTCCTATTTATGATTGTCAAGATTTACAAAATCCATATTTAATTCATATGACCTCAAAAGTTATGGAAAGATATGATTTGGAAATATTTTTATACAAGGAATTATTATACCATATTTACACACCTAGATTTCACATTGAAACCCTTCAATTCACAAAAAACAAGATTAGGGTAGCAAACCATTAACTAAAATACAACAAATATAATAAATCCCTATTAAAAATATCTAAGGAATAAGCAAGCAAAGGAAGATTTAATTAGGTGTTTGAACACTTGTAAGGATTTAGATAAATGGAAATATTAGGACTAGATTATAGGCATGTACATATTCAATTTTACTTTGGGAATTTATATGAATATTATCCCAAGTTTCTTCTAATGAGGCACTTTTAAACACCACACCTTGACATAATTTATATACTTCATGAAATTTAATCATTTGATTAATCCTAAAATATTAAATTAATAATTGATGTCGGGTTTTGAACCCACTTGCCATCTCTATTGTGGATATCATTGAATTTGTTGATGATTTAACCATTTTATCTTGTCGTTTTGTTATACGTACATGGTATTTAGACTAATTTTGTTTATTATAGGTATAACTATTAGGGAATGCTTTGAACTAAGAAAACTACTAGGGCATGCTGCTTCGCACTGGGTATGTTGTTTCCACCTTTTTTTTATATTAGAGCATGTTGTTCTTCAAATGGTGTGTTGTTCCACATGTTTATATATTTATACCAGGGTGTGCTTTCTCCACTCATCTCTATTTAGTTCAGTGATCTAATGGTATCTTGGCCCTACTTTAGATGTTTTTATTCTATCTCATATTTGCATACAATCATATTTTTTCAGAATTATGGATTGATTAATGGTTATACAATTAATGATCTCTTATTTCTTTTATTAATAAATGACTCATTCTCTAGTTTAATTTCTTTAAACTTACCTACATGTTGATAACCCCCTCTTGTGTGGGAACCCCCTATTCAGTAATTACCTACCTCATAGCGATCAAATAGTTTATTATGCACGTACATGATATTTTCTTATCCATATCTTTGTTTACCCAAATGTAGGTGTTGTAGAGAATGATGATCACAAGGATCTTGATCCATGAATATGGAATTTGAAGTTTATCTTAACATGGACATGTTTCCCTCTACACTGGTCCTATGTAATGATTAGATGTATACTTATATTTTGTAATACACCCTCAGGACGAGGAACTATGTAATGAGACTAATGATGAAATAGTAAATTTTTACACTACTATAAATTACTCTTTTTGATATATCATACTTGAGAAATTAAATTACATATGATACATCATAAATGTTAGTTTGTTTGAACTGGATAGGTTTATTCTCAACTAAGTAAGGGGGGTCCCCTCCAGTGTTCCACTCTTTACATACATTTTCTCAAGGCCATGTCTCATAGCATCCGGATAGGGGAAGAACATGAGTTAATTCTACGAGGAGAAATGGTAAAGGTCTATGACATGCGATTAAAAACCTCTCAAAAGAAAACCTAAACACATCAAATTCTCTTGTCACCCAACCACCTAGATGGCGTACTTCATTCTATCAGAGTTGCACTTTCATGTGGGGGTCCTCTACAGAGAGAAGCATTGATATATTTTTAGGAATATGATGCCCCCTCCATTTTTCCAATCTAGGCCTTGAACCCCTATCCCTCAAATAGGGTAAGAATTACTTATTTCTGCAAGTCACTGAGGAGGGTGTGTGCACAATGAGATATTAGGTGACTGGGATTTTCATATTGATCGGAAACATTGACCCCTCCCATAAACATATAATGTCCCATGATTTGTATCCTCAGATAAAATGATCTTAATAGGAATGATTAGACACCCACATTACCAAGATGCACCTCCTTTTCACGGAGCCCATCGCTAAGAACTCTAAAGTTAAGCATGCTCAACTTGGAGTAGTACTAGGATGAGTGACCATTCGAGAAGTTGATCCTGGATTGTGTGTGAGTGAGGATAAAGCGTGTAAGTAAGGATAGTGGTGGTTTTTGGGTCCAACCATCATTCTTAAAACTCTATTAGAGCCTTGGGCAGTGGACTCATGCATTACAAATGGTATTAGAGCCATAACCCCTCTAATAGGTGGGGCCTACATAGTCATGAGGTAGACTAGTCTTGAGTCATGCGGTCTAGGCATTTTGGAAAGGGTTCTCCTTGGTGATGTGGCAACCCTTGTGTTGGTAGCCATGATTAGGATCCAGATGTCCATGAGATATTTTGGATCTAGACTGAATGGGGAAATATTATGAGGCTATATAGTTGATCCTTAATGAGGATGTTGAGTCTAAGTGGGGGATATTGTACCATCTCAAGATTTGAGGCCTCAGATAAAATGATCTTAAAAGGAATGATTGGACTACCCATACCACCAAGGTGCACTTCCCTTTTAGGGAGCCCATCACTAAGAACTCTAAAGTTAAGAAAGCTCAACTTGAAGTATTATTACGAACGATGACAAGTTGGTAAGTTGATTCTTGCTTGTGTGTGAGTGAGGACAAAGCATGTCGTTAAGGCCATTAGTGGTTTATGGGGCCAATCATCATTCCTAAAACTCTACTAGAGACTTGGGCAGTGGGCCCAGACGTTACAGACTCTACCAGTGTCTATATTGCATACAGTCATAGAAAGTCTCCTTTGATATGTTGTAGAAGGTTTTTCTTCTTCTTTCATCCTCTAGCTGCTCAATTATATGATCTAGGATGACCTTGGTGGCCTAGAATTGTGACTCTATTGTTCCTTAAAAGTGGGTGGCCCTGATCTGGTTTGTTTGGTGACGTAAATTCTATGGGAAGTAGTCCCATTCACCATCATATATGATCTTCCTTGAGGAATACCATTACAGAGTGGTGATATGCTCTAGTAATGTATGTTAGGATTACTAACGTGAAGGCAACGTGCCACTCAATGACCACACGTCTCACAAAGTGTGTGCCCCAGGATAATCTCCATGCTAATTTAAGATGAAAGGTCAACCAATTATGCTTCTAAAGCAAGGGATTACCTTTTGAATGTGACATCCTCCAGGGAAAATGTCGCCCTTCCTCTCAACCCACCAAGGGGAAGGTGGAAATGTGTTATTCTTGTATCCTACTCTCAAGGTTTTCTAATATGAAATCCACAAGGATACCCAAACCCTAGGATAGATCACCACAAAGAAAGGATGGAAGAGGTAACTGTAAATATTGATACATGAGAGGGGGTCCAATCCTTACTTAAACAAACAATAAACCCATCCAATCTAAACACACTAATATGCATGATGGAACAGGTGAACATTTATTTTCTCAATTATGATATGTCAAAAAGAGTTTATATGTATCAATAAAAAATAACTAATTCAAAATTCTTCTCATTATATAGTTCCTAACCTCAAGGGTTGCATTACAAAAAGGTAAGGGTACATCTAAATATTACAAAGAGTAGAAAGAAACCTGGTCATCTCAAACTATCCTTCAAAGTCAACAGTCATGAATTAAGGTCCTCCCTAGTCACGATTCTCTGCAACACATACATATGGGTTGTTTGCAAACAACACCCAAATGAGGAAATAAAAAGCATGCGTTGAAAACTATTGGGTATGTGAAATATTAAAATATTTTGTCCATTACAAGGTAAGTAACTCCAAAAGAGGTGGTTTCCATGCAAGAGGTGGGCTACCGACATTTAGGTAAGTTCAATAATAAATAAACAAGAGAATGTGCCATTTATTCAGAAAAACAATAATAGTTTTTTAACAGTATTGCCATTATTTTATTCCACAAGTTCCCCGAATTATTACAATTGTGTACAAATATAAGTTAGACTAGAAGTATCCAAATTATAGGCAACATATTGTTGGAACATTGGCCTCAATAGGGATAGGTGGAGAAGGCACACCTGGATAGAACACTATGCCCTAACATATAAATTGGTGGAACAACACACTCTGTGTGGAACAACACACCTTAATATACAAGCAAGTGGGAACAACATACCCGGGGTGGAACAACATGTCCTAATTTTTTATTTATGAATCAAGTGTGGTTCGCATTATCATTAAGGGAAAAACTTACATACATGTGTGTGGTAGAGTTCTAAACAAATATTAATAAATTATTGTATAGAGGTAAGTAAACCTAACTACACATAAGCTCAACATCATGTAAACAAAATCTCCTTAACGACTCATGAATTTTGTTCAATTTTCAAAACACATGTTATTCTTTTCGAACTGCTGATTGTAAACCAAAAACTAGCAATAGATCTAGCCCTTCCTTTATTGACAAGAAACTCCTTCAAAGAATTCAATTTAAACTTTAACTCATAATAGAACCAGTTCCAAATGCACACACTAACTCACAGCAAAAAAAACATGGAGAACATTTTCCATCTCACACTTGCAAAGAATGAATCTCAACACCACACTAATACCCATTCTTCTAAGGAAATCATGTTTTAATATTCTAGCCAAGATGAATTTCTAGAGTATGATGGACATACTCTGCGGTATCTTTTCAGTACAAACCCACAAGGCCCACTCCACCTCATGCCTTTTAGACTTACATATGCACCAACAATCCTTTAGAGTAAGGTAAGTCTTATTCCCTATGTGACTTTTTCAATTTATGTAGTGTTTGGACTCAAAATAGTAGCAAAGAAATCTCTAGTAGATATGCACCTCTCATATTAGGAAAAGACCATTCACCATCCTTAATTCAACATGCAACCTTACAAAACTCCCCCTTACCAAATTTCCTCATAAGTTGTGAATCCAAATGAGA
This sequence comes from Alisma plantago-aquatica, assembly GCA_963693085.1. Lineage (NCBI taxonomy): Eukaryota > Viridiplantae > Streptophyta > Magnoliopsida > Alismatales > Alismataceae > Alisma > Alisma plantago-aquatica. The sequence goes on from OY856415.1 coordinate 672,910,506, forward strand.
CAAAAAATCACTACTCTCACCACACCAGGGGTCCTTCTAGAGAAAAAAAACTCTTATTATCCCCTACTAAAAAGATAACATGTGGAAGAAGAATATAACTACTCTTTAGTAGTCTTTTCTAAATCCAAGAAGCCTTAACTCTTACTTTAATAGACCATATAGAATATCCTATAAGTATCTCCCATGAACCCATTTGAACCAAAGATATTTGTATTCACATGCCACATGCCAAAGATATTTGTAGTCACATGCCACATCCCAAAGAATTTTCAAAACTTGTAATCACATGCCATCATCCAAGATTAAGAATTGAGTACAAGAGGAAATTGCATTGTGTAAACAATAGAAAATAACAGCTAAAGCCTAGTTCCTTGATCCCCAAGTCACCTCCTTCACTTCTACCAACTAGGGATAGAAGCTTACAAACATTTAGACTAACCTCGTCACTTCTACTTTCCACCTCTATGTTGTAACAATTTGGGTAATAATGTTTGGGATTTGTTAATTTATTATATATTGAACCAAACTTGTTCTACATACAAGAATCCATCTTGAATATGTTCCTTTATGTGACAAGGAAAATATTTTTCTTTAAAGTCACCTGATAACTCCTTCCGTCATATGTTTCTTCTACATGTAAGATTCACATCTTTAACATAATGCACCACATTATTCCTGGGTGGTTTATCTTAAGGATTTGGTCAATGGTAACCCTTGGGCCCACTTGAATACCATACATGTTTTCATTCTTGAAAACATGTATGGATGAAAGAGACCGCTTACTCTAGAATTATAATTATTGGTATAGTGATCCCATCTATCTTCTCTAGGGGTTCATTTATATTTCGTAAATAAATTTCTATAGAAGTGTTATAAGTGAACCAAGATTGACCAATACAACTTTCAATTCCCTACGATTTAGTTTTATTTCATAATGGTATAATTTGGAACTTGTTATAGTGCCCAACTACTAAGAACATACACAACTTCTACTCTAAATAAGCATGTAGAGTAATTAAATTTCTAATTGAGTTAGATATATTATATTTGCACTTTTTGCTAAGTCATCTAAGGATTTTTCATACCACTTGGCGGTTGGGAGGGAACATGAGGGGAAACATGCTCTAATACAATTTTTTGTATGCCCTCAAAGTAAAAATGTAATTCTAAAGCAACATAAATAGCCAAATGCTAATTGGTGTACAAAAAACAAAATAATAAACAATCCCCCTTTTATTTTGTCATTTCTTATACATATGATTGTGTTTATCTATTGAGTTAAAATGTAAAAAATATAAACCTAAAAACTCTGAGGATAAGACAAGGGAATGGAGAACAAACCAGAACTTGACAAAACTACACCTATTGCTTTCCCCCTCATGTATGTGAACCTTTCGAGATGGATTAAATGACTCATGCATAGGTATATACAAGTTCCCATTCACAAAGCAAAAATATTACGATTAGAATACATAAATAAGGGTGATGAAATAATGATACTTCTATAACTACAAGATGTTTTATCTAGGTTTCTATCATTCTTAATAAGTTTAAAGTTGACCAAAAGTAAACTCATAATAATGATATCTAACATATGCAATAGTTTAGGAGACGATCACATACTATTTACCATTGTTGGTATATCATCTTAAAATCCAATATATCTATAATGCCAATACACACTGTCTTATGATTAGGGATTTCAAATGGGAGGGTATGGGGAGGGTAAGGTCTTACCCTTACCCTTACCCTTACCCATCAAGCGTGGCGGGTAAGGGTATGGGTAATTCCCCACTCCACCAAATATCCTTACCCTTCCCTTACCCTTAACCTATAGGGAGGGTAAAAGTGAAGTGGGAAATATATATGTCTTTTTCAAATTTGTGGTAATATTAACAATATTGGTCTGGCTAATACATGTATATTTTTGAATAAAATATCAAGATGCTTCATAATGGCATTTAAATATCCAAAATGATTCTAAGCAATATTCTACAACATTATGTTAATGGTTTATGTTGTATGAAAGCATATACAAATGGTAGTACCCTAACATTGGTATGTGAACAAATAAATTATTCCCAATAGATAAGGACTCCTACATTAAAATGATATTAAAGGGCAATATGTCATAGAGAGTTATTGTTGGAAACATGCACATGTTTTACCCTCTCAAATGTTGTTGCATCCAAAAAATAAAGCACAAATAAAATAGATAACACCACCTCATATATGTATCACATGGTATATTAAAGATTAAATCGTGTTCTTATATACATGTTTGGCTTACGCCACAAATTATTTAATGGAACACAGACTATTTTCACCATATCACTTTCACCTCTAAAACAGTGTTGCATACACAACCAAGTTAACTACAAAAGAAGTAGACAAGAATCTTATGTATTGTATGATATGATGACAAAAAATATTCCATATACTCAAACAACAAATGACCATACATTTAATATATGCATACTTATTGGCAGGTAGCGGGTTAGATGGTATAGGTAATTGCTTACCCTTGCCCTTACCTACTAAGGTAGCGGGTTAGAGCGTAGTGGGTAGGCAAGTGAAGACTAAGAAAATCCTCTACCCTCACCCTTCCCCTACAGGGTATGGGTAAAGGGTAATCGTTATCCATTGACAGCCTACTTATGATCCAAGTTGGTCAAAGCCATTTCCTATACCCAAATATCAACAGATTGGGATTCAACATAATTTACGGATGAGGTCCTTATCCTTTCTTTTCAAGATACAAACCCTAATTGAGTTTGAGTGGTCATCCATCCACATCACTTAATTCCATTGAAGAAGTTCGAATCAAAACTTGAGTATCCTTAATCAAGATGAACAATAACACAATAGAGAGAAGACTTAAGAAACTATAGGCACATACCTTTGAGGTGTAAACGTTTCCCTTAACTACAACAAATTGTTCCCATAATTTATGAGGAATTCAGTCATAAATTTTATCATTGAATATATTTACATTAGCATACAAGACCATCATTGTCAAGTAAAGAAAGTAAAGAGTTCTCTAAAAGCTATTACAAAGCAAAAAAGCAAATCAAACATCCAAGTACATAAATCCATGCTAGAGTATAATTTAAATAACACAACTCTTCACATTTTTATAAGTCAAAAAATAGTGAGGCATCAATTAATTTTCTTGTAAAATGACATTTTAAATACTATCAATCAATTATTTGTGAGATGTGTGGGAGTGACTAGTTCATTAAACAAGATCAATATTATCAGTTATTTGAATAATGTACATAGCAGTTCATAAAAAAAATGTACATAGCACTTTGGCTTTTGAGTAATGAGTGAATTTTCATACTGAGAATGGAAATAAAACATTGTCATAGTTATTTACTTATTATATTGTACCACATAATATTATATTGTACCACATAATATATATTACCAAGAAAGTGATAACTCAAGAATTCCATTTACATAAAGGATACAATTCGAAAATATCATTATGGGAGAGGCCGCATAATTTCCTAGATGGAAACCTAATTACTTTCACGTAATGATGTAAGGGACAAGGGTAAATTTTGAGGAGAAAATAAATGGAAAATAAAGACAATCCATGTAGGGAGGTCGAGAGAAGGAGGGGACAGGTGAAGGGGTGTGTGGTAGAGGAGTGAGAAGCATAGTAATTGTGTTTTCACTTTTACATGAGTCATGTAAATGGAGATGAAGGGTCTTGAATGAGTCATGAAGGAAACAAATAAGGTGCCCATGTTGGATTTTAGAACACAATTACAATCAATAGCAAACAATTACAATACCATTAACCTATTTGTATGCCAAATTTAATAATTAGATCAGAAATGAAAGAACATATTGAGCATGATAAACAAATAAACTAAGTTAGAAAACTCAAACCAAACCACTCTCTTGAAGAAGAGAGACATAACTAAAACAAATCATCATGCGTTCTTCAAATGTATGATGTCCTTCTAGTGTTGATCTAATCATGAACTTGTAGAAAGGTGTTTTCTTTCTCATGCATTGACAACAATAAGCGACACTACCAATACATCTCATATGAGGTTAGGTACTACAACCCTACAATTCATGTCAAAGGAAGAAAGAGATAGAGAAGTGGACTTTAATCACTCATGAGACAAACTCCTAAAGAGAAATCCATGTAGGAAGCAACTACAAAAGGTAATAGGTGACAAGGTTGCAAACACTACGACAAACATTCTTGGTCTGAGATCTATGTTTAACCCTAAGTCCATGTGCCTTATTAATAGCACTTCTATGCACAGTCCTAATACCAATTTGATGCAATCACATGACCATTATAGTACATGTAAAAGAAATACAAGGAGTCCCTTTCCAATAAAAAAAGTATTAATTAAACAATTAATTAAGTAGTTATCCAACTGTGCAAAATGAAAACAAAATAAGGCAATTTGCACAACCCACGTGCATGTGCTTGAGCCTAGCCCGAACCAACAAGGTGAGGCGTTGTGTGACGTGCTCATTTGTGTATGTGTGTTGGGTCACCATACCCACTACTCTCCCTAAAGATCTTAGGATATAGTATCACATGCATTCCTGTATTTAAGGAGCACAAAAGATTTAGAAGTGGGCAATTTGGGTCAGAAATACCTTCCCCTTTGCACAAAAGACAAAAAAACTTTTTTCTACACATCATGTATGTACTAGATGCACCTACATTGGGATTGACACATTATCTCTAATATTATCTAGGATAATATAGCTAACGATCCCCCATAAAGTCCAATATATAGTGTGCTCTACCACTCAGTCACCCATACTGTGCTTTCAACATGTGCCTTTCAACTTGAAGCATGTCTGAGTTATCCAACAATCACTCTCACAGGAACTAGGTGAACTAAAGTCTTGAACCTAAACTTGGGTGCAAGAGTATCGGTCCATAACAAAACAATAAAGACAATGACAACAAAGAAATAATTATGCATTAAAGGCCATGCATCCAAATCAAATATCATGATTGATATCATGGAACAACCTAATTCTCCCATTGCGGCCTACATAGTTTGAATCACATAGTTGGAGCCTATAGGGATGTACTGCTAGCATCATGTCCTGGGAGTCGACACCTTTCAAAGATTCTCCTACTAGTTTGCAGTCATGACACTAACATGTGTTTTAGGGACAGACTATAGATGCTAAAAGTATCAAGTAAATTACATAGTGAAACAATTCTCCCTACATCTTGTTATTACTACATAGGACCAAATTTGTGATATCCCCAATCTTTTGGGTTGGATTGCTACTTCGTATGAATTATAAGGGGTTTTAGTCTCATCCCTTGTATTTCTCAACTAAGGCCAAGGTAAGACATTTAGTCAAAGGATCAAATGTATTATCTTCGGTACCTATACAATCCACAACCTTGACCCCATTAGATACTAGATCCATTATAGACTTGAGTCTAACTTGGATGTGCCTATTTTTATGTCTATGATGTTTTTTATTATACTTGAAACTCTATCTTGGCTATAGTTTTTGTGCTATCATAGTGAATTGAAATTGTAGGAAGAAACTTATTTACCATATATAAAGTAATCATAAGTCCATGTAGGAATTTAATTTCGAATCTAGTTTCAACTAAAGCACACAACTCAGCCTCAAAGGTGGGATGAGACAATATGGTATGTTTCTTAAACCTACAAGCAACAATACCTTCTCCCAATAGAAATGCATATCTCGAGACACCATTGCTCCCAGAGTTCATGACAATCCAACATGCATCACTATATCCTTTGACTACAAAAGGATATTTGCCATAATGCAACATAAGAGAACTAGTTCTCTTGATATACTCAACACTCTACAAGAGCTTCCAGTGAGTCTTGTGAGGACAACTCGTGTATTGACTTAACTTGCTCACAACAAATGCAATGTTTGGACGTGTGTAGTTCATAAGAAACATCAAGATTCTGATAATCTGATCGTATTGTAATTGAGACACAAGAACAACACTACCATTCTGGTACAAGGGCTTGGATGAATCATACAGAGTCTTAACACATTTACCTACTATGTATACAAATCTCTCTAATATCTTCTCAACTTAGTTAAACTAGGGTAGTGTAATACCATTAGTAGACCTTGTGATTTTACTTGCTACATATAAATGATTTTGTCTCATTTACAACTTTCATATAAAAATCAAAAGAAGAATATCGTCTACATATAAGCATAATATGGCAAATCTATCATTAATGATATTATAGTAAAAACACTTAAAACTTCAATAGAAATGAAGCTAAAAGTTGATCTCAAATTCAAACTTTTCATGCCATTTTAGGGTTTTTTTAAGGCATACAAAGAATTGCAATTTTATACACTTTCAATTCATTTCCACATTCCACAAAATACTCAGGGTGTTCCATATAAATCTTTTCGTGAAGATCATTGTGTAAGAACATAATCTTCACATCCCTCTGATGAATAGCTAGATTATAAGTGGAAGTCGTTGTTATGAGCACTCCAATTTTGGTCATGCAAACTAGGAGAATAGGTATAACAATAACCCACTCCCTCCCTTTATCTGTATTCCTCAAAAATTAATCTAGCCTTATACTTACTTATTGTTCCGTCGACATTGAGTTTCATCATAAGAATAAATTTATATTCAACTAATGAACAACTAGGATGCAAATTTACCAAATCCTAAGTTCCATTTGAGAGTTTTGATGGAATTTCATCAGTAACGACTTCCTTACAAAACTTAGCCTCTAGGGAATCCATATCTTGTTTGAAGGATACGAGATCATCCTCAGCATAGTAAGTGACTAACTCACTTCCAAATCCCTTGGATGTCCTATGCGGTTTGCTTCTTCTTGGTTCAACCATTTTGTCATAATCACGACATTATGAAATGATACATCTTGTGTCGCCCCCACATTTGTCATCCTTTCCATGTGCTTAGAAATGGAACATGCAATAACGAGATTCTCTTGAGAAACTTCCTTGGGAACACCATAATTCATCTGAAAATATCTTCAAATAATAGTGTGTCACAAAGTCTTACTATTCTAGAGACATAATGCCTAAGATATTAGATTTTCCAGTCAAGAATCTACAACATAATTTGTCTCTACATAACCTAAGAAAATATACGATTGTTGGTCCCAATTTCTTCCTCTAATGTTCAGGGACTAGAACCTTTGTGAGGAACCCCATGTCGAAGATATTTGAAGTTGCCTTTTGGCATCTCCATAAATCAAAAGAACTACTCTCTTTATGTTTACAGGGAAACTCTATTCAGAATATGACAACCCATATTCAAAGATCCCCCCACATAAAGTTGAGTAGACCTGAAGTTCTTGAATCCCAATGGATTGTGGTGTATAAGGAGAAACACCTTATGAACTACACAATGAAATTGATACATTATAAGAACAAGTTCGAGGTATACTCCCTCCCCTATCAGATCTTAATCTTTTAACTATCTTGCTAGTTTGTGTTTCTACTTCTTTCTTAAATATTTTGAATTTCTCTAGTACATTATCTTTACTTTTAAGAAAATAGATGTAATAATATTTAAGAGAATCATCAATGGAAGATATGAAATAACATTTATTATCTCTAGTTACAATTCCATTAATTTCACATACATCAATATGCACAAAACCCAAAATTTTAGAATTCCTATCCATATAATGAAATGGTTTAAGATATGAAATAACATTTATTATCTCTAGTTACAATTCCATTAATTTCACAGACATCAATATGCACAAAACCCAAAATTTAGAATTCCTATCCATATAATGAAATGGTTTCTTAGGCAACTTAATTTGCACTCAAATTCCATATCTAATATTATCATTTTAGATTTAGGGATCAAATCAAGATTCTTCATACATTTGATCAAGTCAACATTCACATGACCCAAGCGATAATGCCATATAATAGTCGAAATATGATTCAAGAAAACTGAGTTATCATTCAAATTAAGAAAAAAATTTGAAATTGTAGGTTCCACGTGAATATTAGACAATCTCTAAATCACATAAATATCCCTAGACAAAGAATAAACCATATCAAACATGAATTGATTTATTAAAGTTACAGTCTAATCTTAAACCATATCTAACTAAAATTGCACCACTATGAATACTGTAACAAATAGATGGAACATGTATGACTATGTGAAGCATGGGAACCTCTCCCAAAGAAAAATTAAGATCTACCCATCCTTCACATTTGACTTCTATACATCTTGCATCTTCGAAAGTCATAGATCGGCCTGAAGAGGTATGGTAAGACACAAATAAAGATTTATAGACAAAGATATGTACATAAGCCCCAATGTCTATAATACAATAAAGATAATCAAAAATAGCAAGGATTTCATGTTTAATGGAAACATACCTGTCATTGAGGTACAAGGAAGCAGTCATCATGTTAAACACCGCTTCCTCGACTATAGATGTAGTATCTTTCTTCACCTTCTTTGTAGGACATTCCTTGTTCCAGTGGCCAGCCTATCCACAAGTCCAACAAGGTTTGTTCTTTGATTTCTTCTTAATCTTGGTCGTCTATTTATGTATGTTCTTATTTTAATTATCTTTATTCTTAACATTTGTAAGATTTATAGTAGGGTTGACATCAACTGGTACCTTGATCACATCCTCTATCAAGTGTTACTCCCTTCTTAAAATTTCTAGATTAAGTTCACATAGGGTTATGTCACCCTTCTGTGCTTGAGATCCAATCCAAAAGCCTCCCAAGACCTATGGGACTTTTTAGTGATATACATAACAAAGGTTTTATCAGGTAATTTCATACTCGCTTATAAGAGGTTATGACATAATTTTTTTGGAAGTTATGTACTTGATCAAAAACAAGTTTACCATATGCCTCCGAAACTTAAGAAGTTTGGAGGTAGGATATTATTCAACACATGTATTCTCTATTTTCTATTTCTTATCTAACATATCCCATAGAACCTTAATAGTCAAGCAAAGAGGATTGGTGTATATGTCATACAACTTATATCTTACTGCTAACAAAATACATCCTCTACACAATTGATCACCCTCCTTATAGTCATCGATTTGCTTAGCATTCTCAGGATCTTTTTCATCAGGTTCAAGTTCATCATTTATTAAGAAAGTCAAGAAATCCTATCATCCTAAGTCAAATTTTCATATGGTTCTGCCAACTTGTGAAGTTGGTTCCATTGAATTTTTAAGCATACATAATTATCAATCTTAGGATAGTAAGCAACATGAACAATCATGTTAACTAATGTTAGAATTTGATTTATATAAAACTGTTAGATTTTAGAATATTGTAACAAGCAATACAAAATAATTGAAATTTAGTTAATTGGTCTATATGCCAAGTTTAAGAATTAGATGAGAGACAAAAAACAAATAGAGTAGGAGAAACAAATACACTGAGTTAGAAAACTCAAATCAGATTGCCGAATTGAAGAAGAGTGATGCTAGTTTAAGAAATAAACACTTCTATATTCTCCATATGCACAATGTCCTTCTAGTGTATATCTGATCACAATGTTAGTAGAAAGGCATTGTCTTGCCACACATTGACGAGAAGCAGTAACACCACTGGTACAACTCAATTATTGTTAGATACCATCGTCCAACAGATCACATCAAGTGAAGAGAGGGACAAAGAAGAGACTTTTCTTGCTCAAGAGACAAACGTCACAAGGAAAATGCGCACAGATAATGGCTACATAAGGCAATAGACAATAGGGTTGCAAATATGACAAAAAACATTTAGAATCTGAGAATTGTATATAACCCTAATCCCATGGGTATTATTTATAACACTTCCACACACAAGACTATATCCAATTTGACATGGTTACATGACCAATATTGTACACATTAAAGGATATGAGGAATCCCTTTCCAATTCAAATTTTAATTAATTAATTCAATAGTTATCCAATAGTAAAAAAAGAAGATGGGAGATAATTCCCATGATCTGTGTGCTCATGCACGGGCCCATCCCAGTGAATCTATACGAGGCATGCATGGCATGTGTGCACACATGTGTGTTGTGGTCACCATTCCCACCTCAAGCATAACCTTTTCTAGAACTCTAGGACACTAGAGTCACATGCCATCCTAAACATAAGGAGCACAAAAGCTTTTGAAGTGAACAATATGGGACTAAAACACCTTCCCATTTGTACAAAAGGCATAAAACCACTATTTTGTTCATATCTCATATGTACTAGATGTACCTACATTCTGTCTTGCCCATGCGAACTAATATTAGCTATGCCAATATATCTAACAATCACCTCTTTTGTATCCTTCTTTCCACAATAATAGGGGATGAGATCACATGAATAACATCAGAAGAACCCACACCACTAGTTGCTAATGTGGGCCAATACTACTTCCTTCAAGTGAGAAGTTTCCTTTGTAATGATGGATAGTGCCATCGTACCAAAAACCATGGTTTCTACTATTTTTTGTGAAGTCATTTCGAACAAAGTTGGTAAGGGGCTATCTACAATGAGTTTTCCGTGTATAGAAATATTTTTTTCAACTAGGCAAATCACAACAGTTATGAACATGTAAGAAAGATAAAAAAAAACTCAACATTGAAGAATTCTCTCTCCATTAAAGAAATTCCACCATGGTTTAGATACAGTTATCAATATTCACAAATTAGGTTTTAGTTTTTCCTTAGTCTCTTTTTTTGTTCTAGCACTCCCTCTATATATATTGTGTATCCCAAGAACCACAATATTTATAATATAATTAGAATAACTTATATTATTAAAAATAATTTTGATAAATATACACACAAAATAAATGTATCAATTTCGTCAATGTAGAGCACTAACTCAAAACTCAAATTCATATAAGAATAAGAATTCATGGCATGCATACTATAAAATCATATATAGGACCCAAGGAGGAAGTTATGCAAGTGATTTAAACAAAAGGATATATTATGATGTAATTAAACTATTAATTACGCTAGTAGATAAATTATTACCTAAAGAATCCATTTCATAACAACCATTATCCACAATACCAAAGTCAATATGCCAAAATAAGAAAACCAAATTGAGACCCATATGACTATGCATTGTGGTAATATAGTATATAACATCTTTTCTAAAGTTCTCACATGTAGATTAAAGCTCCTACTTCTAGGCTTAATATTGATAACCAAATTCCTTTCATCCTAGGGATACAAAAGACATTAAAAATATCTTATTATTACATAATGGTTTAAACATGTGAAGAAAAGGTGAAGGAGATGAAGATCGTAGCTCTAAAACTTGACATGATCAATAATTAATTTTGAATGGTCTTTGTTTGAGAAATCAGGAATGAGATTACCTTCATCCACCAACTGATTCACACACATTTCGGAACACTTCTCCATTTATCCCATGCTTTATACATAATGTAAAGATCAAAATTAAATGTGCATCCATTAGTTGAACTTTATTAGGGAGATCCAATTCACCCTATTTGCATTTGCTTTGTATTGAAGCTTTGTAGAACTTCTATAAAATCAACTAATGGTGGTTGCATCAAGGATCCCATGTATGTCTTGATATTATTAGAGTTATGCATCCCCTATCTAAACATGACAACATAATAAATGCTAAAACATATCCTAGATGAACTCAAGTATTAATATTGTTATTGTGTATATGAGTGAGCTTTTAGTAAACAGACCAGTCACTACACACTCAAGAAGTATTCTAATAAGAATATGCTATGTGAAAAGAAAAGAAATATTATGGGGTTCCTCCAAGTCAATGATGTAAAAAGCATACATAATATTTGGTACAGTGACTGTGACACAAAAAGAAAAAGTAGTGATTTTGTCCAATTGAAGGTTACTACTATAAAACTACAAGGATCCAAGACAAAAATCCATGATTGACTAGAATCTAAAATCATCGTTGAATATATAGTCCAAGATATGTTCATATACATTATATTATATATGATGCTTGAGATATATTTGAGAAAATACAATTTTTTTAAATTCTAGTGGCAGAAAATGTAAAATAGTCTATGAAAGATGTTGATGAGATCTATCTTTAGTAAAAAAATAGGAAGACAAGTTTTGGATAAATTGAACTATCAATTGATATCTGCTACAACATTAATTTGGTGACTATTTCAAAAGGAAATCACATCGAAGTAATGTCATCTTTTTCAAATATTTTATACAATATCTTTTGTATGAGCTAGTAAGAGAAACAATGCACATTAAACATATCAAAGCATCTATGCCTTAGATGTAGAGTCAATCACGATGACATGTAATGTTGTACAACATCATATACTCAATAAAATTGTATTATGAAATGAGAGGACCAAAGAGAGGCCAAGTGGTTGGCTGGTTGTTCTACTTTTCAATCAAAGTGGAAGAGGTCCAAACAATGAAGTAGTTCCTCATTAATTTGACTATAACTTGTGAATACACCCAATCAATAGCCAATAATAATGAATCTTATAAACTGAAATATATGTGATAATAAAAAATAATAGATAAATATCAGTGCGGAAACAAACCTTAGTGTGGAACCATGCAAATTACCGAGTATGAATGCTTCCTTACTTCATGTGACAAGCATGTATATGTTCCTATAAGTCGAAGGTAGCATGTTTGTCTCATCATAAAAGGGAAAAGCATGGAATTTATAATGAAATAAATGAAACGATGTCATAATCTCTCTTCAAGTGTACCCATGCAAACAACTTGTGTAACTATATCCATGTACTATAAGATGCCCTATGAACATCCTTAGTGACAATACTAGCATGGTTTGCAGTCACCATAGAGCAAAAAAATGTATTTCTTACACCTTATGTTATCCTGATGGACAAGGATAAACAAAATTTCCATTTGAAAAAGTATCTTTGTATAAGTCATCATAAAAACTTCCCACAAATAGCCACTGACAAAAAAGTACAAGATGAATGAGGGTACAAGCCATACCTACAACAACAATCACATAAAAAATGATTCCCCCAACATTAGCTCTCATAGGTTGAATAAACATGTTACCATCATTCTACATGAGTAAAGGGTTTTTTGTTTTTTTTGACAATATAATTGAAAAGGTAATAGAGTAAAAAAATTATAAGATCAAGAGGAAAATGGTGAAACATATCATAGTTGCAATTGTTGGCCTAAGTATCATAAGTGTCTTATAATTTACAAGATCCATCCTTGAATGTGACTCCACAAACTTGATCCCATATACAAATTTAAGAAAAAATGATGTGTGTATTCTCAACTTGTTATGAAAGATACATAGATATAATTGTCATTAGCTTCCAAAATAACATATTTATTATTGTAAGAGTGTATGTAACAATTAATCTAGCACATTGTGATGCGAGATTGTGACTATATTATAGAACCATGTGTAACTAATGTTTGTAAATATATTTTAAGTTAAGGGCACTAGAATTAGTGAAAATTTTGTTTTTTACTTACAATTCATATTCACAAGGAAATTATGACGATAAAAAATTTTGTGGTTATCTTGTAAGAGACCAATCAATGTGTTTGATCAATCAATTTATTTATGTTTGAAAAAATGGAGCATACTTTTATGAGGAAAGTTCTTTGGAAATGATATTGACCCTATTTTAATTTTTTAGAAACATAATTACTAAATAATGTAAAGGTATAATTTTCTCTTTTTGTTTGTGGGGATACCTTTAGTTATCATTGAGAAAACTAAAATTAACAATACATTTCCTTAATAAAATTATTGAATTGTGTTTTTTATGTATATAGATAACTTTATGAAATTCATACTTAACTTGACATTCTAACTTACTACAAGGTTGCAATAAATATTTAAATAAATTTGATCATTCAAATCTCCCAAAAAATTGAAAACAATTATTGACTTATTTATTTTACAACATAACACTTTGGTGAGTGTAATTTAAGGTTTTAAAGTGTATGATTTTGTAAAAAAACATTACAAACTCAAGTTTCTAGTCTGATATCATCATGTCAAATCAAACAAAAAAGTAATCATAGTTTTGTTCTTGCCAAAAACTCTCAAGTTTTTAAAAAATCTAGTAACCCCCTATATCGTAACCTACCTTCCAAAAATATAGCGGCGGTCAACATTCTCTCTCTTTTATTTTGTTCAATCAAGACCACTGCACACACATGTGTGCGGGTGCACAGACACACACATGTGTGCGGGTGCACAGACACACACACATATACACACACACCCTACATTCTCACTTACAACAATGTCTATGGGCATGACAAGGTAGACTCACAATTTTTTCAATCCAAATGTAACCTAGTTTATCTCACTAACTAGACCATAGTCCCAACCAGCTAGTACAAGTCAATCAACCAATATAGTTAATGCACTTCTTGCACATTTTTATATTGTAATCGTATTTTGATGATATTTAATTCACATATATTTTTTATTAGAAAATTGTTTTTTATTTCGAATACCGTGGTGGATATGGTATGTGGGTTGGGTGTATTTTTTGTCATGATACAATTATAATTTTGACTAGGACAGTCACAGTTGTGTCTGAACATGTAAATCCAACCCCATCCAATATACATACACAAGTAGAAGAAAGACCACATGATTTCCATAGAATGGGTTCTTCAATCGTGGAAGCTTCTCAACATTGATAATAAAATTTAGCAACATGAATGTGCATTACTTGAAACTAGATTTGTACATGAGTTCTTGAAATAGAATAATAAAATGTCTCAATATGGAATTTAAAACCTTGATACATAAATTCTAAATAAAATATGATGCAAAAATCACTCTATTCTAGATAAGATCATTAATAATGCTAGATATAACCCCACAAAGTTATAACTTTGTTACATTAATATAAGACCTAAAATGAAAAAGATTTGACATGGCTTTACATAATGACTTTTTGAGCATGTTTCATTATTGAATAACATAGAAGAATTGACAAACATGTAATCCCTCTAATAATGCTTACTTATGAGAACATGAAACTATGAAGCGTTTGATTACTAATAAATTCCTTGATTTAGAAGTGATTGGGAGCATGTTCCAAGTTATTAATTCATTTCATTAACATTAATAATTATATTAACTTAGTATTGGTTCTCAAAGATTATGGTATTTCTTTCTTTTAAATATAAACATGAATGTGAAACTTAAATTGATTACAATCATATCCTTACTTGAACATGATTTTCATAACATGATATTTTGATCCATAATGATACTTCTAGCATGTATATGATAATTATATGGCGATACCATAAAAGAAAAATCAAGGAAATATCATTACAACATGAATCATTTTTTTATATTTCCATAACATTGAACATTAAAAGAAATCGAAAGAAATATTTCATACTTAACATGTAATCAACTAATGATTTGTACACAATGGCATGACCCACTTACCCAAAGCAACAAAATCCATATCGACTTTCTTGATCTTGATTAAACCCTAAATCACATGGAATTAATATAGTTTACATAAAGTTCTTATTAGTTAGCATGTAAACCCCAATATCAATTAGGGAAATAGGATTTGGTATTGGGTAAAACATAAATTGAAAATTTCTTAGTTGTATTTTCATTAAAAATATCTTTCGAATGAGTATTTATCTATGATATTTAAACTAAAGTTTTATTAGTTATTAGTTTTTAGAGCCCTATCCAACCGGCATGGCCTAAAAAGCCACACAGATATTTTAATAAAGAGGTAATCCTATGCACAAAAAACCTATTGATGCAGACCAACTTAGGATTGGCAACTTCTTCCACACCCTCACATCCAAAGCATGCAACCATACAATCAATGGAAGTCCAAGAATTATGCTATGACCATGCACTAAAATGAATGTATCATAGATAAAATATGGGATTTCACAAAGAGAAATATATATTAAAGAAAAAATAGCGACAATAGTCATGATTCTCATTTTGGAAACATCAACAAAAGAAATTAGCATGGACAAAGAAGGGAATAATTCACATCACACTCGCTAAAATTATCAAGCCCAAATTTGGTTATAACATGACCAGGAGAACATATATTATCTACCACCATGAAAGAGTAAAAGGAGTAGTTCTAGAACACGTCTAGAACACAATGGAAGCCCCACTTTCTCAAGCATTTCTTTGATGAAACTCCAGGAGATCTGGTCGTATGCCTTGGATACCTCTATATTTATTGACATGGTTTTTGCACCTCTTCTACTTCTCATGTCATATATGATCTCCTAAACTAATGATATATTATATGTAGTTCTTTTCCCGGGGAAAAAACTACTTTGTTCAGTAGATATCCGTGTAGGTATAAACCTCTTCAGCCTCTCTACTACTAATTTTGAAGCTAGCTTCAAGATGATGTTATTCAATGATGTTGGCCTGAGTTGTTCACACCTCTCAGATCGAGACACCTTATAAATAAGTATGATGGTTGCATTACAGACCTCCCCATTCAATAATCTCATGCTATAATGGCATGCATAGTATGTGTCACTGATTGTCCCACAACATTCCAATTTCCTTGGACAAATTCTACTATGATTCCGTTGGGACCTGATACCTTGAATGGCTTCATAAGCTTCATAGTATCCAACACCTACTCCACTGAGGGGTTATACGTAATGTCTTTCATCTCTTCTGTAGAAAGCTTATGGAACTGGCCTGGTATTATAGCATGTTCGGATTTGCCTCCTCTTACTGGTTCAGTGAGAATCTCATGGAAGTGTGCCACTGCCATCTCCCTCACCACAGCCTCGTCTGATATCCAATAGACTGCCTCATCCTTGAGGGCAGTAATGGTGTTTTGAAGTTTTCTTTGATTCACCAAGGCCTGGTAAAACTTAGTGTTATTATCTTTATTCCGAAGCCAATGAATATGTGCCTTTTGTTTCCAATCTTCTTCCTCTTTGATAATGAGTCGTTGAAGATATGCATGTATGACAATACATAAAATATTAGTAGTAATATCATACCGCATGTCTAACATGTGTTGCATTGTGGAGATATACCATTTTAGACTTCTCTTGTCCTTTAGCAGAGCTTGCCTTTCTCGTTGGTCTAACTGCATTAACTCATTCTTGGCCTCTTGAAGAGTCTCATAAAAGTTGGTAGAATTTTCCCACTTCTCTGTCACCAAATTATTTATCGCCACGTTCCCGTTCCATGATGCTTTCATTACGAAAAGAGCCTCCTTAGCCTCCCCCTTGTGAGGTTACAATAGAAGAGGGCTATGGTCAGATTAAAATATGGGCAGTTGTTTGATGACCTACGTCGAGAACCTACTAATGAATGCATCATTAGCCAAATCTTGGTCTAGCCTCTCCTGTAGACTACCATGCTTTTAGGTAAACCGAACTCCTAAAAAACCTAAGTCTGGTAGACCTACCTCCATGAGTGTCTCCTTGAATGTCCTGGCTTCAAACTAGTTGTATATGTCGCTGATAGATTTCTCCACCAAAGTCAACATCGTGTTGAAATCCCCCATGACTATCCATGGGTCAGTGATGGAATCTCCATTAGTTTCTGCAACACATTATGTTATTATTTCAAGGATCTTTTTGTTATTTTTTATTAATTATTACTAGAATTACATCTAGGGTTGTTCTAATGCATATATTGATTTACTTTACTTACTATGCTTGGATAAGCCCCTAGTTTTTCTCTTATACTCTCCTTTCTAACATTTGTGCTCTCTTTTTGCTAAAAATTTATGTTTTTAGCTCTTCATACCCCCACTTTTTGAAATGGCAAAGGGGGAGAAATCATGTCTTCTTGTGAAAGGCAGGGGAAAAGTATGTCTTACATGATGTTAAGGCATGTCCTACATGAAAGGGGAGAAAACATGTCTTAAGTAATGGGGTGAAGGTAAAGGGGAGAAGACATATATGTGTAGAACATATATTAGTAGAATACATAGCATTATATAAATGTTATGAAAGTTAACCATGTTGGATAAATAACATCAATTGATGTGGAGTATGAGAACTCCACTAGCATCAATTTAGTGGGAGCATATGAACTCAATTCTATTGAAACCTCTAGGTTGCTCCAAAGGTATGATTTTACTTAAATTCTTTCAAGACATTTATGGAATGGTTTGTCATATTCAAAAAGGGGGAGAATGTTGACTCAAGTCAATGTTGACTCAAGGTCAAAATATACTAAACCCTTATTTTGATTATGACTAAACCATTCCAATTATTTCTGTCTAAGGCTTCTACTTGAGTTATTTCAGATTAGGTATAGACACACACCAAATTCCCCTAACTTACACATCCTAACTTGGAGAAAAGACAAGTCAAAATCAATACAACTGTACTATTGTGGAATTTGATGTAAATCCATTAGAATCATGTTGTAAATCACTTGTAATGATTGTATGATTTGTAATAAAGCTTAGAAAAAACCAGGAATAGTTAAATTGAATATTTAATCACTTTAATGACATTTTCTAAATTCATTACAGGGTGTTTTTCGGTCGAGTTCCCCTGGGACAAACTCGACCGATCCCCTTGATGGTTTTGAGAACGTCTAGGTTTTGCCGAGTTTACCTTACAGGGAACTCAACCGATCCCTGCATTGAGCAAAATTGATTTAATCGATCTGTCGAGTTTCATCCAGGATAAACTCAACAGATGATTCGACCTTTATTGAAACTCAACCGACCACATTGAACAAAAAGTGCAGAAAAGTACTTCTAGCCATTGGAGTGTTACAAAACTCAAAAAAAATATTCGTTGCAACACCCCAAACGACTATTATTCATCCTTAAGTGTTTCTACTAACTAGTAGGTATCCTTAACTATAAATAGGAACCCTTGGGCTTAATCCCTTGGTTGGAAACACACCATGAAGGTCCATATACTATAGTCAAGTACCTCGAGAGCCTCCTTCCACTATCTAAGCTTAATCACTTGCTACATCCATTAGAGTGAGTAGTAAATTTGTAAGAGAGCTAGTCCTACATGTATATCTTGTGAGGATCGCACTTCCACCACCTCCCAATGTCTCATTTATACCATGAATATGAAGATGAAGATTCCCTCTCTTGTCTAAGAGAAGTGAAGAGGTTCAAGGAATAAGACTTGGTGAAAGAGTGGGTAAGTCCTTGGTGAAGGTAGAAGACTCCTTGCACCAGTGGTTAAGTACTTGGTGAAGGAAGAAGACTCCTTGCACAAGTGGGTAAGTCCTTGGTAAAAGCATCTCCTTGGCGTAGGTGAAGTCAAAGGTGGAAGATACAAGAAGAGTTGATAATTTCTTCAAGGCCAAAAACTTTTGCAAGAATGGGTAAATCCTTGGTGCAGGCTGAAGACTTCTTGCAAAGTGGGTAAGTCCTTGTTTAGGTTGAAGACTCGATCTTGGATATGTAAGTCCATTAGTAGGTTGTTTTCTCCCTTATCCTTAAAGGGAAGGTTGGGTAACCGTGTCCCGGAAAAGGTAGGTCATGTATTGTAAGTCTTATAATGGAATATATGAGTGCAATGGTTGAAAAATCCTACAGGTTGACCTCTCTAGGTAGTGGACTGATTACTCCTAGTTTGGAGTATGGAACCACTGTGCATATCTTGTTATTGTGCTTGTTCAATCTCTCTCATCCTTGCTATGTATGTTAAGTTGCACTCAAATTTCATACCGCCCATATTATCTTAGAAATATCTTTAAGGTCTAATGAATTTTGTTTAAGTGTCTTTTAGCTCTATTCACCCCTCGTGGAGCACATAATCACCCATCCTAAGATCCAACAATGACTACCTGGATACGTCTAGGGGAAGGATGGAGACTGATAACACTAATTTCAAAGATGACCTTTCCTAGAAGATGTTAACTGGGAAGGAGATACTCCGCTCCAGCCAAGAAAATTCTTCTCTCATTCACCGCATGACCCTTTGCTACATGCATTGGATGATCGCTCTATGTCATGCCTAATCAGGACAGTTAGAATGTAGTCAGTTTGGTTGACCTCTACATCCTTTGGTGTGCCATGGTGGGAAGGAAGGTGAATGTGGCATTCTTGACATGGAACTTCCACAACTATCAACAAACAACACAACTGCATGCCTATGGGGGGCATGGCCACGTGCATAGCACAATATCATGGGTCAAAAATGATCAGTACACCATGATTACATATGTGAAGAGGCATACTAATGTGGAATTGGATCACCTTAGCCATGTTGCAGTGATCAATGCCTACAACAGAGACTATCTCTTCATCTTTAACCAGGCTCGCCACAAGATTCTTTAGCGGAGAATGTAGAGTTCATGTGTCATGGGTTGCGAATTGAAATCTCTACTTTAGACGTCGATGGAAACACCACCACACAAATGGTATCGTAGATGCCTCTTATTCAACAAATGGATGTCTCTTTCACTCCCCCATGATGATGTCAATGATGTCAGCACCATCCTCAACCTATTCAGGAGAGGAGGATACTATTAGTAGCTCTATCACTTTCACCCCTATCATTCTAAGTTTAGCATTTGCTCGAGGATGATCAAAATTTGAAGTTTAGAGTGGCAGGATGTTCCATCCGTCTATTTTTCATCATTCACTTCCTTTTATCTCACCTATCATGCATGCATGTTTACTTCCTTGTTCTTTCATTTAGCATAAAATTTTCAAATTTTTATCTTTTTATCCTAGCTTTACTCCTTTGTAGGACTTTGTCGCTTAATTTGTAGTTTATGCAATTAAGGTTAACTGGTACAAATACAACAGTTAAATTCTTATCCACATGTCTAATTGTCCTAACTTTGTCCCATTTGCTTGAACTCTTGTTTTAAATAGCTCTTTGACTCTCTCCTTGAGTTTGACAATTAATCTAAGGTTATGAAATTCTTCCAGTTTGAAAATGCCTATTTCCTTGATCTATGTTTTGGTTGATAAACCCAGGATTTGGGACGACTTGGATGGATCTAGGGTTGGTCAAACTCCAAGCCTTGTTTTTCACAAACCCAACTTTACTCCAAGGATCCTTGAATCACAATTACAAGTTTCACACAAGTATAAAGCATGAAATGATGAGTTTTGGAGCTATAATCATGTGAAATGTTTTATTTTGACGGTATGTGTGCATGCTCACATTAGATTGAGTCAAAAAGATGAAAATTATAAATATGCAAAAGAGTCTTTGCCACCCTAAAATCCAAAGATATCAAGATAGCTCTTCACCCAAGCCTATAAATTAGAATGGAGAAAATAAAAACATGTGTGAACAGAGACATGAGCACTTATTTCTCTTTTAGGATAGTTGAGGATGGTGTCCAATGGGTGTATGATTGCGCTCATGATCATGGGTATATCGTTCCTGGTAGTACCACCTGAAATCTCATTAGAGTATCTAGGAAACCACAGGAAATCTATGAGATCGTCCTAGTAAAAGGATTGTTTCCAGCGAGGTATGAGGGGTTTGTCTCACTTCTTTGGTCCAACTGGCTTGGACTGCATGAACCACTACTTGCTACATGGACCATCCTGATGCAGATCGACATCCTCAGAAGTCATTAGAGTGTTTTTTATTTTTCTTCTTTGTAGGAATTATATAAGTGGGAGGCATGTTGTTCCTAGTTGATTTACTTGAATATGTGATGATAATTTATTACCTTCCTTCATCACCTACCTCATTCCCTAGGTGAAAATGCCTTAACACTCATGTTTTTATGGTTCAAGCCCCCATGAGTAAGGTTGGGTTGAGGATAATTTGCTTAAACATGCGTGCATGTTCTTTGGTCTTTCCTTAGCAGGTTTTCCTTCAATAGTAGGGGTTCTAAAACAACATGGAGCAAGAGATTTGAAGTTTTACTTTTTTTAGGCATACCATTAATCACCAAGCTTTATTTGGATGTTATTGTTTTCTCTTTGAGTTTTGTTTTCTTGAGGACAAGCAAGTGTTAAGCTTGGGATGGTTGATAACACCCAAATTTTGGCATTTATGCTAAGTCTATAACTATAGTTTTGTGTCTATATTAGCTTTGATGTGCCCTAAATAACTCTAGATACTTAGATTTTTGAAATTTATATCTTTTTGAATATATAGTAGCTCAACTAGACAGTCTGGGAACTTTTAGGCACCGAACATAAGAATGGATCAATTTCCTGATCTAGACCTTTGAAACTGACTTGATTTCACCCAAATTAAGTCAAGTTTGTCGCCTACGCAACACTACAACTCGATGCTCCATCGACTCTTTTTCTTTGGAATACAATTAGACATCCTATTGAAGGTCCATCTTCTGATGGTCCATCTTCCAATAGCACCAATCAGAGGTCCATCTAGTTTGTTTTCAAATGGTCTATCTTGCGATGGCATTAATAAAAAGTGAGTTGAAGGCTAGACTTGGTGGCACCTTCCGGTGGCCACTTCCAATGGTTTGTCTTCTGGTGGTATCTCATAAAGGTCCCTCTCCATATGTTGTGATATGATGACCACCTCTAATCGAACCGCTTCTAAAGGAAGCCATATCTCACCAACTGAAGAAATAAACTTGAGTCGGTTTTAGGGAACTTCAGTTAGTTAATAAGCTTGAGTCAGTTTCATTGAAATTGAGTTGATTTGAATCCCACTTACATATTTATCTCTCCTACCGCTATAAATACCCCTCCTTGGCCACCAGACCAAATGTTCCAATTTTTTGGTTCCCATACCTTTGTCTTAGATCTCCAAGGCCCGATAGGGCTCTATATCTCACCCCACATCCACTCCCTTCAGTTGGCTTCCATCTTCCTTCAACCTCCACCATCTTCCACCATCATCATCCACCTTCCACCATCTCAATTCATCCATAGAAGCTTTTTTGGTGGGCAGAATCAAGGAGAAATGAGGCATATGAGACCAGAAGATCAAGGAATACATTATTAATGATGAGATCCAATCCATCAAGAGGCTAAGGAGTGAGGTTCAACTCTACTCAATAGGATAATCTCTTTTTCTTCCTCTTTTCTTCTACTCTTCTCCTTTGTTTCTGTATAACTAATGTATTTCCATCTTTTTTCAGTGCCAATTATGCTTGTCTATGGCTAGTTGATCTCCTTCTTGGCTATGTAGCCTGCTTTGGGCATGTTTGTGTACTTTGACCCTAACCAAGTAGTAAATATTCAGACCTAGTAAGTTTCTATTCTATCTTCTCTATTTGGTTGTAATAGTTGGTTTGTTGATCTCTTTGCTGCTTCATTGTCATTTTTCTAACATCGAGAGATTAGTTGTAAATATGCATAAAGGAGATTGTTGGGACTAAAATCTGATAGGAGGAATTCTAAGGGAGGATATGTCGAGATCCTACGGTCAGAGACATCCAACCTTGCATAGTGAACTCAAGTCGGTTTCCCTAAACTCAAGTCGAGTTCACTATGTTAGGGTTTCAGGTAGATCCTCTATTGCTACTAATGCTTCCTTCTATTTTAAACCCCAGAGGTAATCCAAAATATTTTGGGGTATTGTTCCATTATCCTCAATATAGGTCATGGACTATTGATGGGCTTTAGTCACACTACACGAGAGCAAGTGGGATGACCCAAATAAGTAGCTACCATGGTAACATGTTGGGTCAAAACATTAGCTACTTGCTAGGGCATTTGAGGGTTGTCTACACCTAAGAACAAGGTGCATAGGATGCCAAATTCATGGTTACATATCAAGGAACTCCTCTCAATTAGTAATATTTGATGTATTCTATTTTCTTTATTTTGCTTCATTTTTCTTTGTTCTATTTTACTAGACTTGTTATGGTTCTAAACATAATTCAACCTCACAATTTACTTAAATAAGTAAGACCTGAATCATAGGTGACTAAATGTCCCCATGTTCATATGTTTAACCTTGTATATCTACTTTTACCTTGTATTGGGTTGTGGATGTCTTGAAGGTTTTAGGTTATAAATCTAAGGCTGGTCCTTTTAAATCTACCTATATTTTAGACGTACAATTTAGGGAGATCAACGTTGTTACCATCTAATGGATGAGATCAAAATTTGTGACAAATATATTCTTTGATGGATACAAGGCTACTATGGGTAACATGGGTAGCAAGGTTTTAGATTTTTTTTAAATTATCTTATTAGTCTTATCTATGTTCTTTCTATAATCAACTGGGTGGATAGGATTATCTAGAAATAGTGAAAACTTATTTCTTAGCTAACTACGATGTGTAGAGTCTTAGTATGGAATTATTTGCTCTTTTTAAGGAATGTGATTATTTGAATTAGACATATGGTGTAAACCTAGATATATTCATCTAGAATGATCTAAGAAGTTGAAAAGATGAAATATGGAGGAAGGCAAGTCTTACTGTATGTGATCTTTATAACTTATATTGGGGCCATAGATTGATTAACAGTTCGATCAATTCCACTAGTTGCCATTATTGTCACTTATTAACCAATGATGGAGATGGTTCGTGTAGTGAAATTACAAATAGATTAACTAGCCTTCAACCTTGTCGGTTTTAGGATAGAAAGTATTAGATATGTAAATGAGTTAATGAATTACTTCACTGGAACCCATTAGAGTCACACCTTAATTAATTAGTATATTTTGAGTTGATTTGGAGCAAATCAGGATTTATCATGTATATTATAGTTGAAAACTAAAAACTTAGGGCAATTTTGAAATTTTTAATCTAGGGTTTTGATATGATGTTAGATATTAAGATTTGCATATGTCAAAATCTTAGGGTTGTGGCATCGATCGCATGTGGCATATAAGTGGCCACTTATGAATATGGTGCACTTCAAATTATTACAGGTAGGTTAACTAGCGCTCAACCTTGTTATTTCAAGTAAAACTAGGATTAGATATGCAATTGAGTTAATGAATTACTTCATCAGAACTACTAGAGTCACACCTTAGTTTATTTACTATATTTGAAGTTGATTTAAAGAAAATTAGGGTTTATCATGTATATTATAGTTAAAAACCAAAAACTTAAGGCAACTAGATGTGAAATTTCTAGTCAAGGGTTTTCATATGATATTAGAACTTTAGCTATGCCAATGTTGCAATGTAAAGATTGTGGTAATGGCCATATTTGGCACATAAGTAACTAGCTATGAGTATCTAACACAGTTGCGTTCACTTTTATTTGAAGATTGTATGTGTGTATTATTTATCACAATTTTTATTTTATTATTTTTTAAACTATATATAATTGATACTTACACATGTTAATATTTGTTGGACCTGTCATACCTTAATAACGTCAATTCATTATATTTTTTGGGAGAACAATTTGGTTTCATTAGAATCGAGAAAGAATAGAAGTAACATTTTTTTGATGAATTTATAAAATAAAAAAGAAATGAGTATTAGTTAGTGGCCATTAGTTTTTTAGATACTTGTGAAGGGGGTTCAGTAAAGTTTCTTAATATTTGTATTCCACATGTTGTTAACTTCTAATGTATGAGATCAAAAATCATGAAAAATTTGGTAATCAGATGTATACAACGCTACTATGGGTACATGGGAAGCCAAGTTTTAGATTTTGTAGAATTATTTTATTATTTTAGCTATGCTCTTTCTATAATCAACGGGGTGGGTAAAGCTATCTACAAGCAATGAAAATTCATGTCCTAGATAATTATGATGTGTAAAGTTTGATTATGACATTAGTCTCTCTTTTTTCAAGATTACAAATATCTGGAAAAAATATTTCAATTAAAGCTATATATATATATATATATATATATATATATATCATGATCTAGAAAAATTCAAAAGATAAAATATGGAGCAAAGTAAGTTTGTGTCATATTTAAAGGCTATAGATTTAATTGGACATGTCATAGATAATATTTGGGTCAATTTCATTATGCACCCTTATTGTCACTTATTAACCAATTATGGATATTTTTGGTAATGAAATTACAAATATATTATGTAATTGAGTTTACAAATTAATTCACTAGAACCAACTAGAGTCACGCCTTAGTTATTTTAGTATGTATGAAGTTGATCTAGAGAAAATTAGGGTTTATCATGTATATCATAGTGGAAACTAAAAACTTAGGGCAACTGGATTTAAATTTCTAATCTATGGTTGTATTATGAATTAGATCTCTAGCTTTGTCGATGTAAAATCTTAGGGTTGTGGTAGTGACCATATGTGGCACATAACTGACCAGTCATGAATATGGGCCACATAAGCATCCACTTTTGTGTAAAGATTGTATGTGTGTATTGTTTATCAAAAACTTTGTTTTATTGTTTATTAAACTATTTATCATCAATACTTACATGAGTTAATATGTGTTGGTCCTAACATACCCCAACATTATCAATTGGTTAAGATTGTTATGAGTGAACATTTTGATTGCATTTAAAATGGAGAAAGATATAAGTAAGAATTTATCTGATTGGCTTCATGAAAAATAAAATAAAGAAATGAGTTGTAATTGGCCACCATTAGTTTTTTAGAAAGCCATGGAGGGGGTTTATTTTTTTTAATAAGTTGGGGTTTTTTTTGAAAGAGAAAACTCAAAACATAGACAATACGGTGAATAGAGGTGGGGCAGCACGCCGCTAGGCAAGTGCGAGCCAACCAGACCATAATGAAAAAGGACTTGACATAGTTTTACGTAATGATGTTTTGAAGATATTTTATCATTGAATCATATAGGAGAAATAAAAATATGTAACATAAACCTCCCTCTATACTTGCTTACTTATGAGCACATGACACTACAAAATCCTCTAATTACTAATGAAGCCCTTGATTTAGAAGTGATTGGGAAGCATGTATCAAATATTTCAATTCATTTCATTAACAATTACATTATATTGACGTAGTGTTGGTTCTTAAAGATGTTGGTATTTTAATATTTCTCCCTCTTGAATATATACATGATTTTGGAACTTCATTTGATTATTATGCTTAATATATACATATTCTAGCATGTATATGATGGTAATTGTAATGAATATTTTTTGTTAGTTTTGTGTAACATTTGAACATAAGAAGAAATCATAAGAAATATTGCAGACTTAACACGTAAATAGTAAGCATGTGTATGCAAGGCATGACCCACTTAACCAGAGAAATGAAAATCCTAACTCAACCTTCTTGATTGCGGTTAAACCCTGAATCACATGGAAGTATCATAGTTTAAATTAATTTCTAAATTACTTAGCATCTAAACCCTAATCCCAATTAGGAAATTAGGGTTTGATGTTGGGTAAATGATGCTTTAAAAAATTAGTTATATTATCACCGAAACATCTTTTGAAAGAGTATTTATCCATGTTTTCATATTGAGGGTTAATTGGTTCTTAGTTTTCATACACTTGCCAACCAGAACAACATAAAAAACCATGTGGATATATTAGTAAAAATGTAAGCACATGCACAACCTTATTGAAGTGGCCTGACTTGGGATTGGCCACTTTTTTAACACTCTTACATCCAAAGCATGCAACCATACAATGAATAAAACTTTGAAGAGTTATATTATGCCCATACACTAGCATGAACAAATCAGATGCAGGGTTGGATATGGGATTTTAGAAAGTGAGAGATTTATCAAAGAAGATGCAACAAAACATCAAATAATCAATTTAGCATGAATGAAAAAGGGAGGTAATTGAAATATTTACACTCATTGAACCTATCAAGACTAAATTTGGGTTCTAATGTGATTAAGAGCACAAAATTTCCCCCCATCATGGAGGAGTAAAATGAGTAGTTCTTGAACATGGATAGAACACAATGGGAGAAAAACTAAAGGGGGGACTTTGTGGTACATTGGAGAATGTGCGGAGGAAAAATCACACAATGAGGGATGTCGTAATGTGATAATTACCTTTTAAATGGTAAAAAAATAATAAGAAACCCAAAAGGAGGCAAAGGATGATTACCAAAAAGTCTATTGAATTATTTCCAAGAAAGAAACTATTGAGGTCTAAGGAGAAGATCTGTGTTGTTCATGGTGATCAAAGTGGTCCCAAACATCACCATAAATCGTCAATGAGATTTGGATGTAAATTGACTTTGAGCATTTAATGGACAAGTAATTAAAGGAAATGTGGAGGTAAATTTGAGCGGCAGGAGGTCCTTCGAATGTTGGCAATGTGATTTTATGGAGGTGAAGGATTTTGTTGTTTCCTAAGAATGGGTACACATATAAAAAGAACTTCAACTTGGTCTGGGGTCTTAGGGGGGACAAAATCATGTTGTTTTAGCGTAAATTTTGCATGAGATGATGAAAAGAATGTGGGGGAGACGTCATCCCATGGCCACACGCAAACAAAGATATTTATTAGTAAGTGGCATTGTGTAAAATATATAATAGAAACGTAAATATAAGACTTAAAATGAAAAGTACTTGACATATCTTTACATAATGATTTTTGAACATATTTGATCATTGAATTACATAGCAAAATCGAAAAATATGCAATATAAACCTCCCTCTATGATTGCTTACTTGTGAGCACATGACACTATAAAATAATTTGATAACTAATAAACTCCTTGATTTAGAAATGAGTGGGAAGCATGTACCAAATATTTAGTTTCATTTCATTAACATTAACATTATATTGAGTTGGTTGTGCTTCTTAGTGATTATGGTATTTCTCCCTCTTGAATATAACATGATTTCAAAACTTAAATTGATTATTATGTTTTGTATGAACACCATATCTTTACTTAAGCATGATTTTCATTTACATGATACATTGATCCATAATGATAATTGTAGCATGTATATGATGGAAATTGTTGGGTTATGTCATAAAAGCCAAAATCAAGGAAATATCATAATAGATGGAATATTTTTGTTATTTTTCCATAACATTGAACATGAAAAGAAATTGTAACCGAGATTTCCTAAAGTTGGAGTTGATTTAGAACAAATTAGGGTGTACCATGTATATTACAGTTGAAAAATAAAAATAAACAGAGAAGAATAGAAGTAAAAATTTGTTTAATTGACTTTGTCAAAAATAAAAATAAAAATAAAAATCTACTGTAGTTGGCAGACATTAGATTTTGAAAATGTTGTGGAGGGGATTCACTAAAAATTTATTAAAAATTGGGGTTGTTTAGAGAAAATCTCAAAACATAGATAATGCTAACACTATGGATGGAGGCGGGGCAGCGATAGGCAAGCGTAAGATGGTTGATTGACCGGACCACAGTTTGATTGCTTTTTCCAAGCCAAGTCAGTCGTTGTGATTACCATGGAAAAACTTTCTGTTGGTACTCTTGTTGTCCCGTTCTTTCTCTGGTGATCATAGTTTGATCGTGATTGGTGGAAAGGGGACTACAAGGTTTGCTCAGTTGGGAGAGGAAGGCTTGGAACTTAGTATCAATTGTTGATTTTCTTTTTATTTTGCTTTACTCAGAACGAGTAAAGAATTAAGTCTATGGTAGTTTGATAAGTATATTTTTATCCATTTTATATGTCGTGTTACTTGATTTTTAGGGGAAGTTGTGTTTCTATTAATTAGTTTTAGCTTTATATACACTCAAATACAATTATTTTCCCTTTTTCAAATCTTAATGTAGTTTCATATATATTGTGTAGAATCAGACAAAATTATGTAGTAACACTTAGATGGATAATTAAGCCCTCATGATGTTACACCTCAAGAGAAGGAAGGCCTAGAAGCTTTCTTTATGGATCACCTTCCAACCACCTAGTCAAGCGAGTGGCTCTGCCAATCGTCCCACTCAAGCCACTCTCCAACCAAAGTCTTCCATACTTTAACCTCTTGACATTCGCTCTCAGCATCCATTTCATTTTGGTTCACCTCATGCTAGTCCGTCAGAGAACCGGATACGAGGTCTAAATTGAGTAACCCACATGAGTTGTCTGTTTGACCAAGTACGGGTCATGCAATCAGATGAAGTTGACCACAAGCATTCTGCTTTAGGATTTCAAAGGCGAGGGATGCATCTATATAAGGAAACCCTTATTGTCCATTCTAGGGGTCTCTGATCAGAGATTAGAATCCACTTCTGCAGCAAAAACCCTAGAGAGGAGCGAGGAGGCGACGACCACAATAGAGAGATTGATCTTCATGCACCAGGCATCATGGCATTCTCCATTGTTCCTACTATCTCTTTGTTGTTGTCCCTCACCATGAGCTAGTAGACGCCTTGTGTTGGGGCATGGGGACTAGCCCCAATTTCCCATATATTATCTTAGCTTGTATCTAAACTTCACATTATAGTTTTTAAATAAAATGTCATTATGCTCAATGGCTTGCTTTAAAAATTGATGACTTGTTTTGCATATATGTTAGAACCATGGATATGCAGGTTGTTGTGAGTGTGATTAAAACACCAGAATGATCTTATTGTCCCCCTGAGCTCTCAGTAAGAGATAATGAGGTGATTGGACTTCGATCTGTTACGTGCCGAGGATGGTCAATCGTAAGTAAGGGAGTTCAGTTGGTATAGACAGAGAAGTTGGGTGCTGAGGATGGTCGGTTCCAAGGGATTTTTTACAAGGTGAAGACATGTATCCCGTGAGGGTGCAGCAGCTAAGTCTCAATTTAGCAATGAATATTAGAGAGTTAGATCTTGGTAGAATAATTATGTAGGCTCGAGTAGCAAAACCCCATGCCCTGGTGCTCTTTATTATCGGTTGTTTATCTCTTTAATCTGTGTTGCTTTGGACAACAATTTAGTTTAATCAATCCTTCAACTACTCAGTGATACATATTACTCTTAATACTTCTGAATATGTATAAATACATTTAAAGGTTGTCCTTTGGATTCGATCCTTAAGTATATTGCAATAAAGCTTCCACTAGTAAGAAGTGAAGAATTAGTGCACTACTTTTTCTTAAACCTAAGAGTTATTCTTGTATGGTTTTTATTGGTGCGACATTTGGAGCCCCATCATACACACGGCATAACCCACTTAGCCAGAGCAAAGGAAATCCTAACTCAACCTTCTTGATCTTAGATAAACCCTAAACACATGGAATTAATATAGTTTACATGAATTTTGATATTAATTAGCATCTAAACCCTAATCTAAACTAGGAAATAGGACTTGATATCGAGTAAGCCAAGTTTTGAAATTTTCTTAGTTATATTTTTGTTGAAATAACTTTTGAATGAGTATTTATGCATCATTTTCAGACTGAGGGTTAACTAGTTATTAGTTTTCATAACCGTGGACAACCAGAACAGCCCATAAAACCATGTGGATATTAATAAAAATGTAGGCCCACGAGCAACCTTGTTAAAGTGACCCAACTTGGGATTGGCCACTTGTTCAACGCCCTCACATACAAAGTATGCAACCATACAATAAATAAAATTCCAAGAATTATGTTATGTCCATACACTGACATGAATATATCAGAGGTGGGGTCAAACATGAGATTTTGAATAGTGAGAGATTATCAAAGCAGAGAGAATAACAATATATTGTAGTCACGATTCTTTGATTAGAAACATCAAAATAGAAAAGGCAAATCATTGAAATCCTTAAGTCACTGAACCTATCAAGCTCAAATTGGGTTCTAATGTGATAAAGAGTACAAAATTCTCCCCCGTCATGAAGGAGTAAAATGAGTAGTTCTTATATGATGGAAATTGTAGGGTTATGTCATAAAAGCCAAAATCAAGGAAATATCATAATCGAATGAATAGTTTTGTTATATTTCCATAACATTGAACATGAAAAGAAATTGTAATTGAGATTTCCTATATTTGGAGTTAATTTAGAACAAATTAGGGTTTATCATGTATATTACAATTGAAAAATAAAAATAAACAGAGAAGAATAGAAGTAAGAATTTGTTTGATTGACTTTGTGAAAAATAAAAAATAAAATCTACTGTAGTTGGCAGTCATTCGATTTTGAAAATGTTGTGGAGGGGATTGACTAAAAATTTCTTAAAAATTGGGGTTGTTTGGAGAAAAGTTCAAAACATAGACAACGCTAACACTGTAGATGGAGGCGGGGCAGCAATAGGTAAGTGTAAGTTGTCTGGCTAACCGAACCATAGTCTGATCGCTTGTTTCAAGCCAAGCCAACCGTTGTGATTATCGTGGGAAAACTTTCTGTTGGTACTCTTGTTGTCCTGTTCTTTCTCCGGTGATCATAGTCTGATCGTGATTGATGGAAAGGGGACTACAAGGTTTGCTCGGTTGGGAGAGGAAG
The DNA here is from genome assembly GCA_963693085.1 of Alisma plantago-aquatica. Classification (NCBI taxonomy): domain Eukaryota; kingdom Viridiplantae; phylum Streptophyta; class Magnoliopsida; order Alismatales; family Alismataceae; genus Alisma; species Alisma plantago-aquatica. Next base: position 672,942,656 of record OY856415.1, read on the forward strand.
GTCTGGAACTTAGTATCAATTGTTGATTTTCTTTTTATTTTGCTTTACTCAGAATGAGAAAAGGATTAAGTCTGGGGTAATTTGATGAGTATATTTGTATCCAATTTACATGTCGTGTTACTTGCTTTTTAGGAGATGTTGTGTTTCTATTTCTTAGTTTTAGCTTTATATACACTCAAATACAATTATTTTCCCTTTTTCAAACCTTAATGCAATTTCAGATATATATTTTGTGCAGAATCATCCAAAATTATGCAGTGACATTTAGATGGACAATTAAACCCTCATGATGTTACACCTCTAGAGAAGAAGGCTCGAAAGCTTTCTTTTTGGATCACCTTCCAACCACCTAGTCAAGCTAGCGGCTCTGCCAATTGCCTGGCTTAAGTCACTCTCCAACCAAAGTCTTCTAGATTTTTACGTCTTGACGCGCGCTCTCAACATCCAGTCCATTTTGGTTCACCTCATGTTGGTCCGTTAGAGAATCAGATACGAGGTCCAAATTGAGTAACCCACGTGAGTTGTTTGTTTGACCAAGTACGGGCCATGTAATCAGATGTCGTCGATCACAAGCATTCCAATTTAGGATTTCAAAGGCGAGGGATGCATCTATAAAAGGAAACTCTTATCGTCCATTCTAGGGGTCTCTGATCGGAGATTAGAAGCCACTTCTACAGCACAAACCCTAGTGAGGAGCGAGGAGGCGACGACCACAATAGAGAGATTGGTCTTCATGCATCAGGCATCATGGGATTCTCCATTGTTCCTACTATCTCTTTGTTGTTGTCCCTCACCATGAACTAGTAAACGCCTTGCGTTGGGGCATGGGGACTAGCCCCAATTGCCCATATATTATCTTAGCTTGTATTTAAACTCAACATTATAGTTGTTAAATAAAACACCAGAATGATCTTATTGTCCCCCTGAGCTCTCAGCAAGAGATAATGAGGTGATTGGACTTTGATCTGTTACGTGCTGAGGATGGTCGGTCGTAAGTAAGGGAGTTCATTTGGTATAGAAAGAGAACTTGGGTGTCTAGGATGGTCAGTTCCAAGGGATTTTATATACACTCAAATATTACTCTTAATACTTCTGAATATGTATAACTACTTATAAAAGGTTGTCCTTTGGATTCGATCATTAAGTATATTGCAATAAGGCTTCCGCTCGTGTGGAGTGGGGAATTAGTGCACTACTTTTTCTTAAAACTAAGAGTTATTCTTGTAGGATTTTTATTGGTGCGACATTTGGAGCCTCATCATACACACGGCATAACACGCTTAGCCAGAGCAAAGGGAATCCTAACTCAACCTTCTTGATCTTAGTTAAACCCTAAACACATGGAATTAATATAGTTTACATGAATTTCGATATTAATTAGCATCTAAACCCTAATCTAAACTAGGAAATAAGACTTGATATCGGGTAAATCAAGTTTTGAAATTTTCTTAGTTATATTTTTGTTGAAATAACCTTTTTCCAAGCCAAGTCAGTCGTTGTGATTACCATGGAAAAACTTTCTGTTGGTACTCTTGTTGTCCCGTTCTTTCTCTGTTGATCATAGTTTGATCGTGATTGGTGGAAAGGGGACTACAAGGTTTGCTCAGTTGGGAGAGGAAGGCTTGGAACTTAGTATCAATTGTTGATTTCCTTTTTATTTTGCTTTACTCAGAACGAGTAAAGAATTAAGTCTATGGTAGTATGATAAGTATATTTTTATCCATTTTATATGTCGTGTTACTTGATTTTTAGGGGAAGTTGTGTTTCTATTTATTAGTTTTAGCTTTATATACACTCAAATACAATTATTTTCCCTTTTTCAAATCTTAATGTAGTTTCATATATATATTGTGTAGAATCAGACAAAATTATGTAGTAACACTTAGATGGATAATTAAGCCCTCATTATGTTACACCTCAAGAGAAGGAAGGCCTAGAAGCTTTCTTTATGGATCACCTTCCAACCACCTAGTCAAGCGAGTGGCTTTGCCAATCGTCCCACTCAAGCCACTCTCCAACCAAAGTCTTCCATACTTTAACCTCTTGACATTCGCTCTCAGCATCCATTTCATTTTGGTTCACCTCATGCTAGTCTGTCAGAGAACCGGATACGAGGTCTAAATTGAGTAACCCACATGAGTTGTCTGTTTGACCAAGTACGGGTCATGCAATCAGATGAAGTTGACCACAAACATTCTGCTTTAGGATTTCAAAGGCGAGGAATGCATCTATATAAGGAAACCCTTATTGTCCATTCTAGGGGTCTCTGATCAGAGATTAGAATCCACTTCTGCAGCAAAAACCCTAGAGAGGAGCGAGGAGGCGACGACCACAATAGAGAGATTGATCTTCATGCACCAGGCATCATGGCATTCTCCATTGTTCCTACTATCTCTTTGTTGTTGTCCCTCACCATGAGCTAGTAGACGCCTTGTGTTGGGGCATGGGGACTAGCCCCAATTTCCCATATATTATCTTAGCTTGTATCTAAACTTCACATTATAGTTTTTAAATAAAATGTCATTATGCTCAATGGCTTGCTTTGAAAATTGATGACTTGTTTCGCATATATGTTAGAACCATGGATATGCAGGTTGTTGTGAGTGTGATTAAAACACCAGAATGATCTTATTGTCCCCCTGAGCTCTCAGTAAGAGATAATGAGGTGATTGGACTTCGATCTGTTACGTGCCGAGGATGGTCAATCGTAAGTAAGGGAGTTCAGTTGGTATAGACAGAGAAGTTGGGTGCTGAGGATGGTCGGTTCCAAGGGATTTTTTACAAGGTGAAGACATGTATCCCGTGAGGGTGCAGCAGCTAAGTCTCAATTTAGCAACGAATATTAGAGAGTTAGATCTTGTTAGAATAATTATGTAGGCTCGAGTAGCGAAACCCCATGCCCAGGTGCTCTTTATTATCGGTTGTTTATCTCTTTAATCTGTGTTGCTTTTGACAACAATTTAGTTTAATCAATCCTTCAACTACTCAGTGATAAATATTACTCTTAATACTTCTGAATATGTATAAATACATTTAAAGGTTGTCCTTTGGATTCGATCCTTAAGTATATTGCAATAAAGCTTCCACTAGTAAGAAGTGAAGAATTAGTGCACTACTTTTTCTTAAACCTAAGAGTTATTCTTGTAGGGTTTTTATTGGTGCGACATTTGGAGCCCCATCATACACACGGCATAACCCACTTAGCCAGAGCAAAGGAAATCCTAACTCAACCTTCTTGATCTTAGATAAACCCTAAACACATGGAATTAATATAGTTTACATGAATTTTGATATTAATTAGCATCTAAACCCTAATCTAAACTAGGAAATAGGACTTGATATCGGGTAAGCCAAGTTTTGAAATTTTCTTAGTTATATTTTTGTTGAAATAAATTTTGAATGAGTATTTATGCATCATTTTCAGACTGAGGGTTAACTAGTTATTAGTTTTCATAACCGTGGACAACCAGAACAGCCCATAAAACCATGTGGATATTAATAAAAATGTAGGCCCACGAGCAACCTTGTTAAAGTGACCCAACTTGGGATTGGCCACTTGTTCAACGCCCTCACATACAAAGTATGCAACCATACAATAAATAAAATTCCAAGAATTATGTTATGTCCATACACTGACATGAATATATCAAAGGTGGGGTCAAACATGAGATTTTGAATAGTGAGAGATTATCAAAGCAGAGAGAATAACAATATATTGTAGTCACGATTCTTTGATTAGAAACATCAAAATAGAAAAGGCAAATCATTGAAATCCTTAAGTCACTGAACCTATCAAGCTCAAATTGGGTTCTAATGTGATAAAGAGTACAAAATTCTCCCCCGTCATGAAGGAGTAAAATGAGTAGTTCTTATATGATGGAAATTGTAGGGTTATGTCATAAAAGCCAAAATCAAGGAAATATCATAATAGAATGAATAGTTTTGTTATATTTCCATAACATTGAACATGAAAAGAAATTGTAATTGAGATTTCCTATATTTGGAGTTAATTTAGAACAAATTAGGGTTTATCATGTATATTACAATTGAAAAATAAAAATAAACAGAGAAGAATAGAAGTAAGAATTTGTTTGATTGACTTTGTGAAAAATAAAAAATAAAATCTACTGTAGTTGGCAGTCATTAGATTTTGAAAATGTTGTGGAGGGGATTGACTAAAAATTTCTTAAAAATTGGGGTTGTTTGGAGAAAAGTTCAAAACATAGACAACGCTAACACTGTAGATGGAGGCGGGGCAGCAATAGGTAAGTGTAAGTTGTCTGGCTAACCGAACCATAGTCTGATCGCTTGTTTCAAGCCAAGCCAACCGTTGTGATTATCGTGGGAAAACTTTCTGTTGGTACTCCTGTTGTCCTGTTCTTTCTCCGGTGATCATAGTCTGATCGTGATTGATGGAAAGGGGACTACAAGGTTTGCTCGGTTGGGAGAGGAAGGTCTGGAACTTAGTATCAATTGTTGATTTTCTTTTTATTTTGCTTTACTCAGAATGAGAAAAGGATTAAGTCTGGGGTAATTTGATGAGTATATTTGTATCCAATTTACATGTCGTGTTACTTGCTTTTTAGGAGATGTTGTGTTTCTATTTCTTAGTTTTAGCTTTATATACACTCAAATACAATTATTTTCCCTTTTTCAAACCTTAATGCAATTTCAGATATATATTTTGTGCAGAATCATCCAAAATTATGCAGTGACATTTAGATGGACAATTAAACCCTCATGATGTTACACCTCTAGAGAAGAAGGCTCGAAAGCTTTCTTTTTGGATCACCTTCCAACCACCTAGTCAAGCTAGCGGCTCTGCCAATTGCCTGGCTTAAGTCACTCTCCAACCAAAGTCTTCTAAATTTTTACGTCTTGACGCGCGCTCTCAACATCCAGTCCATTTTGGTTCACCTCATGTTGGTCCGTTAGAGAATCAGATACGAGGTCCAAATTGAGTAACCCACGTGAGTTGTTTGTTTGACCAAGTACGGGCCATGTAATCAGATGTCGTCGACCACAAGCATTCCACTTTAGGATTTCAAAGGCGAGGGATGCATCTATAAAAGGAAACTCTTATCGTCCATTCTAGGGGTCTCTGATCGGAGATTAGAAGCCACTTCTACAGCACAAACCCTAGTGAGGAGCGAGGAGGCGACGACCACAATAGAGAGATTGGTCTTCATGCATCAGGCATCATGGGATTCTCCATTGTTCCTACTATCCCTTTGTTGTTGTCCCTCACCATGAACTAGTAAACGCCTTGCGTTGGGGCATGGGGACTAGCCCCAATTGCCCATATATTATCTTAGCTTGTATTTAAACTCAACATTATAGTTGTTAAATAAAACACCAGAATGATCTTATTGTCCCCCTGAGCTCTCAGCAAGAGATAATGAGGTGATTGGACTTTGATCTGTTACGTGCCGAGGATGGTCGGTCGTAAGTAAGGGAGTTCAGTTGGTATAGAAAGAGAACTTGGGTGTCTAGGATGGTCAGTTCCAATGGATTTTTATTGGTGCGACATTTGGAGCCCCATCATACACACGGCATAACACGCTTAGCCAGAGCAAAGGGAATCCTAACTCAACCTTCTTGATCTTAGTTAAACCCTAAACACATGGAATTAATATAGTTTACATGAATTTCGATATTAATTAGCATCTAAACCCTAATCTAAACTAGGAAATAAGACTTGATATCGGGTAAATCAAGTTTTGAAATTTTCTTAGTTATATTTTTGTTGAAATAACCTTTGAATGAGTATTTATGCATCATTTTCAGACTGAGGGTTAACTAGTTATTAGTTTTCATAGCCGTGGACAACCAGAACAGCCCACAAAACCATGTGGATATTAATAAAAATGTCACCCCACGAGCAACCTTGTTAAAGTGGCCCAACTTGGGATTGGCCACTTGTTTAACGCCCTCAAACAAAAATAGTGTGATAATGACCTTTGATATGGTAAAAAAAATAATAATAAGAAACTCAAAGGGTGGATAGAGGTGGGGCAGCGCTGCCGCTAGGCAAGCGCGGGCCGCGGTCGGACCATCGCTTGCTGCCAGCCGCTGTCATTACGGCGGGAAATTTTTCCGTTGGTGCCTTTTCTTTCTTTGGCTTGGCTTAGCGGGTGGCCGACTTTGGCTCTCTCTTGCCGTCCCGTCAAAGCGGCGAGTAACTGCTGTTCTCGGTTCGGCTAGCTAGCTTGTTCTCCGCTGATGGGTGTTCTTGCTGCCGCCGGCTTGGTTCCGTGTTCTTCCGGCCGTGGTCCAGGAGTGTCTGACGGCTCCTCTGCTCCAACGGTTGATGGCGGGGTTACGCAAGAAGCCTACGAAGACTGCGCTGCTGCTTGTTCCGGACGGGAAGCCAGTACGGATGGTTCCGTAGCACAGGAAGCTAACGCCGTCGAAGCCTATTCTTGTCTCAGTCCGGAGGTAAGCCCCTGTACCCTCCTTCCGATCAAATCTGATTTCCCAAATCTTGACTGCAGGTACCCTCGCACTGATGCTGCTGAATGCCGATTGGCTTCCAAGGAGATTAAGACATCACCCGCCGATGCAGTGCTCCAGACCAACATTAGCGACACTTCAACATCAGGCAGTGAAGTAACGCAAGAAACCTTAGTTTCTCAGGTAAGCCCAGAGGTAAGCCCCTGCGTTCTTAATGGTACGCAATCCAGATTTGGAGATACCTGCTGCAGGTACATGGCTGAGGAGTCCAGCACGGCTTACACGGATATATTGGTTTGGTGGAGGATGCCGGAAATGGGCAGCATTAAATTGAATACGGATGGATCATATAGATACCATTCGCAATCTGCGGCTGCTGGAGGGCTTTTACGGGATAGTTATGGTAACTGGGTTTCTGGCTTTTCCATATTCATTGGCAGTGGCGATTGTTGTTCGGTGATTCGATCCGAATTGGTTGGGATTCACATGGGATTAACTATAGCTCGTAGCCTTGGTGTGCGTATGCTACATGTGGAATCCGATTCCAAGTTGGCGGTTGAGGCCATAGGAGGACTCATCACACTAGATTTGGATTGTCAATTCCTAGTCCATGCCATTCAGTCCTTGTTGAGTCTAGATTGGGCAGTCAGAGTCGACCATGTTTACAGAGAAGCCAATCGGGCCGCGGATTGGCTTGCTGGATTTGCCTACAGACTGGAGCCTGGATGCTATGTATTCGGAGCTCCACCGGTTGAGCTCTTTGACATCCTTCTCGATGACATGATGGGTCTTGCCACTGTTAGACGCGTTGTTGGGAGACGTCGCAGGTTCCAGACACCATAGATGTATTTACATTGATTGGTTCTGATGTGGTTTATTCCTATGTGGAATTCACATTAGCAAAAAAAATAACAATTTAGTTAGATAGCTCTTATTATTTGGCTCGATTTTCCAAAGTTTGGGCTTTATTTGTAAAATTTTGGATTTAATTTGTACATTTTTTTTGTTGCCTGTATGAGGAGGGCGGGATGAGTAAAATTGCCTCCTAACTTGGCAAATGAAACAGTTCTTCTATGTAAATCTTTTTATGAATTGCCTGCTTGAGGAGGGCGGGGTGAATAAAATTGCCTCCTGACTTAACCAAAACAATATATTTTTTCTAATTAATTTGGTATGTTAGATGATTAGTTTTTCCTTTGCTTCCTTGGCACAAATGTTACTTATAGTAAGAAATGAAACATATATCTATGGTGTCAACACTTTTTACATTGAGCTTGGTTAACAAATGAAAGCTTCAGAAGGAGGCATAATTAGCAAATTTATATGCGGTTGGTGGAATTTGCTAGCTCAAGGAGGTAGTAGCTCTAAGTGTCGATGTTTTGTATTTTAAAGCCCAATATGAGATTCTGCATGCCAACGCCAAGTCTAGATATAAATCTGAAGCGCAGGTCTACTATATAAACTAAAAGCAGAAAAGCATGTGCGGCTAACAGATATAAATTAAGAGAACTATGATGCTCTCACTCAAGTGGAAGTACTTTACTTTGATAGAAACAACTGAGATCATATAACAAGAAGCAATACGGAATATTTATTCCTTCCAACTCATACATTAAGTCTCAATAAGACCAACAAAAGAAAAGGGAACCAGTTTTGAACCACCAGCCTACTACAACATTTATTAGCACCTACTCATGGTACGGTAGGTTTTGATGCTCACTTAAGTGGAAGTACATTTTGAGAGCACAGAAGAAGAAACAATACAGAATATACATTCCTTCCATCTCATACATAAAGTCTTAATAAGACCAACAAATGAAAAAGGAACCAGTTTTATGAATAACCATTCTTCTACAACATTTGTTAGCACCTACTAGTGGTAGGTTTTGACAGCCACAGAGAATCATTGAAACTCACAGTATTGTATACATCACTTTCCAACTCTATATAGAATGATATTACACAATTTACAACTTGAAACGAGTATACTAGCCAATGTTCTGCATGCCAGCAGCGATCCCTTTCATGGTCAATATAAGTGTGTCCTCCAGACCAGGAGCAAACTCACTTGCAGGATTAAGGCTAACTAGCTCAGCTGCTGAGCTGCTTGATACCATCACTTCCTTTGACAAACGAGGCCTTACCATTACATCAAAAGTAGGGTCCCTTATCCGCTCCAGAGTGCATGTTTGGCATACATTCAAAGTTGTTATATAAGAATGGCGTAGTTGCAACCTTTGTTTCAAATAGGGATTAGCATAAAGTAGATCTCTTTGCCCTGTCACCTGAAATCCCATGAAGACATGTCATTAGTACAAACATCTGTCACTTGATTTTTTTCATGGGTGTTACATGATTTTCAATCTAATATAAATCCAGTTGGATCTGTGAAATTTCCAGTTGATTATAATTACCATTTTCATGAAAAAACATATCCTTTATTTTATCTAATACTAACCACATTGCACAATGCTATACATATGAATTGAAGTTTCTAATCAAACTAGAGCAAAATCACTACCATATTTGACAAAAGATAACAGCCAAACTAACTAATGTAGGGACAAATTTCTTGTACTGATATATGTAACTAAACAGAAACGCCTATGATATCATGTAGGTCATACGGATCAAACTCCAATCTCTATTCCATAATCAGGAATCATCAGTACACAATGGTGATTACAATAAATCTCAACAAAATTAGAAGATGGAAACAACAATAAATAGTGTAGACTTTTCTATGCAGTAATGAGGGGGATATTCCCTTCTAGTTTAGCATGTCTGAGTAAATCAGAAAATAGATTCTTTGAATTATCTATGCATGTGCACTGTAACAAATGAGAACTTTTCTATGCAGTCATGAGAAGGGGGAAATTCCCTTCTAGTAGAACAAGTTTGAGTGAATCAGAAAATGGATTCTTTTTTATTATCTATCCATGTGTAATATAACAAAAAGGAATTACTGGATCAAAGCATATGCAGTTGCTTAAAGAGGACCCCACAAATTGTGCATGTGGAATATCTTCAAGTCTGTATATGAATTTGGCTTTGAAGTACAATGTATAGAATTTTGTCTCCAATCACTTTGATTGTTTCGTACACCACTAACAGATTGTTTTATGATTGGTTGATACCGTTTTAATGTTTTAGGCGATTATTTTGCATTGTTTGGTTGGGCTGTTTTGATGTTTTAGGGACAAATACATATTCAGAACAAGCTGATAACCCTTAGATATAAAACATGTTGTATAATCACGACTGTGCACCATTTTAACATTAAAATAAAATGAAGCATGAGTTTTCTGAAACGCAAACAGTTCCAACCCTCCTCCCTATTACCCCTTCCTCTTCCATTGACTTGTTTTCTGTCAGACCACCAACATGTGCCCCCACCACCCCACCCTGCCTGCCGACTTTGCCAACCGCCGCCCTCTAGATCACAACAGCCGCAGTGAGGTAGCAGAGTGGCAAACATCCCTTGGTAGAGGAGCAATAAAAGTGTAAACAACATCGTCCATTGAACCACAAGCAGCAAATATCTAAGCCAAGCACTACTATACCACCAAAGAATGCCAGATGCCTCTACAACAAGAAGATCTGAATCACAGAAGCATCCCTTTATAGTCAGCCCATTGGTAGCTCCAAAATGAGCACAAGTGCCTACTGCCAGAGAAAACAATGCAGTTAGGATGTAGTACTACAGCTCCACAACTACACAACCATAGTTACGTAGGGTATTAAGGTAGCATAGTGATGCAACAAGTTTCTATCCCTCTTTCATTCTTTGTGGATGTCAGTGCATCTCCCGTCTAGGGTTAGGGTTACAACACAAACTCCATTTCCTATAGGTAGGGGGCATCTAGGCTATGGCAGTTGTCATGCAACTATCTTCTACACAATCACCTTTTTCTTAAAATCAAATGCTTGACTTAATGATTTGTTATTTCTGTGTCAGCTTGACGTTGTCATAATTATCTAATCTGGAAGGTATCTTCATCTCATGGGCTCCAGCTATATCAACAGTAGTAATTCTTCCTCCCGATAGAGGCCAGTGTCCTAATGCAAGAGGCCTTTTCTATTGTTACAGACCACCCAGTAGTACTTCCTCCCAATCTTTTTCTTTTTGGGGATCACACGTTCATTTTGAAAAGATTTATATGCAAAAACATGCTTTTGATGACCAAAAAAAGATTTCACATGAGAAATGGTAGAAAGGGAGAGAAAGGTCATGTCACTTGTATTCTAGTTTTGCATGGGCCCATATCAACAAACTTTCTCATTTGCTTGGATCCATGGAGCCTCATGAACTTCACTACAGGGAGAGGGATAGAAGTCACTAAAATCTTATAAGTCAAGTCCATATGGTCAATATGATGCCCAGACTCCTGGTAGGGACGTTGCAGGATGACAAGTCCTGCCCAATCCTGCCTACCAATCTCGATTTTGCTAGTGCAATTGATCTGTGTGCCCATGAAACATAGGTCTCGTGATCCTCAAAGCACAACCCTGCCATGTCAAGTCAGTCCATGGTCATCTAATATAAGCTAAGACAATAAAAAGAGAAGGGCACATCATTGACTCTTCCAGTCATTACCTCCTCAGAAGCTCTGATCATCATGATGTTCAGCTCGTAGGACTTGTTTCCTGTTCTTTGGTTTTTGGTCGCCTTCTATTGTGCTACCTACCACTGCTATAAATGAAAGAACTCCATTGGTAGGGTTTTTCAATCACAGAAGAGGAGTATCAAGCTCATGATATCCATGTGATATCCACAATTGCTCCAATGGGTAGATTTCGTTGACCACATACCATAATTGTCCATTTGCAGCAAAAAGATGTAGTAATTATATCCAAATATTAGTAACTCATGTCCCTTTTGTAAATGTAGTTAGTAATTTCTCTTTTTTCTTCCGAAAAGAAGAAACTATTTATTCATCCTACTCTCTAACGCAGGGCAAAGAACCTGAATGTCAATGTTAACTACAAAAGATAGACAAAGAGGCCTCTATCTACTGAAAAGGAAAAACAATTATTGTTAGTGAGAGCATGCTTAGCTTAGGTGTCATCTATCTTGTTCAGTTCCCTAGGTACATATGCCACCTTAACACTAGTTGTCTATCGTGTGAGCATGTGTTACTGCCTTTTTAATGCTTTATATCTTGGGAGGGAGCGGGGCATTTCATGTTTAAGATGTCCGCTGCTTGTCGTGAATCAGAAAGAGGAGGCAATTGCTCTAATCCTTCTCCATGCATCTTTGTGTACCCAAGACAATGTTTGGATTTCAGCCTCCCAAGGCATTGCTTTGCATGAAAGACTTGCCCAGACCCAGGACGCAATGACCCTCCATGGTTATGAAGTGTATGCCCATGGTGCCTTCTTTGTATTGGGTGGTATGCAACATTTGTGCAAACCGTTGTTCGAAAGCCGATGGTGGCATGCAGGTTCTAGTCGTGACTGTGTGGTATGTCTTGCAGCCTAAGCAGCCTCAAGATAGTATCAGCTCATCCTGTTATGAATTTTAGGTGGCTTCAGGGGCCTTTCTGGTTCCATCTAATCAATGCATAGTGTTCTGCTTATGGCATTTTTCTTGTGGAATAGAAACCTTAGACTTCTCGTTGGAGATTACTTGGCCAGAGACCTATGAGAAGTCAGCAAGAATATGGCAGATATTATCTGCTTGTCCAATGCTAGCTTTAAACCTTATGAGAATGTCATCAGTGAATAGAGCGTGTCTAAGAGGGGTTCCATGTTTAGCTAGAACTACGGACTTCCAATCGCCATCCATAGTTGAGGTTGTGATCGCCTAAGAAAGCCTCTTCATCTAGAGGACAAACACATAGGGGCTTATGGGGTCCCCTTGTTGAACCGTGTGTGAGGCCTTGAACGCCTGCATAGGGATGGATACCTTCTGAAAGGATGGATGTGTCCCCTTTCATGATGATTTGCATAATCAAATTGGTGATCTTCCGGGGAAGGGAAGGCTCACCTTCGGAAGAATATCCTTGATGAAGGCCTAATTCATCTTGTCAAAAGCTTGAGACAGGTCAAGCTTGACCAGCATCCATCATTTTTTCCCATTTTCCCCCTTCATTGAGTGTACTACCTTTTCTACAAGCAAAATATCGTCACTAATCTTGTGCCCTGACATAAAATTGGATTGAGATATGGAAATCCAACTATTGAGGTAGGTTTTAGTTGCTCGACATTGACCTTGGAAATCAGTTTGAAACATTATTGAGTGAAATTTGAAAGAGATCACCACAATGCTCAAGAGACTTCACTTTTTTGGGATGAGGAACATGTATGAATTCGCCATTTGTTCAATAAATTCAGAGGAGAAGCTTTGTTGGACGAGTGTGACAAAAATTCCCAAATGGTCTTCGTGTGCTTGAAGGAAATCATTATGCACACCATTTGGGTCAGGGGCCTTTGCATGGGCACCTTGATGAGAATGCAAAAAAAAAAATCAAACTGTCAGGTATCTTGGACATCGCCAATAATTGCTCGTCATATAAGCTGGAGAGAGTCTACGTGTTGCATAGTTGTATGTGCTCGGGTGGTAGAAAGAAACCGTCATCAGCCTTTAAAAATGATTTCTTAAGAGTAGTTTCAGGTCATTGGGGTTGGACGCCTATTGACTGTCATCATCCTTCAATTTGGAGATCTTGTTTTGGTTTCTTCTCACCTTGACATGGGAGTGATAGAATTTCATATTGTTATCTCCATGCTGCAAGCAATTAATATGTGCCCTACCACCAATCAAGTTCCTCGTGTAATAGGACTTGGTTGTAATTCCCTTGAAATTCCATGAACACAAGCTCGTTAGTAGTTTAATAGGGTGGGTTAGGATTACCTAGCGAGTATGGATTTTGCGAAGGACGGAGTGTTTCTCCTTGTGTTGTTTCTTCATGCGGTCCGTCTCCCAAACCAAAGCAGCGGATTGGACGTCTTCCATGGCCTCCATTAAGGGCAATTACTCCACATATTTTTAAGTTTGTCTTTGAAATCTGGAAGCAAGTTCCAACTTGGTTTTGTCTTGAAGAAGTGGTTGGCCGAATCAGGTTTGGTAGTCTGGGATAAGTGCGATAGCTATAGAAAGCATATTCTCAGTTGAGTTTTATTAAGCTAAGACTTGAAAGTCAGTACTTGGATGGGATAAGTGCCATATAAAGAGTATTCTCACTCTAAGTCAGGAAGTACCTTAATTATAGAAGTATGTTCAGCCTCTGCTTTCCCTACAATACTAGGTCAGTCCGAAGGTCAACTGTTTGAATCAAAACGAACAGATGACACAACGTTCTCAACCACGTCATGAGAAAAGAGTTCTAGTAAAGAAGAAATCCCGTAGAGTATGTGAACTAAGACATTCAAGCGTTTTCTGTCAGTTTGGCAGATGATCAAGATTCAAGATAGGATTGTAATCGAAGCCTATTCTGGAAAGCATTACAATGTTGTGCCCCCCTTATGAATGAAGCCAATCCTCATTGGGTATAGTGCGGTGTAATCTTTCCCAAAGCCTCCCTTTTTGGAAGGTGAAGAATTGGCCTTCAGAGCCTACATGCAGCAACAGATCGTTGAATCTAGAAGTAGGACCGCACATCGAAGTATGTGTTGCCATCCTTCTTAGTGATCTTGAGTAGTGTGTTGAAGTCTTCAGCAAGCGCTCAAGCACCATTGATTATGCCTGCTACTATCGTGAAACGTTGCCAGAGGAAGCCCCACTTCTTAGAACTTGGGTTGGCATAGACTATGTTGAAGAACCAACTGTCATTCACACGGTAGTGGATAAATTTCCTATGGTTCATAATGATCTCAGTCTTGCATCTATTAGGATCCCACATCAACCAGATGCCACTTGAAAACCCAGTTGTTTCAACCTTGTGTGAGGAGTTGAACCCATAGGCCATAGCTACGGATGATTTCATCAGCTTTAGCACTACTGCAAACACGGCTCAATGATAACCATGGTGAGCAGTCGATGGTTGTGCTTCATTTCTTTAATTAGTCTTTTTCTAGTTCATGGAGACTGCTCCTTGTATATTCCAGTAGACAAAATTCATCATTAAGGGTGGTGTTATTGGTGGGCGGCCGACAGCCCCATCCTTGAGCATGCTCACCATCTGGCAGGTCGCCAGCGGCGATGCCCTCATCTGTTGATTCCGATTGATTTGTTGCCAACGGCCCATATACAATTACCTACTGACCATATATGACCATGTTAGTCACCAAGGCCTCTAACTCCCCCTCAAGCTATAGAATAGATATAAATCATGCTCAACTTGTCACGAAGACTACATATTCAGTGAAGAAATAAGCTACTCAGTTCTCAAAACTAGTAAATAGATCATGTCTATAGGGAAGCCACCACACCGCGGATTGGCTTGCTAGATTTGCCTACGTACTGGAGCCTGGATGCTATGCATTCGGAGCTCCACTGATTGAGCTCTTTGACATCCTTCTTGATGATGTGATGGGTCTCTCCACCGTTAGACACATTGATGAGGGACGCCGCAAGTTCCAGACACCATAGATGTATTTACATTGATTTGTTCTGATGTGGTTTATTCCTATGTAAAATAAACATTAGCAAAAAAAGAACAATTTAGTTAGGTAGCCCTTATTATTTGGCTTGATTTTCCAAAGTTTGGGCTTTATTTGTAAATTTTGGGTTTAATTTGTAAACTTTTTTTGTTTCCTGCATGAGGAGGGTGGGATTAGTAAAATTGTCTCTTTACTTGGCAAATGAAACGGTTCTTTTCGGTAAATCTTTTTATGGATTGCCTGCTTGAGGAGGGTGGGATGAATAAAATTGCCTCCTAACTTAACCAAAACAAAAAAAATTAATTAATTTGGTATGTTGATGATTAGTTTTTCCATTGCTTTGTTGGCCCAAATGTTACTTATAGTAAGAAATGTAACATATGCCTATGGTGTAAACCTTTTTACATGGATCCTAGTTAGCAAATGAACGCTTCAAATGGAGGCATAATTGACAAATTTAAATGTGGTAGGTGGTAGGTGCTAGCTCGAGGAGCTAGTAGCGCTAAGTGTCACGGTTTTGCAATTTAAAGCCCAATATGAGATTTCGCATGCCAACGCCAAGTCTAGTTATAAATCGGAAGTGCGTGTCTATACAAACTAAAAGCAGAAAAGCATGTTTGGCTAACAAATATAAATTAAGAGAACTATGATTCTCTCACTCAAGTGGAAGTGCAACATAAAGTCTCAATAAGACCAACAAAAGAAAAAGGAACCAGTTTTGTGAACAATCAGCCTATTACAACATTTATAAGCACCTACTCATGGTATGGTAGGTTTTGATGCTCCTCATGCCAGCCACTGTCACTCCCCCTCATGCTTGGCCATGCCAACAATCTATCACCATGTGGGGATATTGTGGCAACACCTGCAACAGGACTAGTTCATTGTCACGTGCCTTTTGGGGCTACAACAGGCTTAACAGCCGTCACCATAGTTAGACCAACGCACCTGGACTGCATTGAATATTTGAATCCCACCATCGGAATTCAGACAAAGGATGGATACATACACAGCTCTCAATGTCAAATATTTATATCGTGCTGTGTCAAAAGATATGGAACAGGTTGGAAGGGAAAGAAGGTGGAGGAAATGTATGTTTACCTTTAAACTCGTTCCGATTTGATATTCATGTCGAAGACTTTGCCCAATCGCTTAACTAAGTCAAGGTTGTGTTACAGGGCAAAATATGTGCCCAAATATTCAAGTGTCCTAGTGTTTTATTGTAATCTTATCTATACACCCTTGGTGAAATAAGAAAAACCAAACCCCGTTGTAGATTCTCATTGATTTACTAGTCAAGTTTAATATCATTTACATACCAGCACCCTACATTAGAAACACATAATGAAGAATTGCATTCAGTGATAAATTTGTCATTATATTGAATGAATGTTTTATTGTCACCTTCAAACTTTTAGCTCTTTTATTAAAATAGAAGATTGTTCAAAATTTACTTGTGTGTACTACAAATGGACTTGGGCTAGAAGTTCATTTACCATGGATAACTAGTTTAGAGTCTTGACTGTGTAGGGTATTAAGGTAGCATAGTGAAGAACAAGCTTCTATGCCTCCATCTTTGTGGATGTCAATGCATCTCCCGTCTAGGGTTAGGGTTACAACACAAACTCTATTTCCTATAGGTAGGGGCATCTAGGCCATGGCATTTGTCATAGTTGTTGAGGCACTCGTCTGGGCGCCGCCTAGTCAACCTGGCACTCCGGGGGGGGGGGGGGGGGGGGGGGCTGGTCCAACACTTCATAAAATTGCTGACTTGGGCGCCTGCCTGGCCCGACTGGGCGGCCGCTTGGTGCTACTGGGCGAGCAATGACTCAGCCGAGCGACCGCTTTTTCGTTGCCCGCTATTAATTCTTTTTTTTTGTTTAACTTAATAAACCCAACTCTCGCGCGACCATCAGACTTCCTACCCTTGCCCCCGACTCCCGACCTCTCTGTTTGTGTGAACCGCACGCCGCGCGGAACACAGCCAACGCCGGCGGATGGCTGGTCCCCGGCAGTCCTCCCTCTCCGCTTCTGGTGATCGATCAAGGAGGCTTCTCGGTTCTCCTTCTACCTTGTTATCTCCTTCTCTAAAAGCAAGAAGCATGTCCATTGTTTCTCCAATTCTCCTATTTCATGTCTATGTCTACGTCTACGTCTACGTCTACATCGGTGTCAACTGTAAAGTCTTCGTAATGGAAGGAGATGTTGAGCCTGTAAGACTAGTTGGAGAGTTTCTGCCACAGTTCCTCGACTTGGTGAATGATCCATCAAGAAAGGCTAAATCCAAAGACCCCGAGTGGAAATATGGATTTTGGCCTAATTCGGTGGATTTTGTGGGCACGTTAGCAATGGTGGGATCAACAGATTGAAACAACACATCATTGGCGGCTTTCCTGACACTGTGAAATGTTCTAGAACTACTGAAGCAATATGTACTGAATTGAAGGAGTATAAAGAACGTACCATGAAGCGCAAAGTTGATACAAGTTTTAATGAGAAACATTAGAAAATGTTTGATTGTACTCTCATGTCAGATGGTTGGTCTGATAGGAGACAAAGAGGGTTGGTTAATTTTCTTGCTAACATTCCTGAAGGTTCATTTTATTTGTACTCCATTGATGCTACTTATGTGACTCATACATCTAAATGCATGTTTATTGTACTTGATGAGGAAATAGGTAAAATCCGGGCTGAAAATGTGGTACAAGTCATTACAGACAATGCCACTAATTATGTGAGTGTAGGTAAGAAGTTGACGAATAAGCACAAACATTTGTTTTGGACCCCTTGTGTTGCGCACTGTGTAGATTTGATGCTTGAAGACATTGGGAAGATGAAGAAGTTTGCCTCAACAATCACAAAGGCAAGGAAGGTGACTGCTTACATTTACCAGCATACACGCCTCCATGATGCGTTTATCAAGAATAGCAACGGGAATACAAAGATCATGCGTCTTGGGACAACCCGTTTTGCTACTTTTTTTACTCTTCAAAACATGCTTGTCCACAGAGAGACATTGTTTGCTTTGTTCAATTCTACTGCATGGGAGCAAAGCAGTTGGGTGAAGGCCAGTCAAGGGAAAAAAGTCTCAGTTATTGTACATTCTAAACCATTTTGGAACTGTGTACAAGACTTACTTAGGGCTTCTCAACCCCTAATGCAGATTTTGAGGCTTGTAGATGTTGATGAGAAGCCTCCTATGGGATACATTGCAGCTAGTATAGAGAAGGCAAAAGACGAAATCATGCTAAATTTTGACAATAGAGAAAGAGAGTACAAGCCAATCATTGACATAGTGCAGAAGAGATGGGAATTTCATATGAGTCACCCCCTATACGGTGCAGGGTTCTGGTTAAATCCATCTTTGTACTATGAGCTAGAGTTCAGCAGGACCCAAACCTTCGCAGTTATGATTCTGACTTTGTTGACTGTCTTAAGAAGATGGTTGATGGCACCCCACAACAAGACAAAGTTTCTAATGAGCTAGATTGGTACAAGGAGAGCCGTGGGATGTTTGGCAAAGACATTGCCATTCGCCATAGGACAATGAAAACACCACGTAAGTTATATACTTTATTATTTATAAAATTATACCTGTGTACTTGAGCTTGTTTGTTATTAATTAGATTGTATTTTCTTATAGTTGTTTGGTGGGATTCCTATGGGGGGCAAACACCATCACTTCCAAAGATTGCTAAGTGTATCCTTGGCTTGTGTTGTACTTCTTCTGCTGCGGAGAGGGCATGGAGTACATTTGACTTTGTAAGAACTAAGACATTAGGAATTTGCACTTGATATTTGGGACTTAAATTTATATATGTATACTTCAAATTACTCACATTATTATTTTCTTATGTAGATTCACACAAAGAGGAGGAACATGCTAGAGGTTAAGAGAATGGACAAACTTGTCTATATTCAGTATAACCGACAACTTCATGAAAGGTTCAAGAGTAGACGGATCCAGAATCGAGAGAAGAGTTGCGATCCTATAGCTCTAGATGAATTAAACTGGAATTGTGAATGGACGACAGGTGTACCAGAAGATCTCATTGTTGCTAAAGGTGTTAGATTGAGCCAAGTAGATGTTGCAATGGGTGCTACTGAGTATCAAGTTGGGCCTAGCAGACCACAAAGATCAGCCAACATAGCTCCAATGGAACTTAGTGATGATGATGTTCAGGAAGACGATGAAGAAATAGCTGATGATGCAGGACTAGAGGATGATGAAGGTGGTGATGGAGAGGAGGATGCAGAAGACAATGATGAAGATCCATTTGAGTTTTAAAATCATTTTTAAATTTGTTTTGCAATTCAAACATTTTCATTTAATCGTTGTTATCATAGTACTTCATAGGTTGTTTGAACTTGCTTGGAACTATGGCATATTTTGCAACTTTTCTTATTCATCAATGTCTCATTACTTTTTGAATTTATAATGTTTGTATTGTGTGTTGTCTTTTTTTTCTTCTAATTCAATTTAGTGTTGCAGGCTTGCAGCGATGAGTTTGAGGTATAGAATGTCTCAATTCTCAAATATTTACTATTTTATTGTCTTTTTAATAAATATAAGAAGGCTGGATAAGTTTTACATACATATATGCAGAGTTATATACATAACATAGTATATAAATAATATATATAAGTATATATTTATATATGTATAACATTTTGTGTGTGTGTGTGTGTGTGGGGGGGGGGGGGGGGGGTGGGGGGGTGGGGGGGGGGGGGCAATATCACTGCATGGGCAGCCGCCTGGGCAACCTAGGCGTCCATCAGAGGAAGGTCACCGCCTGGCCGCCTCAAAAACTATGGCAGTTGTCATGCAACTATCTTCTACACAATCACCTTGTTCTTGAATCAAATGCTTGACTTAATCATTTGACATTTCTGTGTCAGCTTGACATTGTCATAATTACCTAATCCAGAAGGTATCTTCATTTCATGGGGTCCAACTACATCATCCCAATAGAGACCAGCGTCCTAATGCACGAGGCCTTTTCTGATGTTATAGACCACCCAGTAGTACTTCCTCCCGATCCTTTTATTTTTGGAGATCACGCGTCCATTTTGAAAGATTTATATGCAAAAACATGCTTTTGATGATCAAAAAAAGATTGCACATGTGAAATGGTAGAGAGGGAAAGAAAGGTCATGTCATTTGTATTCTAGTTTTGCATGGGTCCATATCAACAAACTTTCTCATTTGCTTGGATCCATGCAGCCTCATGAAGCTCATTACAGGGAGAGGGATAGAAGTTACTGAAATCTTACAAGTCAAGTCCGTATGGTCAATTAGGTGTCCAGATTCCTGCTAGGGTCGTTGCAGGATGACAAGTCCCGCCCAATCCTGCCAACCAATCTCAATTTTGCTAGTGCAATTGGTCTCCGTGCCCATGAAACATAGGTCTTCTGATCCTAACAGCACAACCTTGCCACGTCAAGTCAGACCCTGGCCATCTAATCTAGCTAAGACAATAAAAAGAGAGGGGTACATCATCAACTCTTCCAGTCATTGCCTCCTCAGAAGCTCTGATCATCATGATGTTCAGCTGGCACGACTTGTTTACTGTTCTCTGGTTTATGGTCTCGTTCTATTGTGCTACCTACCACTACTATAAATGAAAGAACTCCCTTGGTAGGGTTTTTCAATCAGAGAAGAGGAGTATCAAGCTCATGATATCCATGTATTATCAACAATTGCTCCAACGGGTAGATTTCGTTAACCACATACCATAAATTGTCCATTTGCAGAAAAAAGATGTAGTAATTATATCCAAATATTAGTAACTCATGTCCCCTTTGTGAATGTAGTTAGTTATTTCTCTCGCTTATTCGAAAAGAAGAGACTATTTATTCATCCCACTCTCTAATGCAGGCCAACGAACCTGAATGTCAATGTTAGCTACAAGCGGTAGCCAAAGAGGCCTATCCACTGAAATGGAAAAACAAGTATTATTACTGAGAGCATGCTTAGCTAGGGCAGTGTCTATCTTGTTCAGTTCCCAGATACATACGCCACCTCAACACTAGTTGTCTGACATGTGAGCATGGTATATTGCCTTATTAATGGTTTATATCTTGGGAGGAGTGGGGCATTTTGGGTTGAGGTTGTCCGCTGCTTGTCGTGAACAGAAATGAGGAGGTAATTGCTCCAATCCTTCTCCTTGCATCTTTGTGTGGCAATACAGTTGCCTGGATTTCAACCTCTAAGGCATTGCTTGCCATGAAAGTCTTTCCCAGACCCAGGATGCAATGACCTCCCTAGTTATGAAGTGTATGCCCATGGTGTTTTTCTTCCTATTAGGTGGTATGTAGCATTTGTGCAGACCAGTTGTTCGGTGTATTGTAGGTTCTTATCGTGGTTGTGTGGTATGCCTTGCGACCTGGGCAGCCTCAAGACAGTATTAGCTCAGGTTGTAATTAATTTAAAAGTGGCTTCAGGGGGCTTCATGGTTCCTTGGTGTTTGGAGTCATTCTAAACTTGCCAGAGAGCCCAGCAAGCAAAGGCAAGTAACGTACCGACTCCCCTGAAGGTAGGGTTGGAAATGTGTTGGGTATAATCCATTTACCCACCACCCATACCTTGTAGGGTAGGGTAAGGGTAAGCATATTTTCACCCACCACCGGTTCACCATTTACCCTCTTTACCCACATCTAAAGAGGGTAGGGTAAAGGGAGAGAAGCATTACCCTACCCTCTCTCTCTTTACCCTACCCGTTTTACCCTTTTACCCATTAGTATAAGGTTAAATTATAAATTTCATATTATAATGTAATTATCACTACCTACAAAAAGCCTAGAAAGCCTCACCATTACTTTCTTAATTTGTAATATTATTTGATTCCAAAGGCTTTATTAAATAATTGGTAACATGTCACTCTTTTATAGTCATATATTAGAGAAAAAATAATTTCCCAATAAGAAATAAGATATTAAAAAAATTAGACCTTGTTTGTAAAAATAAATGTTGAGTTGAATATTAGTATCTTTTGTGTATATCATCGTTACTACTATGATAAAAGTAGCTTATATTTGGTGTAGGGAATCTCAGATGAAATTACTGTTGAAAATATCATATTTCTATCTTCATTTTGCTTTACACATTTCACCCTTTACCCTACCCAATTACCCTACAGGTTAATGGGAGAGTGTAAGGGTAGGGTAAAGATATTTTGGAAAAGGGTAATCACCCTACCCACTACCCGCAACTTTGATGCGGGCAAGGGAAAGGGTAAGGGTAAACCTTTACCCTATCTTGCCCTACCCATTTTCAACCCTACCTAAAGGTCAAAGAAGTTGTTGGTCATGTTCAACGTCATCCATGTTTGTCTGTTCTGGTTGGAGTCTCTAAGGTAATGCACGATGGACTTTTCTTCACTGTTGCATTGCCCGCATTTAGTATCCACTTCGATATACCTTCTAGGCGTTTCCAAGTTTGTAAGAAGAGCTTTGTGCTACAACATCCAAAGGAATAGTTTAATACGATCTGCGAGCCTGGATGACCAGATGGCATCCACTCCTCAAGTAGATGGACCTCCTTATTTTCACGGATCCATCTATTTGTTGATGCAGCAAATTGAGAAGTGAGTTCACCATTCGTCTCCATCGACCATGCCCATGTACCCGATCCAACAGACAACGATGAAGGGGAAGTGATTTCAATAGTTGGCCAAGCCTCCTTTGTTACAACCCCAATTTTTGGGTTCAATTGGTGAGAAATGCAATTTCTCATATTAAGGATAATTGAACAATAATGATATAATTTGTTTTGAAGACATGGATTTCGTTTACAATAGCCTTGACGGTTGTTTTGTGGGCTTTATTGGCTATTGGGCCCAAATAACAAAGAAATTCAATTAGTAAGTGAATGAGTGAATATTTGAGAAAAGGAAAATATGGAAACCTCTAGAAGGCACATCCAAAGAGGATTTCGTGCCTCTTGGGTTCCTTGGGTTCCAAGTAGTCCAAAGTTGCATAGAGAAGGCAACAAGAAAAGAAAAGTTTAATTAAGTATTTCTTTATTAAGAAAGAAATTGAAAATAATGATAAAATGTGGAAAATGAGTGGAAAGAGGCATAAATGAGATTTCTTGGTGAAATTTCGTATCCATGAGGTTGCTTGCTAATATTAAAAGGAATACCAATGACAAAAATAAAAGAGAAATAAAGAGAAAACCTCAAAAATAGTTATTTTAATGAGAAATAAATGAGATAATGTGAAATAATGCATAAAGATGCATCTAGAAGGATAATAAGTATCCAATAAAAAGAATTTCGATATAAGGGAGTGTCTTGGGATCCAAGGAGTCCCAATAAAGAGGAAAGAAAGAGAAAATACCAAAATTGCAAAATAAAAGGATAATATGATACATTATTAATGTTTTTGGTGGCATTATGAAAAAGGAAGTGATTTCTATTAAAAGAAGATAGAAATTCGTGCCAAAGAATTAAAAAGCAAACATGAAGAGAATAAGAGAAAATAATTTCGAATTCTTAATGACTAAGGATCAAGGAAAATAAAGAATTAATATAAGGAGAGAGAATTTATTCTCAACTATGGAAAGATGGTTTCCTAATGAGGAGAAGCCTTGCTTTTCTCATAGGCAAGTACGTTAGGGCGTGGATATCCTCCCTATATAGAGGGTCGAATCCATTGGCGAAGACCAGAGGGATCCCACGCAGATATCCTTCTATCTTCTTCACCTTCTTCCACGTTTTTGTCCACAAACCCTAATGGAGAAGAGCGGCATGATTAGGGCACAATGAGGAGGTATGAAGGGTTGGATATAGACGCATGTTGCTCCACGAAGCTGGGAGAAGCTTGGCCGACGTTGTTGTATCCTAAACTGCACGCAACAGTGGCCGCACGGCTGCAAGGCTTGTTGCGGGTCACGGTCGCGGCCAGCGCAGAGGAATCGCTTGGACGCAGGCTAAAAAGCACCCTGAGGTGCGCGGAGGAGCTGCGGTGGCAGGGGACCTGTCCCCGATGGCGGTCGAGGTCCAGGGGGAGGAAGAGGAGCCGCGCACCGTGGCTAGGGCAGCAGCAAGTCGGCGGAGCAAGGTTGAAGACGACCCCTTGGTCGTTGGACGAAGTTGCCCTCCACGGGTTGTAGAAACGTATCACTTAACCGAGGGCAAGAAGGTCAATTCGAAATGTTTTCCAAAACGTGGGCAGCGTTGCATGCAAGGAGCGACGCGGCGCGCTCTGATTGGTCCAAAAAGGTAAATCTTGTTAAATTCGTATCTAATAAACCGTAACTCGGATTAAAACAAGTCATATATGAAAAGTGATCCTCAGAACGAGAGGAACACAAAGAAATTATGTTTGAAGCCTGATTCTTTTTGCAATCTGAAAAGTAATGGAAGTAATCATCTTTAATGCTTTAATCCTTAAGGAACCTTATTTTGAAATAAATAAAGTGTTTGATAGGGTTTAATGGATCATTAGAGTTGATGTTAACCTATTACATGTAAAAAGGTACATTATGTTCAAAAGGGAAGAACTTTGCACATGATTAGTCTAATTTATAGTTTATATGCATAAATATGCTGGAAATGTGAAAAGTACATAAAGCTATCATCTTTAATGATTTTGATTAAGGAAAAATCCTTAGATTTGATGATAGATGGACTTAATGACGTTATTTTGGATAATTCAAGCTGAGATTAACATGTTGTTAATAAAAATGAAAATAGGATCTAAAAAGATGATCCTTTTATATAATTGGCTTAATTTAGGGTTTCGTGCATGATTATGCATTAATGAGCTTAAAAACCCTAATTTAGGAGAATATCTCTTTTAATTGTTTCAATTGTTCAAATCCATGAATGAATAGGGATATGATGATCCTAAGTCATTTTGGGTATAAAAGACTATTAAAATGAATAGTTGAGCAATTAAGGTTCATATAAATGGAAAAGAGTATTTTAGGGTTTGTTGACTTAAAATGGATAAAGGTTGAGGAATTGATCTAAGAAACCCTAATGAATATTAATGAAACCTTAATGCGTATTAGAAACCCTAGAAAGAGAATCCAAGTCAATAAAGTAGGTTCTTGATGAAGTGTGTAATAAATAGAGTACATATTCTTTTCAGGAATTATGTGATGATTGAATTACTTGTTTGGATCTGTTGATTGGCTTGATTGTATATACATGAAGTATATGTTGAATAATCTGCATGACTCATCAAATCAGGTATGTGGTTACGCTTATGAATAATCGCTCTAGTTTCATGGCGATTCCCGAAGTTTTAATCGGTTGCTTGAAAATAACTGTTGGATGTTTTTATTTCATGCAACTATAAAGTGACTATGATTATCACTATAAATGTTCGTGTATAACTGACTAGATCCGGGTCCACCTCTATTGCTTTGAAAAGGCTAAAAAAAAGGGGGTAATCCTAGAGCAAGGTCTAGGTTACCGAGAGTTAGAAACTGGGCTACCTACGTGTAGTGCCATGAGACTCATTAGCCTGCCATGAGTTAAGGAGTGGGCTACTTACGAGTAGTGCCATGTGACTCAACCCTAGAAATTGGTTCACCTATAGGTGGATCATGAGGGATTTAATGGGGACAACATAGAGGATAGGGTACTCTTGGATCGCGGAGTTATATCTAATATGTAATCTTGGTTGTTAAATGATTAATTGAATGATTACATTGTTAACGTAATTACATAATTATTGTTTCCCCCACATACCAGCTTCGGCTGACCGACGTTTTGTTTGTCGGCGTTTTAGGAACAAGCCAAAAGGACGAACAGTAAATCGTCATATTGTGAAATACATGAAGAAAAATACAAGGAGGATTAGTTAGAGTGGAATCCTTAAGGGGATAGAAGTTTAGAGATCCAAGTTTTCAAAAAGGTATGCAAAAATTTATTTTCTTAAAGCTTTTAAGTATAGTCTGTTAAAATTTGATAATTATTCTTGGTTAATTGTTGAACCTTTGATCCGGAAGTTATGGGTGCGGCTTCGACCTCTCGGTCTCCCTTAATTGGGGGTTATCGGGAGGTGGGGTCGTAACATTTGGTATCAGAGCGTAGGTTCCCCACTTAACCATTAATAATTATTGAATTTTACAAACTCTATAGAACCCAAGGGAGTTATTAAAGGAATATCCGAAAGACGGAGGTGTCTAGAAAAGGATCACGACCGAGGGCTGGCAATATTTTCCCCCGCACCGCTAGTCGGAATACGAGGACTCCCGGATCCGTGTGACTGTCTGGCCAAAGTCTTAGGGTATGAATCGAAATAAGATACCTTTAGGACGTTCTCATCTTATTCATCCCTTCTCATCACAAATTCTGTTAAGGACCTTAAGGATTAGGGTTTTCTCTCTTCTCCTCACCCTCTTGAGGTATGGGTAAGGTTGATAAGGTTTAAGATATCCTCCACCAAATTAATGAAAAACATGTAAATAAAATGTCATGGACATAAGCTTAATAGATTAAGCGCAGATTAAAGAATAGATACATGCTTAGGTCGTATGACATAAGTTGTCATGTCCTCAGAAGAGACCTGAGGCTAGACCTTCTTGTCGGGAGGATAAGTTAGTCTTGGAGATAGAGATCTCCATTGCAAGTAGAGACCTGGCACATCCTCCGAGGATGATGCTAACCCTAACCCTAAGTGAAGGTTAGAGAGAGATGAGTTAGAAAGGGCATCCCATGATCCATGGGTGACCTAGCACCTTTGGCAACCCAACCCTGGGAAGGGTCGTGCATGTTAGGGTAAAGGATAGCTCCTTAGATGATGATGTTAGTGAAGGATCTTAGAAACCCTATGGGCTTATGCGAGTAGGGCATAGCATGCACCCAGGGTATGTTAGTAATGTGAGCAAAGGGTTGAAACCCTGACCAGGAGAGTATGAAGGATGGCTTATGAAATGAGCATAAGGGGTTATGGATAACCTTGAGCGAACATAAGTCGACCATAGGCTTCATCTAGCTAAGGGCATGCTTTTGAGGTTGACCCTTCACGAAGATAGGACCTCTAATGGTGAGGTTGGTTGTAGGGTTAGCTCTAGAAAGAGAGAGCAGGAACCAAGCAAGAAGGTTGGAATCCTAACCGCTGAGATATGTAGGAAGTTGAGGATGATGCGACCTAAGTGGATGGTAGTGGTCGCCACATGCTTGATCCCTAGAGGTTGTTGATGTCTTGGTTGCCATGAGAGGAACCAAACCCTAGAGAGAGGATGAGTCTGTTGGTACCTCTGTACCTATGGTATAGATGAGAAGAAGAGTTCCTTAGACCTGGAAGAGGTATAGTAACAGGTTATGAGGCCTTGTACCTTGTTGGTTGTCCTTAAGGAGGACCCAACTCTAAGTGTTGCTCGAGTTGAAGGATGACAAGAAGTGCATGTCATGCCTGTTACATGCGGGGTTCGTGGTTAAGAGATAGAGCATGCAGTTGGACACCTACAAGTGAACCTAGGGTTCCTAGGCCTAAGAGGGGAATTGGTGTACCTAATGCTCATGACGAGAATTAAGTTGCTATAGTTTCGAGCATGGTACTCCTCATGTATAAAGGAAAAGGGAAGTCCCTTAAGTTTAAGGTATGTTTGATGAACCCCCCACAGCTAGGTTGATGATGAAGGAAGGTATGATCTTGATCCAACATTGAGGAAAGAGGACAAGTATGACCTAGCATGGTTCAGTAGGTGATCTGCTTGTGCCTTAATAGTTTGCTAGGGTTAAGTAGGCTCATGTGGATGTAAACCCTAGACCTAAGAGCTTTCGCGACCATGTTGTCAAGAGATAGTTTTCCTCTCATCCTGGGAGAGGGACCCCTTTGGTAGGGTGTTTATATCAGCTTTGTTGGTTTAAGGTAACCTAAAGAGGTCTCATAGGATCTTGAGAGGCTAAGTGAAAAGTACATGGTATGAGAATGAACCTATAGACCCATAGATATCCATCTCTAAGTGCATGTGGATGTGTTACCATGGAGGTAACCGGTAAGGGGCATGACCAAGGTAGGCAGGTCACCATGACCCCTATGAAAGGATGGATGTCAGCCCATGTATACAAAGAGAGATGATGAAGGCTTGGGCAAGGTTCTAAGTTGGACATGTACTATAAATGGAATCCTAAGTCTATCCTAAGGTCAGGTAGGGATAAGACCGATGAAGGTAGGAGTTGCCTAATTCCCTAGTTGCACATGACCATAGGGTCGGGAGGTAACAGCTATCATTGTCTGAGGGCCATGGGTTAGGAGATTGATCACCTTCATGAACTCATGAGACCTAAAGGGCAGATGAGTAGGACACTCTCTTGATGCATGAGGGAAGAGGGATGACCCCAAAAGAGTCGGTACCCTATAGACCTAGAGGAGATGACCAAGGATATAAACCTCAGTAGGTTCAAGACTAGTTTGATATCATGATGTCTGTAGAGACATATGTGGCACGTTGCAACTTAGATGTAAAGGTGTATTGGCAAGGTGGGATGTACCCTCTCTACTCTTGGAACAGGAAGAACTCTGTATTTGGACTGCAGCCAAATGCTTATTTCCTCTTGTTATGGGGGTGAGAGATAGGACATTACGCATGCCATACACCAAGGATAAGAGATGATGTAGGTTGGAACGTTGCCACGAGAAATAGGGATAGAGAAGATAACCTACCCTGGTAAAGTGAATGATACATGGATGGTTTGCAAACACTAAGAGGAATGAGGTAGTCACCTTATGAGGATGTTTTTATCATGAGCTATGTAGAACTTACAAGTTATACCAGGTTGGGTTTGATCACCATGATGATGAAATCAGAGAGTGTTCTTAATGAAAATAGACATAGAGTTTGAGGTGAGATGATAAGTGAAATACATGGAAGTGTGTGTCTTCAATGTTACCTAATACCTAAGGATGTGAAGTGGTAATGGATGCTCTGGTTGAGATACATCTGACTTCTTTGACTAGAAGCTAGAAGAGGTTGTTTGACTAACCCTAAGTTTGGAAAGGAGAGGTGTTTGGATAACACTCAGATGTAACAAGATACGTTGAAAAGTTAAGGGTTGTTTGGTTAGCCAGTCTAGTCCTTGATACGATGAAAGGATGGTGGTAGAACCTCAAGTGCACTTCTTTGGAAAAGAAGGTGATGAAAACCCGACTAGAGTGGTTTAGGGTTTCTGAGGAATCGAACTTGAGGAAACATGACATGTAGAAAATCATGATTGAAGATCACCATTACACCGTGGTACTACCAAGATAATAAGTGACAGTAGTACTTTAGATGCCAAAGATGAGGCTGCACGTGGTATGTTGCCATGCATGATAGGAGGTGAAGGATGAGCACCGGTAACCCAGTGCATTGATATAAAGGATAAAGAGTCCCCGAAGGGGAAGGGGAGTTCATCTCTATGGATGTTGCAAGTATCCTCAGGACCAAGGAAGGTCGAGATGCAATATGGGTTATGGTAGATCGCCTCTCCTAGATGACATGAGAAAGAAAGAGTGTTGTCAAGGGACAGATCTGGTTGAACTACCCATGAGAGAGATGGTTCAACTACACCATGAAGTGAGGTCAAAGGTTTTTGAGTTTGACCTAAAGGTTCCCTTCCAAAAGGTGGAAGTAGGTATATGAAGGACTCAATGTTAGTATAGTTTATCACCCCTAACTAATGGTTAGTATGATCCAGACTAAAGGGTCTGATGAGAGCATACGTGCTCGTTCAGGGTGATAGCTAGAGACAGTTCTTTTCCTATGAAAGATGTAATGATGACCACCATAGCCAGTATTGGGATTTAAAGAAGCTCTGTAAGGGAGGTTGTGTCGGTCACCACTTCAGTAAGGTGAAGTTGGTGAAAGGACCACAGTGTGTGTAGATGAAGTCGCTTTGATCGTGCAATGGCTGAAAGGAGCCTAGAGACGACAAGAGACGTGAGAGGATGCAAAGTAGTCTGACATACAAGTTACTGTGGGAGAATATGTGAATATCCGACCCCTCTAAGTTATAGTTAAGAGAGCTGAGTCCCCGATGCATGGGTTCTTTTGATATGGTTTGGTGGAGAAGGTTAAGATTGACCTTATCCCTCAGAATAAAGTAATGTGTGATGAGTTCCATGTGTCCAATTTAGAGCACTGTGAGGTGCCCCGACCATGTGCTGAGCAATGAACCTAGTGAGCCCCAAGGGAGGCTGAAATGACCTGAGTCACTAGTGCAGTTTATAGACGCCAGGGTGAAAGAACTAAGAGAAAAGAATAAGTGATGATAAAGGTTCTTTGGAAGTGCCATGGGTAGGGTAAAGTCACATAGGGGTCAATGATGGACATGGAAAAGTCTTATCCTAATTTGTTTGTTTGCTTGTTTGAATTTTGAGGACAAAATTCTTATAAGAGGGGAAGGATGTTACAACCCCAATTTTTGGGTTCAATTGGTGAGAAAGGCAATTTCTCATATTAAGGATAATTGAACAAATAATGATATAATTTGTTTTGAAGACATGGATTTCGTTTACAATAGCCTTGACGATTGTTTTGTGGGCTTTATTGGCTATTGGGCCCAAATAACAAAGAAATTCAATTAGTAAGTGAATGAGTGAATATTTGAGAAAAGGAAAATATGGAAACCTCTAGAAGGCACATCCAAAGAGGATTTCGTGCCTCTTGGGTTCCTTGGGTTCCAAGGAGTCCAAAGTTGCATAGAGAAGGCAACAAGAAAAGAAAAGTTTAATTAAGTATTTCTTTATTAAGAAAGAAATTGAAAATAATGATAAAATGTGGAAAATGAGTGGAAAGAGGCATAAATGAGATTTCTTGGTGAAATTTCGTATCAATGAGGTTGCTAATATTAAAAGGAATGCCAATGACAAAAATAAAAGAGAAATAAAGAGAAAACCTCAAAAAGAGTTATTTTAATGAGAAATAAACGAGATAATGTGAAATAATGCATAAAGATGCATCTAGAAGGATAATAAGTATCCAATAAAAAGAATTTCGATATAAGGGAGTGTCTTGGGATCCAAGGAGTCCCAAAAAAGAGGAAAGAAATAGAAAATACCAAAATTGCAAAATAAAAGGATAATATGATACATTATTAATGTTTTTGGTGGCATTATGAAAAAGGAAGTGATTTCTATTAAAAGAAGATAGAAATTCGTGCCGAAGAATTAAAAAGCAAACATGAAGAGAATAAGAGAAAATAATTTCGAATTCTTAATGACTAAGGATCAAAGAAAATAAAGAATTAATATAAGGAGAGAGAATTTATTCTCAACTATGGAAAGATGGTTTCCTAATGAGGAGAAGCCTTGCTTTTCTCATAGGCAAGTACGTTAGGGTGTGGATATCCTCCCTATATAGAGGGTTGAATCCATTGGCGAAGACCAGAGGGATCCCACGCAGATATCCTTCTATCTTCTTCACCTTCTTCCACATTTTTGTCCACAAACCCTAATGGAGAAGAGCGGCATGATTAGGGCACAATGAGGAGGTATGAAGGGTTGGATATGGACGCATGTTGTTCCACGAAGCTGGGAGAAGCTTGGCCGACGTTGCCGTATCCTAAACTGCACGCAGCAGTGGCCGCACGGCTGCAAGGCTTGTTGCGGGTCGCGGTCGCGGCCAGCGCAGAGGAATCGCTTGGACGCAGGCTAAAAAGCACCCTGAGGTGCGCGGAGGAGCTGCGGTGGCAGGGGACCTGTCCCCGATGACGGTCGAGGTCCAGGGGGAGAAGAGGAGCCGCGCACCGTGGCTAGGGCAGCAGCAAGTCGGCGGAGCAAGGTTGAAGACGACCCCTTGGTCGTTGGACGAAGTTGCCCTCCACGGGCTGTAGAAACGTATCACTTAACCGAGGGCAAGAAGGTCAATTTGAAATGTTTTCCAAAACGTGGGCAGCGTTGCATGCAAGGAGCGATGTGGTGCGCTCTGATTGGTCTAAAAAGGTAAATCTTGTTAAATTCATATCTAATAAACCGTAACTCGGATTAAAACAAGTCATATATGAAAAGTGATCCTCAAAACGAGAGGAACACAAAGAAATTATGTTTGAAGCCTGATTCTTTTTGCAATCTGAAAAGTAATGGAAGTAATCATCTTTAATGCTTTAATTCTTAAGGAACCCTATTTTGAAATAAATAAAGTGTTTGATAGGGTTTAATGGATCATTAGAGTTGATGTTAACCTGTTACATGTAAAAAGGTACATTATGTTCAAAAGGGAAGAACTTTGCACATGATTAGTCTAATTTATTGTTTATATGCATAAATATGCTGGAAATGTGAAAAGTACATAAAGCTATCATCTTTAATGATTTTGATTAAGGAAAAACCCTTAGATTTGATGATAGATGGACTTAATGACGTTATTTTGGATAATTCAAGCTGAGATTAACATGTTGTTAATAAAAATGAAAATAGGATCTAAAAAGATGATCTTTTTATATAATTGGCTTAATTTACGGTTTCGTGCATGATTATGCATTAATGAGCTTAAAAACCCTAATTTAGGAGAATATGTCTTTTAATTGTTTTAATTGTTCAAATCCATGAATGAATAGGGATATGATGATCCTAAGTCATTTTGGGTATAAAAGACTATTAAAATGAATAGTTGAGCAATTAAGGTTCATATAAATGGAAAAGAGTGTTTTAGGGTTTGTTGACCTAAAATGGATAAAGGTTGAGGAATTGATCTAAGAAACCCTAATGAATATTAATGAAACCTTAATGCGGATTAGAAACCCTAGAAAGAGAATCCAAGTCAATAAAGTAGGTTCTTGATAAAGTGTGTAATAAATAGAGTACATATTCTTTTCAGGAATTATGTGATGATTGAATTACTTGCTTGGATCTGTTGATTGGCTTGATTGTATATACATGAAGTATATGTTGAATAATCTGCATGACTCATCAAATCAGGTATGTGGTTATGCTTATGAATAATCTCTCTAGTTTCACGGTGATTCCCGAAGTTTTAATCGGTTGCTTGAAAATAACTGTTGGATGTTTATTTATTTCATGCAACTATAAAGTGACTATGATTATCACTATAAATGTGCGTGTATAACTGACTAGATCCGGGTCCACCTCTATTGCTTTGAAAAGGCTAAAAAAAAGGGGGTAATCCTAGAGCAAGGTCTAGGTTACCGAGAGTTAGAAACTGGGCTACCTACGTGTAGTGCCATGAGATTCATTAGCCTGCCATGAGTTAAGGAGTGGGCTACTTACGAGTAGTGCCATGTGACTCAACCCTAGAAATTGGTTCACCTATAGGTGGATCATGAGGGGCTTAATGGGGACAACATAGAGGATAGGGTACTCTTGGATCGCGGAGTTATATCTAAAATGTAATCTTGGTTGTTAAATGATTAATTGAATGATTACATTGTTAACGTAATTACATAATTATTGTTTCCCCCACATACCAGCTTCGGCTGACCGACGTTTTGTTTGTCGGCGTTTTAGGAACAAGCCAAAAGGACGAATAGTAAATCGTCATATTGTGAAATACATGAAGAAAAATACAAGGAAGATTAGTTAGAGTAGAATCCTTAAATGGATAGAAGTTTAGAGATCCAAGTTTTCAAAAAGGTTTGCAAAAATTTATTTTCTTAAAGCTTTTAAGTATAGTCTGTTAAAATTTGATAATTATTCTTGGTTAATTGCCGAACCTTTGATCCGGAAGTTATTGGTGCGGCTTCGACCTCTCGGTCTCCCTTAATTGGGGGTTATCGGGAGGTGGGGTCGTAACATCCTTGGACAGGTGTGAATGAACTCTCAATCCCAACTCCTTGTGAGGGTGGTCATGGCATCGGCGGTAAGAGTGTCAGGGTTGTTAGGATTGTCGTTGTCGTGTTGAGGTCAATGACAACATTGCCACCGATCCATTTCTCACTCTAGACATTGGTATCACGACCATTGATTATTATTTTGTGACATTTGCTCTTAATGGCGTCAAGGTTGCTCTACATGAAGCCCCATGCTATGGAGTATGGCTTAGTTCTTAGTTGTGAGGCACCTTGCATGTATTTTCTTTCGTTATGCGAACCTAGAACATCTCGGGTTCATTCATGAAACTCCAGGCATTCTTTACCATGAGGGAGTGGTTTTTATCTCAAGCGTGTTTGATACCCGGGCCCCAATATCTTTGTTGGATGTTATCTTCTTGCAAGAAACTATAGATGTGTTGTGTCTCCTTATTCCCATGCCAAATGAAGCTCTGAATGTGCCTATTGATCTCCGCACAAAGAGTGGGGCTAGGAAAGTAGTTAGCATTATGTAGGTTGGTACTGATTGAAGAGTGGATTTAGCAAGTGTCATCCAACAACTCTGGATGTGCCTATTGATCTCCTCACAGAAAGTGGGGGATAGGAGAGTAGCTAGCATTGTGTAGGTTGGTATTGATTGAAGCGTGGATTTAGCAAGTGCCATCAAACTAGCTAGTGAGAGATGGCGGACTACCGAGCTATTCATCCACCCCTTAATACTATCTAAGATGGCAAAGCATTTTTTATTGTTGGTTCACTGATGGAGGACCCGTACACAAAGGTAACTACCGAGGTCTTTCGTCTGATCAATGTGCAATCTTCTACTTAATGAGATTTTCTTGCAACGTGGAATGTTCGCGGAAAAAAAATCTTAGAGTTCTCGTTGGAGATAACTTGGCCAGAGACCCATGATAAGTCGGCAAGAATAGAGAGGATATTATTTGCTTGTCCAATGCTAGCTTCAAACATTGGGAGAATGTCATCAACGAACAAAGTGTGTGTAGGAGGGGTTCCATGTTTAGCTAGAACCACTAGCTTCCAATCACCATTGATAGTTTAGGTTGTGATTGCCTAATAAAGTCTCTCCATCCAGAGAACAAACACATAGGGATTACAGAGTCCCCTGGTTGAACCCCATGTGAGGCATTGAACGTTAGCATAGGGGCACCTAACCAAAGGATGAATGTGTCCCCTTTTGTGATGATTTGTATAATCAAATTGGTGATCTTTCGAGGAAGCCCCACCTTCAAAAGAGTATCCTTGATGAAGGCCCAAAATCTTGTCAAAAGATTTAGACAGGACAAGCTTGACTGACATCTAGGAAGCACAGACACTTCCCAGAGGCTGTCGTGTCCGTGTCCGACACGTGTCCAACATTGACATGTCATGGACACGCTTGGACACACGGTGGAGACGGCTTTGGCGTGTTCATATTTTTTTATTTTCCAGTTGTACACGTCTTGGACACTTGTTGGACATGACCAGTGCAGCCCACACATCTTGGTCACTAATTATAGCAACTGCTGCAAGAATAATAGCTAAGTACTAGAGCCGCTACAAACATCAACCACAAGGAGATCGGAGCTGCTACAAGTAGCTTTTGCAGCAGCAACCAGTAGGAGTTGAAGCCGTCACAAGCAGCAGCCATTTGCAGCATGAACTGCCACCAACACCTAGACCAACCACAAGTGGCAGCCATTTGCAGCAGGAGCTGCCAACACCTAGATCAGTCACAAGAAGCAGCTCCCTTCCCCTCTAGGAACTCCTTCCCTCTTCTTCCTCTATATTTTCTTCATACGTTCCTTTTCTCCTTCCTCTTCTCCCAACTGTGTTGGTCCTCTAATGTGTAGGACTGCTGCCACTACATGTTAGGTATTTTGGCGATTCTCTTTGTATCTGTTGCTTATAGAGGCTATTTTCTTTGATTCTAAGGTACGTTTCCCCTATCCCTAGCCCATGTATACCTCTTTCTATGTTTACACTCTTCTAAAAGATGTGAAGAGATACTATGAAAAATAACAAAGTTCTAAGTGATGTTGCTACATGTTAGGTATTTTGGCGATTCTCTTTCGAAAATCACATGAACTACAAACAAACTTGAGAATCTATGAAATAATAGTATTCAGTCTGCAATTCTACAATAAATTTGTTATTATTACACATATTTATACATAAAATGACTTAAAAATAATGCATTTTCTTTGATCTATGTATACATGACCCATGTAACCTAACTAAATTTTAACACTAGACTTATATAAGTTGTAACATGTAAGTTTGTAACTTGCAACTGTAAGTTTTAAGGTCTAAGTGGTAAATTGTGGGTTTGTAAGTTGTTTACAGTCTAACGGACTTGACAATTCTGTTCATTTGTGCACTCACTCGTCAAGACATGGATCCCACCCTAACCTCTAAACATATAGATTTATTATATAATCTAGTGTGTTTATGTCTAGACTTTGTGTTTGCAGAATTTCAAAGCTTAATACCTTCATTTTGCCATCGAAATTCTGTCGAAATTGTTCAGCTTCCTTCACTTACAAATGTGGGAGACACCCCCCCAATATCCAATATGAAATATTATTGCATATTTGAGTAGATCTTGGCGTTTAGATCATCCTGGTAAATTTTCATGATTTAATTCGCTTATTTGGTCGTCGAAATCGTTAGGTACGTAAATATCAAGATTAAGTGCGAAATTTCGAAAAATTTCTGTTTCTGGGCCATCGAACACGGCATTGAAATCGGACATTTAATTCTATGACCGCTACCAATACATATCTCCCCTCCATCACTTTTGCTTCCCCTCCTCTTCCTCGCACTCCACTCCATGAGTATTTTAACAAGAAATTTGTTACTGTATGTAATTTAATGATTTTTCTCTAGTTTTTCATTCTTTGGATATTATAATATAGTATTTTGCATGCTAAATTCGATATTGATTAGCATAATGGGTTTGAATACATATGTTAATTAATGTGGGTACTTTGATTATCTTTGTTCATGCTTGTTGTTGAGAAATTATGAATCTTGTCTTTTACAATATTGGCAGGCGATCAAGATAGGGTTAAGATCCGATCAGGATAGGGTTACAATCAGAGCCTAATCCAGAAATTGCTAAAGTTTTGTGCCCCCTTGTGCTTTAAGTCAGTCCTCATTGGCTATACTGCAGTCTAATCTTTCCACAAGCCGCCCTTTTTGGAAGGTGAAGAATTGGCCTTCAGAGCCGATGTCCATCAAGCCTGCATGGAGAAACAAATCGTTGAATCTGGAAGAGGATCGCGCATCGAAGTATGTGTTGTCATCCTTCTCGGTGATGTTGAGAAATGTGTTGAAGTCTCCCGCAAGCGCCCAAGCCCCATTGACTATGCCTGCTAATATCGTGAGATTTTGCCACAGGAAACCCCGCTTCTTAGGACTTGGGCTGACATATAGACTACGTTGAGGAACCAACTGTCATTCCCACAACAGTGGATAAATTTCCTATGGTTGATAATGATCTCGATCTTGCATCTATTAGAATCCCACATGTGCCACCCAAAAAACCAATGGCTTCAACCCTGTGCAGGAATTGAATCCATAGCTACGAATGATTTCATTAGCTTTAGCACTGCAGAAACATGGTTCAAGGACGGCCATGGCGTACAGTCGATGGTTGTGCTTCAATTCTTAAATTCATCTTGTTTAGTTCATGGATCTTTCTCCATGTATATTCCAGTAGACGAAATTCATCATTAAGGGGTGGTGTTATTGGTGTGTGGGTTGTCTATCCCTGATCCTGCTCACTGTCTGGATGGCGCCAACGACGAGCCGTCATCTATTGATTCTGATTGATTCGTTGCTTCATCTAAACAAAAGATGCCATGCCTCCCTTTCTTCCAAACTCTATTCAGGATTCTAGTGAAAAATCACCTCACAATTATGGAGGAAGATTGAACTGTCGTCACTTACGTCATGCTACACAATTCGGTGGCGTGGTTGGTTGTTTGCCCCTATATCATGGTTGTGTGCGCCATAGCTTTATAAAGAATCTCAACCATGGAAAAAAAGCGCGCCCTGAGGCGCTAGAGGCGTACGCCTCGAGGCTTAAGCCTCAGTCACTTTTGCAGAGGCGGACGCCTCATTTTTCAAGAGGCGTAAAAAGGCGTTGAGGCGTAACTGAGGCGTAAGCCTCTGTCTGCCACATAAAACTGATGGTTTGTTGTTCTATTTGGACTGCTATTGGGCCCAACCCAAGTGGTATTTATTCAAATAGAAGATCTCCACCTCCAAGCAACTAGGAAACATCAATCTTTAGGCTGCTCCAGCCCTTGCTGGTGGCCGTGGTGGCTAATCCGGCTGCTGCTAGCCAAGTTGTTGTTGCTACACGTCAGTGCTATACTGTTTTTTTATTTGATTATTTAGTTATATACCTATATATATATAACTTGTATATATAGACATATTAGTATACATATATGATACATATATATTTTTTATTTATTTATTCATACGCCTCGGTACATTCTGAGGCTTACGCCTCGACCGCCTTGAGGCTTACGCCTCGCCTCGCCGAGGCAAAAACGCCTCACGCTTTTTTCAACCTTGATCTCAACACACATCACAATTATCGCGATGTCAATATAGTAGTCCTTTCCCAAGGGAGTGCTTTATCAACCGCGGAATATGACATATGGCACCGTAGTGGCGTTGTCTAGCTTTATATATATACCGGCTGATGAGTCCTACAATAGACGAGATATCAACCTCAGTGACCATAAGATAAATTTAACTTGCCCACAAGCTTCTGCTCATTATGAGTATCAAAGAAAAACAAAGACCAATCAAAATCCCACATTACATTGGGATCAAGAGGAGTCTCAGCAGGCTTTGCCCCAAATAATCATGTCTCTTGCAGTACATCTAGACCATACTTCCTCTTTGAGAGGTAGACCCTAGAAGACAAGGAAGAAAATGTCTGATTTCGATGTCGTTTCGGTGGCCGTAGAAACAGAAATTTCGATAAATGCGTTCCTGGTGTTTCAACGGCAAAATAAATGAATTAATTTATGAAATTTTACCAGAATGATCTACTAGTGTAGATCTACTCAAATATATAATAATATTTCATATTGGATATGTGGAGGTGGGATCTCATCATTTTTTAGTGAATGACCTTGAACTGTTTCGATGGGCATTTCGATGGGGATTTTTGATGTCAATTTTCAATGGGAAAATCAATGAACTAAGTCATTATATAGTTTGCAAACACAATATATAGACTTAAAGACACAAAACTGTGCAAAAAAATATGCTCTAGCTAGTACATAGTATATAAAAAAGTAATAAAAAAATCGATGATCTGCTTGTTTTGAGAGTTTCGTCAGTCAATTTCGATGTCCGATTGCCACAGAAATAGAAATTTCGCCAAAAATTTTGACAATTTCGTCGAAATTTTGAACATTGCTAGAAGATGAAAGAGCTACTTTTTTCCCAATGAATAATTGTGGCTTTACTAAGGTCCTTGGTGAGGAAGTGTTTACAAAGATAAGCCTATAGCTTGAATACCATCAAGGTCACTACTAGCCAATATGATATCATTAACATAAACTACAAGGATAACCACTATTGCATTACTGAACTTGACAAAAACAGAATGGTCGTCATACGATCAGCAAATGTTGAACTAGGTCAGGGTTTGCTCGGTTTTCCATACCAAGCATGTGGGCTCTACTTCAGCATATAGATAGCTTTCTTGAGACGAGTAATGTAAAACTACGGCTATTTAAAAATAAACTAGGCAATGACTAAAATGATAATTCTCATTCATAAATTGTGTCTCTACATGGATGCCCATAGAGCCTTTATATAGGCTTCTAGAAGAAAGACTAAACACACGATAGCCAATGTGGGACTAAAACCACATGACTTTACAAATACCCATAAGAAGAGAAGACATAATAAAATAAAACATGCCAATAAAGCCTAACTAATGACACGGCGACGCCTACGCTCATAAGTGCGTAAAGGTGGGGCCTGTCCTACATCAACTCCCCTCGGCTATAAAAGACTGGACTCCGTCGAGTCAGTACTGAGGTAGAGCTCCAGAAGATCTGCATCAACGTGGCAAAACTCCTCCTCGGTGATCCATGTGGCGTCTGTTGATGAACGACCTCTCCAATGAACCAAGAAATGGCGTAAAATACCCTGGCTGGTGAGGGTGATCTGGTCGTCCAAGATGGTTTCGATGCGCTCGGGCGGCTACTGAGGAAGGCGAGGTAGAGGCGGTAACGCTGCTGACGGCGGTGAAGCACGGTGACTTACTGCTGGTGATGGAGGGGGCTCGAATGTACCACGATAAGGAGAAAGATCCTCCACATGGAATATTGCACTAATGCCCCAATCTGCTGGCAAATCCAGTACATAGGCATTGGGTCTCTGTCGACTAAGTATTTGGAAAGGTCCTGACGCTCTGGCATGAAGCTTCTTGAAAGAATTTTTGGGGTAGCGTTCAGGGTGCACACGTACTAACACATAATCTCCCACATGATATTCTTGAAACCTGCGATGTGCATCTGTAGAAAGCTTATAGTTTTCATAAGATAAAGTAAGTTTTTGGCAAATCTCAGCATGCAAATCATGAATGTGTTGGGCAAAGGTCTCAGCAGTGTGGGAAGTGCGGTCATTACTGGTCATAGGTACAAGATCTATAGGCTGGCGAGGTTTGTATCCATTGACAACTTTAAAAGGACTCTTTCCTATGGATCGATTTACAGAATTGTTGTAAGCAAATTCAACAGTAGGTAGCAATAAGTCCCAGTTGTCTAGGCACTCACCAATAAGACATCGTAGAAGGTTACCCAAGCTCCTATTAACCACCTCAGTTTGACCATCAGTTTGAGGGTGAAAGGCAGAAGAGAATTTGAGGTTGGTACCAAAGATTTTCCACAAAGTCTTCCAAAAGTAGCTAACAAACTTTACATCACGATCGGAGACTATGGAGGAAGGAAGTCCATGTAGTTTGACTACCTCATTGAAGAAAAGGTGGGCGATACGAGAGGCATCAGAAGTCTTACTACAGGCAATGAAGTGGGCCATCTTCAAAAAACGATCAACAACGACGAACACAAAGTCTTGGCCATGGGAAGTGCGGGGAAGACCTAAAAAAAAATCCATACTTAGGTCCTTCCAAGGCTCATGCGGAATAGGGAGAGGAGTGTAAAGACCCGTATTTTGTCTTTTGGTTTTGGCCAATTGACAAGTACGACACTGAGATACGATGCGAGCTACATCACGACGTAAGGAAGGCCAATAAAATCTATCTGTCACTAGAGTTGTGGTCTTATCCCTACCGAAATGGCCAGCGAGGCCACTAACATGTAATTCCCAAATGAGAAAATCTCGAACTAAAGTAGAAGGGATACACAATTGCATACCACAAAAAAGAAATCCATCACGTAGAATAAAATCAGAAGCATGGCCGGGTGTGCTACTGAGAAGTTCAGAATGAATAGTCGTGAAATCAGGACAAGTGGGATATTGTTCTTTCAGTCAGTCGAAGCCCACAACTTCAACGTTCATAGATTGTAGGGTGGTCAAGAAATGACTGAGAGCATCTGCGGCCTTCTCAACACCTGAGCGATGCTTGAGGACAAAAGTGTACTCCTAAAGAAATTCACACCACTTGGCGTGACGCACATTTAAGTTCTTTTGGGAGATTAGAAATCGAAGGGCTTGATGGTCAGGCCAAAGGATGAACTCTTGATGGAGAAGGTAGTGCCTCCAATGACGTAGGGATTGCACAACAACGTCGAATTCTTTATCATACGTGGAATATTTAGATACTTCAAAAGGGAGGGAAAATCGGGAAGGCGAAGAACCGGAGCTTCGGTCAACTTAGTTTTGACTGCCTCAAAAGCACGTTTGGCTGATGGTGTCCACTCTAATGTGTCACACTTCATTAACTCAGTGAGAGGAGCCACAATGGTGCTAAAGCCTCGAACAAATCGACGATAAAAAGTAGCCAGCCCGTGAAAGCTGTGAAGCTCAGAAATCGAAGTGGGTTGAGGCCAATCAGTGATGGCCTTGACTTTGGTTGGGTCAGCCTCAATGCCGGTAGTAGATACAAAATAGCCAAGGAATAAGACTTCATCTTGAAGCAATGAGCACTTCATTAGATTGATGTACAATTTCTCAGTATGAAGTGTGTCAAAGATGAGTCGGAGATGAGTTAGGTGTTCGTCCTTGGTCTTACTAAAAATCAGAATGTCATCAAAGTATACCACTAAAAAATTTCCAATGAATGGTCGTAACACATTGTTCATGACGGGCATGAAGGTGTTGGGTGCGTTCGAAAGGCCAAAAGGCATGACTAGCCACTCATATAAACCGTCTGGGGTTTTGAAGACAGTCTTCCATTCATGAGACTGCTTAACACGGATCTGGTGGTAACCGCTACGAAGGACAATCTTGGAGAAATAGCGGGATCTCATCAATAGATCAAGCATGTCGTCAAGGGGTGGAATAGGAAATCGATATTTGATAGTGATCTTATTGATGGGTCAATAATCTAAACACATATGCCAACTACCATCCTTCTTGGGAGCAAGTAGTGCAGGAACCGCACAAGGGCTTTTGCTCTCACGAATGAATCCTTTGAGAAGGAGGACATCAACCTGATGTTTCAATTTAGCATGCTCAGTCAGGTTCACACGGTAATGAGGTCAGTTAGGGAGCGAAGACCGAGGAATCCAATCAATCTCGTGCTGAATATCACGCATAGGAGGGGGCTCATTCAGAAGGTCGATGGGTGTCATGTCCTTAAACTCATCGAGAAGGGAGGCAAGTTCCGGTGGGGGCTGACAAACAGACATGGGAGTGGATTGTTTGATGTATAGCACATACATGCATCCAGATTCTTGACTGGCTTCCTCAAGCTCTCGTCAAGTGAGAAGGTGTAGAGACTGTTGGGATTTGGAGGATTGGGGATCAGGCGGTGGACTCTTTTTGATAGGGGAAATGAAACGAGTAGAGGTGCTAATCGGATGTGTTTGCCTTTGTGCTTAAAAGTATAAACGTTGGAGTGTCCCTCATTGTAGGCATTTAAGTCATATATCCAAGGACGTCCCAAAATGGCATGGCCAACATCCATGGGCAACACGCCGCACCAAATGTGGTCCAAATAAACACCTAGAGTGATGGGTACAAGACAACATTGGGTGATGGGCAAACTAATCGGGTTCACCCAATGGACTTTGTGTGGTTGTGGATGTGGTTCAAGGCGCAACTCCATGCGCTTCAATCCATGGTGTGAAATGATATTTTGAGAACTACCCCCATCAATGAGGAGTTTACAACTTTTACCAGCGTGTTTGAAAAAGGTTTGGAAGGGGGTGGTACGTTTCCATTCATCCCCTTCTGAAGGAGCAGCAAGAACACGCATGACTTGAAGATAAGAAGGATCATCCTCATAATCGGCGTCATCATCTGAGGGTTCAGAGGCTGGAAGAACATCTCCATACTCAATGTCATCCTCTGGGGTGGTATCAAGAGAGTCCGAGGACACAAAAAGAGCACGATGAGGGCATTGGGCAGCTAAGTGAGTCGTGCTATGACAATGAAAGCATCCACGGCCTCTTGGAGGAGGTCGGATTGGAGTGGACATTATCTCCTTACCTTTACTGACTGAAGGGAGTCAAGAACCCTGGGGAGATGGTTGGGGTGGAGGATAGGCCAAACGAGACGAGGTGGTGAACGGATTACTGGTTGATCGAGTACGTTGGCCAAAATGAGAAAATGAAGGACCACGAGAAGCGGGTTGTAGGGAATTCTCGACCTATTGGGCGCGGTGAAAAGCATCGTCTAAGGAGTTATTGTTGCAATTGCATTTCTCGCTTAATATCGGGGTGTAGACGATGCACAAAGCGAGCGGCTAATTGCCAGTCTGAGTCATTGTGAGCACAATGGTT
This sequence comes from Alisma plantago-aquatica, assembly GCA_963693085.1. Classification (NCBI taxonomy): domain Eukaryota; kingdom Viridiplantae; phylum Streptophyta; class Magnoliopsida; order Alismatales; family Alismataceae; genus Alisma; species Alisma plantago-aquatica. The sequence goes on from OY856415.1 coordinate 672,986,307, forward strand.
TTTAGCCTCTTCAAATCGTTCCATGTACTCCTGAACAGAAGATGTCCCTTGGCTAAGGGCCATCCAGTAGGAAAGAAGTTGTCTTTGGTATTGGGAGGGTACATAGCGTTCACATAGCTTGGTTTTTATCTCATCGCAAAATAGAATAGGAGGTTGACCACTACGCTCCATGTCACGTTGGACGTCTTGCCAATACCTCTTGGCAGATCCTTCGAGTTTCATTTTGGCAAACCTAACCCGTTGAGCATCTGTCATGTTATACCAGTCGAAATAATCTTCCAAACTGGCAATCCAATCGAGAAAAGCCTTAGGGTCAAGTTTTCCATCAAAAGTAGGTGCATCTACCTTAATTCGGCGGGTGATATCATCATGAGGTGGGTGTCCTGGGTGGGTAGTCACCGTAAGGATTTTAAGGAAAGGCTGGGCCACGTGGGGGGGGGGCGTGAAAAGCATCATGTCCAGGTGGACGAGGACGTGGCGCAGGAGGGTGGATGGGATGATAAGGCGGAGCCATTGGTCGTTGAGGATGTGGATAATGATTTGCATGAACGAATTGGGGGTCAGGGGCATTACGTTGAGGGGGGTATCTCCATGCAAGGTTTGTGTGTGGAGCAGCAGGTTGAGGCGTATAATTGGGAGACTAATAATACGGTGGGTAGTAGTGGTGGTTTTCCTCATAGGCATGTAGGGAGTAAGGGTCATGCTCAGCGAAAGTGTTAGTGACCCCTAAGTTTTGGTAGTCGGGGATCTCTTGGGGTTGTGGTGCACAGATTTGCAGGGGAGTAAGAGGCTAAGAGCTAATGGGGATCGAGGTGCATTCCCTATATTTGGTGGCATGCCATATCCCAAATAAGGTGCGAGATTCTGACCGGCCTGGAGGGTATGTGTTTGGCAGATTGTGCAAAGCTCAGTCATGATGGAATTGAGTGTTTGACCAAGAGTATCCATCTTAAAGGGGATTTAGGAAGACGCAGGGGCTGCTTCCAGAGTGGGTTCCAACATAGGGCTATGAGACCTATGATCCGACATAATGAATTGCAACGAAACAGCCAAAAATTATTGTGCCAAAGGAAAATTTAGTTTCTGAGATGTACAACGCGAAAAAAAACTTCAAGAAACAAATGCGGATAGATATATGAAAGTAAATAGTGCGTTGAACAAAGAAAAAACTCTCAAAAAAATAGGACTTGGCAATTTTGCAGTGGGGGAATCAAAACACCCTATGGATCCTTTTGCGAATGTACTAGAAATGCAGAAGAAGAACAAGGTACAATAACAATGGAAAGACCTTACCCGAATTGTAGATATTGAATACCCTTTACTTTGTGTAGAAGAGGTTGTCGTCTTTGTGGAGGTTGTCGTCTTTCGGGGTTGCTTACTAGCGGCCTGGGCGGGCGGTTGTCGCAGACAACAGCAACGGCAGCGGTATGTCAGCAGCGGCGGTGGACGACGACGGTAGCAGCAGCCGGTGATGGTGGCGGCAGCAGTAGGGGACGGCGGCGGCAACAGCAGCAGGGGCGGCGACTGCAGCAGCAGGGGGCGGCGACTGCAACAGCCTAGGGCGGCGGCGGCAGCCGTAGCAGGGGCGACGGTAGAAGCGGCAGCCGTAGCAGGGGTGACAGCCGTAGCAGGGGCTGCAGCAGCAGGGGCGGCAGCCGTAGCAGGGGTGACAGAAGAAGCAGCAACGGACGGCGATGGCAGGCGGAGAGGGCAGCGGGCAGGGTTTGGTAGCAGCGGCGGTGACGGCGGGTTTGGTGAAGGTGGAGGATGACGGCTGGAGGGTGACAGTTGGAGGATGGAGGGTGACGGCTGGGCAGGACCTAACCCTAATGCTTTTAGGGTTAGGCTCTGATACCACTTAATGTAAAACTACGACTATTTAAAAATAAACTAGGCAATGACTAAAATGATAATTCTCATTCATAAACTATGTCTCTACATGGATGTCCATAGAGCCTTTATATAGGCTTCTAAAAGAAAGACTAAACACATGATAGCCAATGTGGGACTAAAACCACATGACTTTACAAAAACCCATAAGAAGAGAAAAGACATAATAAAATAAAACATGCTAATAAAGCCTAAATAATGACACGGCGACGCCTACGCTCATAAGTGTGTAAAGGTGGGGCATGTCCTACATCAACGAGGCACCTTGGTGGGCTCTCTCCGAGATGGTTGCTTCATATGCACCTCTTCTTGTAGATCATCGTAGAGGAATGAGTTCTTCACATCAAGTTGAGAGAGAAGTCAATCTAAGTTCATAGTACTGATTTGCAATGTGTGCATAATTTGATTGAGCTATGGGAGAAGAAGAAGCCAATTTCATATGCTTGATTATTTCTCTTGGCAATCAAGTGGCCTTTCAAACATTCCACATAACTCGGCTAATTTTTTACAGAGACCCACTGGCAACCCACTTGATTATATTCAAACAGAGGGTCAACCAGATCTCAAGTATGTTTATCCCAAAGAGCACTCATCTCTTCATGCATTGCCGAGAACCATGATGGATGGGCTAAACTTTCATGTGAATCCTTGAGAATAGAAACCATAGTTGAGGCAGCAATAAGATAGGACAAAGAAGAAGAAAGTTTATCGGTAGTACAAAAAATGTGCAATAGGGTGAGATGTACAGCATGGGTGGGCTTCCTAAGAGCAAAAGGAAGGAGCCCGTTCAAGCGTAAAATCTACAAATACAACATATGGCATAGCAGAACCACATCAGGAGTTCGGAGTCTCAGCACTGGATTGTTGACTTCCTCACCGCAGATAAACATGAAGAGGCTTCTCAAGAGAAAACCGTAGAGGAGAGAGTAGAGATAGGAAGAGGATCGCTAGCAAGTGAGCTAAAGGTAGACAGTAGAGGGCCCAACAAAATCTCATACAAAAGATACCCACACTTAGAGAAGTAAGGAGAAACCTCAAAGACCACAATTGCCATTACTGTCAATCTGTTGGTGTCCAATAGGATCAAAGCAGCGGTAACCCTAGATTATCCACGGATAACACTTCAACACAAAAGGAGACAGCTTATCTCATCTAGGGTTTAAGTCCTTAACAAAGCACAGACATCAAAAAATGTGTGGCGGCTAAGGAAAATGAGGTGCATTAGGATGCAATATGGTGTGTGATATACAATACATAGTAGCAGCCTAGGTGCTCTAGCTGACAACTGCTTGCATTTTTTTAGGCAAACAACAAAGGAAGTCCTCATGTACAATTGTACCTAGGTCCTAGGAGCTACCTGGACAATTATCATTACGCTATATCTCAAACATAACTTATTTACTCAACCCATCTTTCCCATACCACCATGTGAGTAATCACACTGCCTAGCTAACTAAGAAGCTCAAAATGCCTATTTTTCACTGTTATCATCACGGGCACCACCCATGCTGATCTGTCCTAATCACTATCAGTACACTCCAACCAACCTTCAGGTTTCCATCTATCCACTTCCCCTTCATCTAATTGTACTTGATTATAATCATAAAGAAGGCATATTTGGGGTGATTTTATCTTCCAAATGTACATTGACAAAAAAGATAGTCTACAGCTTTCGTATATTAGTATTGTTACTTGATCAAGCATCCCATGCAGTTTGCAGGGTAACTCAAGTAACAATCTTGGAAGCTTTGTCGTGGCATACTAGTTAAAGGACCCATTTTTGTAAGAGAATTCTACGTAGAGTAAGAAGCTGAAACTTTAAATGATTACAATGAGTGACACCCTTCCTGGAAAACACATTGCTTCCTCAGTATTATGATACCATTTCAACAAACAAAACACGATGTTAATGATATTTAACTAGATATGACAGGTATTCATAAGCAAAACGGGTTAATAAAACTTCTCTTTCACTAGTTTAAGTCATAATATTAATTTTAGAGTATGAGGTAGTGCATTAACGCATTATCCATAATGTGCAAGGTTCTTGCAATAAATGCTAGCTTTTTTTTTGTGTGTGTGTGTTGGGGGGGGGGGGGGGGGGGGGGGGGGGGGGTCGGGGTGGATACATGAAATGAAATGTTTAACTACCAACCTTTCAATGTTCAGAAGAGTAATAATTGCAATATCAAGTGTTAAGAGTGACTAATTAATTAGAAAATACAACTGAACCATTAAGTGGTGAAACAAAACCTGAAGCAGAAGCCTCGTTGTTTCTTCATAGTTGGCCCCAAGATAGTCCCCAAGTGCGCAGAGATCATATGTAACTAGCATTTTGTCATATAGTACAGAAATTCCAGGGTCTCCCTTAGCAAAACCAATCTCAACCAAGTCAATTGAGACTCTGAAGAAAGGCCACTCATTGTACATTTCTCTCAGCACCTGAATATGATTTATATTATTGCTCAATGCAAACGTGAAAGCAGCACCAATGCCATGCCACACAGGAAGATGAAACATAGTCTGTGTCCAGGCAAAGATCCAAGGGATTGCCCTCAAGGATTCTATTCCACCGCTAGGCTTTCTTTTTGAAGGCCGGCTTCCTATATTCATCCTGCCATATTCTGTCTTGTGGCCTATTGATAAACAAAACCATAAATAAGTCCTCTATAAAAGAAATTGTTTATCAATAATAAAACCTAGGAAAAGCACAATTACAATACCACATATCATGTCAGAAGCTTTGTGATCCATGTGCCATAGAATTGATATACATTACACTATTAAAACAACATACGAGGGGAAAATATGTTACTATTCCAAACTAAATATGATAACTGAGGCTTTGGGCTAACTTGGATAATTTGATAGGCCTAAACTGGTTCAAATTTATATTGATCCTCTACAATCGGAGAAAGAAAACTCACAACATGAATCTATTCAAAAAGGTGATACAAAATACAAAGCAAAAGACTCTTAAGTCACATTACAGGGCACACAAAAACACCAGCGTTAAATATGATTATGTAGCATATTGACGTGTATTACATAATAAACAAATTAATAACATCAACTACTTACCAGGCGAAAATATTCTACAAAACGGGGTTCCTGGAAGACAACTGATTGATATTCTTTTGTGGCTACAACAGTAATCGCATCCATCAGAGCTCTCCATTCTGGCTTTGGAGAAATTGGAAATTGCATTCCATGCTCGAGAGTGGCAGCACTGAAACACTGGAGAGTCATAAAGCACAAGTGTTCCTCCCCAAATGATTGATCAATAACGTCTCCTTGAGTGGTAACATGAAGTGAGCCATTGATTGTTACTGGAGGTTGTGATAATATAGCAAGTGGGTGGGCCCACCACCTCTGACAACAGTTCCTCCACGTACATGAAACATGGTCAACTTCACTCCGTATTCTTTAGCAACCATCACTGATTCCTCTTCAACCTTATACAACTGCCAGGCAGAAGAAAGACGGCCAACATCTTTTCCAGAACCTGAATAGCCAATCATGACTTCCTACTTCCCGTTTATTCTATTCCTATACCAGTCAATCGAAAAGAGTCGAGCCATAACTGCTGGAGCTGCATCAAGATCAGAAAGCTTTTCAAATAGCAGAACCACTCTTAGGGGCTTTCTGACATGACATTCCCTCTGTAACAAATCAACAGCTAGCACATCTGGCATAGTAGTAGCCATTGATATGATATAAGCCCCAAAGCTATCAGAAGGAAGCTCTGCTATCACGTGAAAGGTATCAAGAACTTCTGCCATTTCTTCAGTTTTGTAATGATCTAGACCAAATAAAGGCCGCTTTCCACACAGTTCAGACACCAACCAGTTCTGACATTTTTCTTCTGTCCAACTACATAAGATCCAACTCCCAAATGCGTAGTGATGCCTTCCATTCCGTATGTCTATCAGACTCCTGTCTAATATCAAGATGTACAAGTGAAAGAGCAAAAGTTGATACTTGACGTAAAAAATCAAGGCTTCCATCAGCAATCGCTTGGTCAGCGCAAGAGCAAAGGGACCTGTAACACAGCTCAAGAGGTCCCAGGAACTGCACAAATAACACTCAGTTCATACTTCATACAATTTGCTCATGTAAAATATCATGAATATAACAATTTATTCTTGTTAACACTTCACATATTCATGGGCCTAGTGATTGAAAACACATATGACCAGATATAGTGACATGAGGAACAAAAGAAAATAGCTTTGTATCTGATTTTTCATAATCATCACATATAGCGCGCACAGTGTGAAAAGGAATGATTAATATAGATTTAGAAAAGAGTATAACCTGCTCAACATTCGTAAAAGTCATTTCCTCTAGGATGTCAGAGAAGCCATTGGACAACAAGTGTTGTGACCGTTCGTGCGTATTGTAGAGCTTATCTCTCACATCGCTTAGTACAACACGATATGGTTCGTTAGGAGCCTCTTCAAAATCAAAAGACAACACCTCAAAACCACATTATGGAGTCTAACCGAGATGGAAGACATAATATTTATCTGGATATGATATTTATGTCTCTAAGAACATAATTTCACATAAGATGCTCAATAGTATAATTTGCAAACAATTTTGAGGTATAACCTTCTAGGATTCTATATATCCCTCAGAGATGGTCAAGGCACTCCTCTTTTTTATATTTCCACAGTTCTACACAACCCCACGACATAGATAACTAGGGCCTTGACATGAGTACCGGAGCCCATGACCATACTAGCACTTGGGCTTTGATGTGGGAAAAAACCCAGGCCTGGAAGCATACTGCCCATTATGTGGGTTTTGATGCCATCTTCTTTACAAAATCGAATACCTTACTCCATTTTGTTTCTTGATGCACCTCTATTCTCTGTTCCTCCTCGCATTTTTTGGTGTACTTGCTTTGTTAAAAATTTACGCCCAGGAATGACAAAACTTGATCCTCAATCCACTAAATGCATTTTTTTGGGTTATTCTAGAACCCAAAAAGGTTATCGCTGCTTTGATCCGGTACTCAGACAGTGGTTTGTCAGTGCGGATGTGATCTTTTTTTAGCATATGCCCTATTTTTCTGATGATGGAGCAAGACTATCCAATGATATGTTGGCACCCACACCTCTACCAGATATTGTTGAAGACTTTTCTTCTTCTAACCAGCCTGAAGATCGTCCGTAGCAAGTGTACAAACGTCAGCCGAAGACAAGCACTCCTTTTATGGCCCCTCCCCAACCAATTCCCCTGTCTGCGGATGATCAAATAAACACTGAGGTAACTTCTGACTTGCACCTTCCTATCAATCTGCACAAAGGTGTTCGCTCCTGTACTAAACATCCTGTCAGTAATTACTGCACTTCTGCCAATCTGCATAACAACTTTGCCTGTTTTACTTCTGCAATTTCTGCTATCACCATTTCAAAGACTGTTGCAGAGGCTCTTGTTATTCCTACATGGAAACAGGCAATGGATCAGGAAATGCAGGCACTCTGGACATGGGAACTTGATGATCGCCCTTCTTTTTGACCTACTGTGGGCTGCCGTTGGGTCTTTACCATTAAATATCAACCTGATGGGACTATTAAACGCCTGAAAGTCCGCCTTGTTGTAAAAGGCTACACGTAGACATATGGTGTTGATTATTTTTTAGACTTTCTCTCATGTTGCATGATAAAAATCTGTTAGAATTCTGATTTCAGTTGTTGTTAATAAAGATTGGTCTCTTTCAGTTAGATGTTAAAAACGCATTTCTTTATGGAGATCTACAGGAAGAAGTATACATGGAGCAACCACCTGGGTTTGTTGCTCAGGGGGAGTCTGCCTTCAAAGTATGTAAGCTGAAAAAGGCCATTTATGGTCTCAAACAGAGCCCACGTGCTTGGTTTGACAAGCTCAGTCAGATCTTAGTCACTTTTGGCTTTCGTCGCTCTCATTCTGATCATTCAGTCTTTATCCGCAAAACAGTGGTTGGACTTGTCATTCTTATTGTTTATGTTGATGATATTCTCTTATCTGGCAGTGATACTGTGGGTATACAGGAAACGAAAACCTACTTAGAAAAACATTTTGTCACTAAAGATCTCGGAAAGCTAAGGTATTTCTTAGGCATTAAGGTTTCCAGATCATCTGCAGGGTTGTGTCTCTCTCAGAGAAAATATGTACTTGATCTCTTACAGGAAACGGGTATGCTGGGCTGCAAACCAGCCAACACTCCACTTGACCCAAACATGGACTGGGATGATAAAAACTCTCATCTCTATGTTGATCATCACCAGTTCAGAAGGCTGGTAGGCAAGCTATCTATCTAACTGTCACAAGAGCTGACCTCACTGTTGTTGTCGGATTCATCAGCCAGTATCTTGATAAACCCCGGCAATGTCATTAGGATGCTATATGTCATATTCTGCGATATCTAAAAAGCTCTCTAGGAAAAGGCTTGATGTATAAGAAGCATGGCCACTGCAATCTATCTGGCTTCTCAGATTCTGACAGTGCAGGAAGTCGTTTTGATCGTAACTCAACATCAGAATATTGTACATTTGTTGGCGGAAATCTTGTCACCTGGCAAAGCAAAAAGCAGACTGTTGTCGCCAGATCTAGTGCAGAGACAGAATACCAAGCTATGGCTCATACTGCATGCGAGCTTCTGTGGGTCCAAAGTCTCCTCCAAGAGTTTGATATATCCTATTCCAGCCCTATACCGATGTTTTGTGACAACAAGGCCTCCATTTTTATTGCGAGCAACCCCACTTTTCATGAGAGGACGAAATATATTGAGGTCGACTCTCACTTTGTTCGAGAAACAGTCCTTTCTGGACAGATTTGCACTCCATATCTCAGCACTGAAAAGCAAGTTGCGGACATCTTCACCAAAATACTTCCTAAAGCTCGTTTTCAGACTCTAATTTACAAGATGGGCATGTTCGACATCTACGCTCCAGCTTGAGGGGGAGTATAGAGATATGTTGTGTTGTGTTTTGTTGAGTGTCATGTGCATAGCATGTGCCTCACTTATGTTTTCACTTCTGTAGTTTAGTCCCATATTGTTCATCTCTACTTTAGTCTCTATTCCCTTCTGTTATATAAGAGACTGTATTGTACACTGTTTTATTCATTCAATAAGCAATTCCCAATTTCTCTATATTTAGAATCACTTTCTTATTGCCTTTGGCATAAATACATGTATACCTAGGCATATAACTATAGAATGTATTTATACCATGGTGGAAATGCTTTTGGCAACGATAAAATATATGTATATAAGTAGATAGACATGTTTTAATTTTTATATGCATGTAAAATCACCAAGGCACCCAACCTTGTCTCTTGCATGCCTTGCTTCCTTGACAAGTATGGCCCTATTATAAAGACAACAACGCATTTTGACTTTCAAGAAACAAGAAAATCAAATAGAATATCTTAAGTGATGGTAAGTCTTGATTAAATACTAATAATTGCAACATTTGGATAGGAATCAAGCTTCTAGGATTCTTGATATGGTCTTTTTTATTTATTTTGAGGGTACCTACACATACAATTGTTTATGGTTAATTTAAAAAATGTAGCATAGATACTAATGCAAACTGTAAATTGAATTATTTCATTATGTACTTTCATGAAGCAGTGTGATTGCCTTTCGCAACCATGTTAATAAGATCACAACTTTGATGATTGGCTCATTCAAATCTAGAGTTGAAATTGGCAATAAAGTTACCAAGAGTAGAAGCAAAGGACCACAAACCCTAAAAGATATGAGAAGCAATTTCATAACTTATATTATCTCGACTTGTTAAGAATGTAATGGCTCGTCTAAGCAATGTATCAAAAGGCCATAAAAATAAAATGGACTTCATCGTATATGTAATGGACAACGAAAATTTGTAGACCTCTCTAAGAGTAGTTGCACAAGAACTTGGAAATGAATTTGTAATAAGTTTAGATTAATATCATATACTTTTTAGAGATACAAACAAGCAAAGAAAGATGCTAAAAAGACAGTTCAAGAGGCAAGGTCCAGATACTTTGATGAAATATATAAGAAATTGTTGGACACTAGAGAAGGGGAAAAAGATATTTATAAAATGGCTCGTATAATAGAAAGGACAGGAAGAGACTTGAGTCAAGTCAAGTGCATCAAGAATGAAGATGGCACAGTGTTGGTGAAGGATGATGATATAAAGGTCCAATGGAGAAACACTTTCATAAGCTTCTTAGTGGAGATACTGGGAACAAAGTAAGAGGCTCGGGTGACATGAATGCAAAAGCGACGAGTTTCACTGTTTGAGGTCAAGAATGCTTTAAAAAATATGAAAATGAAAAAGGCATGCGGTCCGGACGGTATTCCCATTGATGTATGGAAAAGTTTGGGGGATGGAAGGAGCTATGCGGTTAACAATTTCTATAACAAGATTATGAAGACTGAAGTCTGAAGATGTCGAATGAATGGAAAAATAGTACTATAGTTCCAATCTACAAGAACAAAGGAGATGTTCAGAGTTGCACAGACTACAAAGGTATCAAGTTGATGAGTAACATTATGAAGCTTTGTGAGAGGATTATTGAGCAAAGGCTACGATCGATAACATAGATATCAGACAACTAATTTGGTTATATGTCCGGAAGATGAACAACATATGTTATTTTTCTGATGAGGAGTCTTATGGAGAAGTATAGAGAAAACAAAGAGATTTTCATATGGTGTTTATTGATCTGGAAAAGGCATATGATCGAGTACCCAGGGAAGTCTTATGGAGGGTTTTACATAAAAAGGGTGTGCCTATCCAATACATGGACATGATGAAAGACATGTATGATGGCTCAATTGCAAGTATTAGGACTCATGGAGGAGAGAAACTTTTTCTATCACCGTTGGGGTACATCAAGGATCGACACTCAGCTCATATCTATTTGTTGTTCTTATGGATGAGTTGACAAAGCATGTCAAAGATAATATCCCTTGGTGTATGTTAATTTGTTGATGATATTGTATGGATTGATGAAAGAAAAGAAATATTGAATGATAAAGTTGAACTTGAAGAAATGCATTGGAATCTTATGGATTTATGATCAGTAGAAGTAAAAACTGAATATATGCATTGCAATTTCAGCGAATTCGGAATTATGACTGGTGGAGTCAAGTTGGATGGAATGGATGTACCAATATGTGATAAGTTTTGTTACTTGGGTTCTATTATTGAAAAGGAGGATGAGGTCCAAGATGATGTTTGCCACAGATCACAATAGGACGATTATAGTGGAGTGCAACTGGAGAAGTATGTGACCAAAAGATCCCTCCTAGATTAAAAAGTAAGTTTTATAGATCTACTATATGGCCAGTCATGCTATACAGGAATGAATGTTGGACATTGAAGAAACAAGGTATCAATAAGATGAATGTGGCCGAAATGCGTATGCTGAGATGATATGTGGGAAGATAAGAAAATTATCGTTTGAGGAATGACTATATCAGGAACAAAGTGGGGGTGGTGAGCATCGAGGACAAGTTGCGTGAAGGTCGTCCAATATGGTATGGACATGTGCAGCGCAGACCGACAAGTGCACCTATTCGAAGCAAGGTTATTGAGTCAATTAAAATTAAAAGAAGCACAAGCAGACCTAAATTAGCTTGGGAAGAACTTATAAAGAGAGATTTTGAATCTTTACATCTTGATCAGAGTATGGCCCATAACAAGGTTGATTGGAAAAGAAGGATCTAAGCAGCCAACTCGAATATGGTTTGGATTGAGTCTTAGATGATGATCATGTATTGTTGTATTCCTAAATGTAAAACGTCATGTTATGTGATACTAAGTTTAACAAGGTAATTTAGACAAAATTAAGGTTTTGGAAATAAATTACAGTGCAATTGTAGGGGCCCTTGCGTAGTGATTAATCACATACTTTATAAGGTATTGGCACCTCAAGGGGTTCACCTTAGGGTGCAATGATGCACAGTGTGCCTATTTTGTGGATCATTGGGTCTATTATAGGTACTGATATCCTTCTTTACGCTATCTTTGGGACATTGTGAATGGGGGGGAGGTGAGGGGAGGGGAAGAGACACTTATTTTTGTGTTTTTTATTAGCATGGGGAGGAGAAGGCAAGAAGAACATTGTAAACAAATTTACATTATAACATGTATGTGATGTAAATATTAGACTGCTTATTTTCTAAACAATTATGAGCTACGTAATTATCATCCTCCATCTTTATCAATTTTACAATATACATGCATGTATCGTACAATTAAATTAGACAACATAATTTTTTTTGTCAATTATATACTATACAAGTACTATTCTATGTGTTTCTATGGTTCCTGCAGTATTTGAATTCAAGTATTAGAGTTTTCTCTGTATTCTAATATTCTATCTACATTTCTACTTTATATATTTCTATATTTTTAAGGATTTATTCTACATAAAAGTTGAGTTCTCTCAAAATTTCCTATTATTTTCTTTATATATATTAAACTTTCATTCACATTGACTACCAAACAATATTCTTGGTCTATTAAATTTTATTTTTTTCTAAGTTTTAGTTTCTCTTTTTCCTTTAATTTTAGCTTTTTGAACAAGTTTGTAATTAATTTTCCCGCCAAGTTTTTCCACTTCCCGTTCTCTACTCTGATCTAGTGGGGAGAGAAGTTAGACATGAATATGTCCCCTTGATTCCCCTCCCTTTCCCGTCACTTTGTCCAACCAAAAGATTGAACCTTTCCCCTTCCCCATCATTCCCCTCCTATCTAATAGATAAGTGATTCCATGTTAGGTGCTAAAAACCCTCATTCGTAAGCCTTAATAACATTAGTGTGATTTTATATTTAATTATAAATGGGTATATAGTACTATATAGTGACAAGGTTGTTAATACAATTAGGCCATTTTCTCCAAGGATAGGGCTAGGCCAGAACCTAGGCATTTCGAGTTATATTTCTTTAGTTATAGGTATATTGTACTTAGTTTACATAACATTCCAATATATTTTACAAATCTTACATGTGTTAGCTTTTTACATATGCTTATACTTGCATATAATGCGTACACGTGTTTAATGGATACCTAGACTACTTTTTAGATAGGTTGACCTAGATTAACCTTGAATTGGACCTATATAAATTATCTAAGAGTAAATTAAACATAAATTGTCCTAAATCACACTGAACCAGACCTAAATTCAAGCAAATATTACCTAAAACTTTTGAAAGTGTACCAACTTTTGACCTAACAAGACCTACAAGTTTCTATACTAGACCTAAGTTGAAGCCTGGATGATCTGTGTCCGCCTAACCTACAAAAGACCCAAGCACACAGATTTTGCACCACTTGCATCTAGGTTGCTCGAGTAAAGAGGAGTATTTCATGGGCTTGCATTGTAAAAATATCCTAGTGCAATGAACAAGGCGACAAGCACAATAAGACATACTAGAAATTGGAAATTGCATACTATGTACGCAGCTGCAAGGTGCTTACAAAAGCTTGTGTTATGAATTTGAAATGTATATATTGTTAAAATTATACAATAACTTGTGGAGATCGATTGCATATAGTGCAACCACAGAACGCAACAATAGTTGAAGCCATGATATACTTTGTAAAAACCCTTATGTCTTTCATGGTTACCATTTTTGGTTAAAACGGATCTAACCTACAATATCGATTCACACTACATGAGTACAGAGAAAAACCCTAACTAAATGACCTAGTTGGGCATGCTGTTGATGCCATCATTGTTTCTACAACAAATAGTAGCCCTTCCTATTAGAGAACATGGCACAAAGTGAGTTCAAATATAATTGGTAATTTTGATGAAGAGCAAGTGACAACAAAACCCTATTTGCAACATGGTATTCATGTTCTTTTCCTCTAAGCCTAAAGAGAGAACATGGCGCAAATTGAGTTCAAATATAATTGGTAATTTTGATGCCTTCTTGGAAAAAACGGAGCAAGTACTTGAACTACAACTCTGAAAGAGTGTGGAACCTGGAAAAAGCTTAATATTGTATGACTAAAGGCTAGCAATGTCTCATATTATTTATTGTAAGTCCACGAAAAAGCAAAATAATATGTTTACTTAGTAACCATGCAATTAGGTTATGTGCATGGTTGTAAAGGAGCAATCATCCTTAGTGTCATTGTCAGAATGCAATGGGGTTATGTGTGGCCACAAAGGCACAAACATTGAAGATCATATACTTCCATAGTTGTCTAGGTGGCTAGGTGGTCCTTCCCACCCAATGGAAGCCTAGGGGCCCTAGGCGCCTGGGCGGGGGCCTAGGCGTTTCTGGGGGTTCTTCATATTTATTTGTATTTTACATATATAAAAATGATTTGTGTATACATTTAGCTATATTTGAATATGCATATCATTATGTGTGTTTGATTTGGTTATCCCTAAGCTAAATGAATCATAAGTTCACCTACATGGCTACTACATTACACCTATCATGACCTAAGCTAGACCTATTCGGTCTTAATTTCACCTAACATGATTTAAATTTGACCTAAATTTAACTTGGCCTGCCGATTTGTACTAAATCAGAGCAATTTTGACATAACATGACCTAATCAGACATAATTTCCCCTAATTTATGCTACTTGACCAAAATGAGCCCTAATTTGGTGAAATCAAACTTAATTCCCCTAAATAAGACATATTTTGCCAATGTAGCGGCATCTGAGTGGTAAAGTTGAAGTTATATGATTGAGATGTCATGAGTTTGAAACCCCCTGGCAAGGGGATGAATGAATTGCCATATTAAAAAAAAAGACATGTTTTCCTCAAATCAAGCTAATATGCCCAAATTAGACCTGATTGTGCCTAAATCAGATCATTTCTTCCCTAAAACAACTAAACTTGATGTAATTTGACCAAATTCAGACCTAATTCATGCTAATTTGGTCTTTAAGTATCTTAATTGGAGTATTAAAGGCACTAGACATCTACATTTGTTATATGAAAGCCTAGGCACCCAGTTAAAGGCGGCTCACCTAAAGCCTAGGGGGGGCTAAGCAGGAGCATGTATAACTATGATACTTCTCATGTGCATGGCCATAAAGGCACACCATGTGAAGGTCATAATCATATTCTTAGTGCCATTGTTAACAAACAACCTCACAAAAGCGGGATCAACTTCAAGAGATAGATGACTGAGACTTCTATGCGAATAAAGCCATAATACTAAAGTGGATGCTCAAACCCAAAAAATGCATATTGTCATACTGCATCACGTCCTACTAGGCTGTCCCTAGCAGGGCAGCGTGCCCATCACGGCATACTTGTGAAAATTTAGCAAAATGGTAGAGATGGAGCAAAGATATCTCTAAGGATGGTTATTGAATGTAGAAGTAAAGATGGAGCGGAAAAATCTACAAGGATAGTCTTTCTGCACGCCTATCATGGATAAATTTTGATGTGATCACATAGGTTGTAATTATTATCATCATTTTATAGTTCAACATTTCCCACTCCAGACGTCACTCTTGCCCTTATTTACAAAACTATGTATTGTCTGTATATACTCTTATGGGTGATAGTCCATATCCAGCAGTACCTTAACAATCTGCTAGATGTAAGGCATTTACGATGTGAGGGTTGGAAAAGCACTTACTCTATTGAAATCTGTATGGAGGAGCATTGTCTATATTTGAAAACATTGCCAACCCACTTAACGAAATTAAAGATCATACTCAACATAAGCATGCAGTTGTTCATGACATAACAAACCTTCCATGTTTCTGAAGAAGGGTTCTCCGAACGGATTGAGTAGGGTGTGCTGTGAGAACCAGATCTACTGTTTGATTCTTCAGAGCATCGAAGACTTTCTGTGGTCACTGCTTCAAATCCACAACTAGCCTTTTGAAAGTTACTTCGATATCCGACTCAGTTGGTGCGGCGTTTGCATCAGCAAAATCGCCCTTTTTCATCTTACTGCGCCTGCGGAAGGCAATCTGAACCTCCTCGACCAAGTTGGCCAAATTGAGCTCGGGGAGAAGGAACTGACCACAACAATGGAATCTCCGGGGTCTAGCCTGGTCAAGACTGCCAAGCTCATCCAGCTTCTGAAGATCGTGGTTCCTCTCATATTCAGCAGACAACTTATAGCACTCTTGAACCTGATCACAAAAGAGCAAATTTGGTAAAAAGAAATGCATGGTGCAAAGCATCCAATACTAACTATCCCACTTTGAGCCAGAACACTCCAGTTAAATATCCAAGGAGTAACGAAATACAGTAATTCGGCTTCTCTTAGAAATTTGAATGCATTTCCACTCCGAGAACATATAGGATTGTAACGTAGTCTCCAAATAGATGTACATATTTCAAGCCACAAGTCACTGTTTCGTCAACATTGGTCAATAAACGACTCGGTTAACAAATGACAAGAGAGTAGTACGACCCACCCAACGATCTTAGAACAACTCTGCGATTATCCTAAATCGTGATCGGACAGACGAGCAAACTTACCGTCTCTCGAAGAGCTTCTTCATGCAGATTCTGAAGGATGTCAAGGAATGGATGGAAGAGCAGTCAAGTTCGTATTCCAGGAGTTTATCGTCGTCTGACACCTTTGCCGACGCCAGCAGCCTCAGTTGTTCGTCGATGGACGCCAGTTTCTTCATCCCGTTGGCAATCTTCGCCATCCCTCTAAAACGTACTTCCTCTGATCAGGAAATACCGCCGATACCATCTATTTCGGACCCTGGAGCCGAGCTGAGTCGGCGTCTCCCTATCTCAGCAGCTCTCTCCGGGGAATTTAAATAACTTGGCAAAAACTCGTATTCAAAGCTAACTAGGCCGAAACACCAGCTTAAGAATATTAAATTACTTTGTATAAAGAGATAAACAACATTAAATTTAAATTCAATTATGGAAAGCGATAAATAACATTCAGTTAAAATCCACATATACACCTAGAAAAAATATATACAACGTGTGCTGCATACATTTTCTACTGACATTGTTATACTTTGATATGAATAGTCTATACGCATTTTGTTGAGACATATATATTTTATACACAACTAATTCAAAAGCAACACAAGAATCTAAAAGAAATGATTGTTGAAAATCATTTCTAGGTTGTTATCTGAGTTGTTGACCTATAATGGATGTACATTTAACGATGACATTATGAAAAGAACAGTGATGCATGCTAGTACACAACATGATAATAAGATCGGTAGAATGAGAAGAAATAGATGAAAAGGGAACAGATTGTGACTCCCACAAGGCAAAAGAATGACTGCTTTCTAACATTCACAAAGTCAACAAAAAGATCCTTCCCAACATTGTCACGTTCAATCCATTGTCTTCCACCTCCTCTGACGTGTGCCCCCATTTGTACTCCTAACTCTAGCAACAGTAAAAAAATGGTGTGATAAAGTGTCAAAAATTAATTCTAAAATCTTATATTTATATACAATGTCTAATTTGTTGATTTAAAAACTAACAACAATTTTCCATTTCCCTCCCACTACCTTTCTTATATAGTAAAGATTCAAGGGAAAAAAATTAAACATTTTTTAATCGACAAAACATTTGGGATCTCTGGTCACAATTGGGCAATTACGTGCAACGAGTAGGCAAGCACTTAGGGAGCAATCACACCTTTAAGATTCACAACTTAATACATTTCACTTCTAGTACTATCCAAGTGATTCACCACCATGACATAGTGGAATGTGCATAGTGTTTACGCAGTGGAAAGCAGCCTACATCTGCCTATATATGTTTTTTTTCAAAGCTAGACTATCCTCTAATCTTTGCTCATTGAAGCTAAAATTATTTAGACTTGGAAGTTACTAGACTGCTATGGATTAATTTAAACTAACATTGGCTCCTTATGATGCCTTGCCTCATTTATCAACCGGTCCTTTCCAAAATTTACAAAAAAAAACATGATATCAAGGGAATCATTAAGAACTAAAAACAAAACCAACATGAAATCCTTCAAAGGTACCATCTTCAACATTAATAAATGTATCATCAAGGTTGATGCTTCTCAAAATATTGTTTGGAAACAAGAATTTCTTAATCAACAAGATACACAAAAAGTACAAAAATAAATACATAGAAAATATGGATGCAATATCTCTATCTCAAAGTGGGAGACAAAAAATATGAATTTCTTACATAGAGAAGCTTCCAACCATCATAAACATAAATCATCATTGTATATAATAACAACCTAGTTATAGAAAAAAAAATATCATCACATATCACATATTCCAACACTTAAAGGATAGTCGTAATTGACCTTCCTCCTTGTCACAGAAGAACTTACCCACCTTTGACTAGTCTTCCATTTCCCTCAACAAAATAGAAATGGCCACTCTCTTATTGGCTCCTCCTTTATAGAACTAGGTGGAGTGTCTATTCATCCTACCCTCTGTGTAGTGGGCTAAGGTGGGCTCAAAAAGATATACCACCGCTTAAAAACATGGATGACCATCCCCATCACCCTTGTTACCAAATAAGTTAATCTTGCATCATCAGTTAATACAACATTCACGGCATCAATGTGATTGAAAACCATGAAAGAAAGAGTACTTGGGTGACAAAAAGGATAGGGAATAGGCCTAGTCCACCATCTCGGGAATCCCCTAAACAAAAAGGATCTAAATGGATATATATTTGTGTATCTGGTCACTTGGTATGTATTAAGGAGTACCTCTTCTATCTAGCACCATGATACCCCTAATCCTCATACATAGGTCAAAAAATAGGTTCTTTGGTATGGAGCCAATCTCCAGGTGTTCACCCCAACGTCTAATTGTGTAGGCCATAATGTTGACTAAGTTGGGAACCACAAAGCCAGCAAAAGCTTGATTTGACGTCACTTATTTAATATCCATGAGAAAGGGATAATCCTCAAAGTCTAAGAGGCCCTTCCGTAGAGAACATCCATTGTGTATGTGTCATCCATCTCAATAGCTGACACACTCAAGTTATGCTTGTCAATAATCTTGAGGTCGACTACTAAATGCTTGTGAACAAGCTTCCTAGTGAGAAGTGGCACTAAGCTAAATATGGTATGTCAACTTCATGTTGCCCCTTCTATCTCTCAACACCCCACCCATACATATGGAGGGAATTTTGATTAACTTTCTATTGAAAATCATCACCACATTTTTCTTGAGATCGATGATGTCTAACGGGCACTAGATGAAAATCTAGAGATTCAACAATGCAGTGTCTTTGAGTTTATGGTAGATTTGTGGTCTTCATTTCTCAAAAATCTTTCTTCCATAGTTTCTTATTGATGATGTGTATTATATCATTCCATAGTCATTTACCTTGGTGTGTACTCCTTCATATTTTGTTTTGCATCTATTATTCCAAAATACCTATAAACTGGGAGATACTAGATAATAATAACTAACCTTTCTTATGGCCATGTCAGGCCCTTCTCCAATAGTATCTAATCATATGTTTATCTTTCATACCCTAAAGTTTCTAGTTTGAGAAACAAGGTGAATTTCCTCTATAAGAATATTGACACTTCACTATAAGTGAAGGGTGGTCCATTGATGCATGCTAGACATTTCACAACAATAGCAGCTAAAAACAATGAGAATCTCACACCTATGTATGTTCTCATTATTTGGTATGGCTCCATTTTGTATATTTAACATGATATTAGTAGCTCTAGGGATATTGGAATTATTCAAGATCTAGGATTCCCTTCTATTCTTGATCACGTGTTGCACCAAGAGATTTGGCATATCCTAGGGAATTGAGTCCCAACTCAATGAGAGTCCATTTTCAATGTTCAAGTGTATCAGTGATCACCTAATGAGAATTGATGATCCCTTTAATGTCATATTTAGTCAAAAGGTCTATGATCATATTCATGTCACGGACTTTCTGGGTATGTCATTTGGATTACAAAAGAAAACTTGCAATTTTATATCCAAGCATCCACCTCCCCTTTTTAGATGTTGCATCTTGCTTATAGATATTGCACCGCACAGTGAGTGAAAATGATCCTAGCTTGAGAGATTGTGGTAGTCGTTATCATGATTTTTATATATACTTTGATAATCACTCCTACAAAAATATTGTATTGACACCCAATTCTGAGAATCCCCAGTTAAGAGGGACCTCGAGTAACACATGGGCCCACTGCCCAAGGATCTAGTACAGTTTTAGAAATGACAACTGGCTCCACAAACCACCATTAGCCTTAATTGTGTGTTTTGTCCTCACTCACACTTAATCTGAGATAAGCTTCCCAAGTGGTCACTTGTCCTAATACTACTTTGGGCTAAGCACGCTTAACCACAGAGATCTTTAGTGATGATCTCCCTGAAAAGGAGGTGCACCTTGGTGATATGGGTAGTCCAATCATTCCTTTCAAGATCAATTTATCTGAGGCCTCAAATCCTAGGATGTTACACATAGAATATAAGGAATGATAACTAAAATTTCCAAGATTAGAATTGAAAAATAACTAACTATATCAATGGTTTGCATTAATTTGAACTTGATTGGGTACAATGTTTAATGAATACTCCTTTCATGAGATGCATGAATTGTCAAAGGAAATTAACATGAAAATAAATATAACGACCGTCTCGTGAAAACAAGATCAATGAATTTAAACTAATGCGGAAGCGTTTCGTTAGCAGCGAAATTATTGTAAAATCACAAAATTTTAAAACTTTTTACACAAAGGTCCACAAATTGTAAGACTCTTTCATAAAAGAACAAGATATGTTATTTATAAACTGATTCACCATGACATCTTTGTAATATCACACCTCGAGAGTCACAACATCAACTGCCATGTTAAATGTACAAGGCAAGATACAAAAATCTCGAGACATTACGCCAAAATCTCAGATCTATTTAAAACATCTAAAGACTCCTAGGACCTGAGAGTATAGAGACAACACATAGGTCATTTCTATCTATAAGACTTGACAGACAATGTCTCCACCTGAGGATCACTGTTGTCCCTGATGTTGTTGCTGCTGTTGTTGCTGCTCACCCACTGAAGGGTTCCTTCGTCCTCGACGTCTACCTAAAAAGTTGAATCCCACTGGGGTGAGACAATTGAATAATTGTCCCAGTAAGAGTTATAACTCTCCGCCATAAGCATTGTTATTGTAAATATTAAAATAACAATGAGCAGAAGAACTATAATTATTCAACAGCAGGCAATTCTTTGAATAAGCTAAGTAGAGCAGTAATCTCTAAGTAATCATTTCAATTCTAACTTGAATGAATGACAAGACATATATCAATAAGGAATATGAAGAACATGTATATTATTTGTCCAACTAGGACATTATAAACAATGTATCATCAATCATTGTTTCTCGTAGTTCAACCTAAGCAATTATGCTACATGGCTGATTACGTTTTTCAAACATATTTATGCCCTGAGGAGATGAGATATACCGCTCATACTCCAACCGACCATTACGAAATCGCAATCGGTATCATACATAAGTCATCAGAAGAGTCGGATTCCTATGACCTCATCTTCCTCAGTCAGTGTGAGGTACAACATGCAGGACATCTTGTGTCTCTACTATAATAGCTTTCCAGGGTATTCTGGAAACTTAGCTATTAGAGTTATAGTGGCATGATGTACTCTCTTCGCCATCGAGGGATTTCTTGTTTATCTCACATTGATGCGGAATTAACAACATCATCGAGAGATTAGTGATACATCTTCCTGACATAAACTTATAATGAAGGATTGAGAGATTTGATGTTTATCTCACATCAATTCCTCCATTAGGACGTAAGGATGTTCGCGTCCATAACCCCCACATGCTCAAAAGTTTGCTCTCCAGGAGTTCCCTTAGGAAAACCTATTTCACCATCATTTAATTTCTAACAATGATGGATCTATGGTCAGGTCTCTACATGATATCATTATACTTGATTATTTAAGTACATTATAACATTCTTTTAACATCAGGCATGTTTTCAAACATAGACCAATAAGACAATTGTTATAAAGAAAGATTACTGCTTGTATCAAGTTTAATTCACATCTTGTTAACATTGGGATATCAATCCCTAACCATCTTATCATTATGATTCAGGATCATGGTTGTTCAAACCCTTAGATCATCAGAACACTTGTTACCAAGTAACATATTGCCATCAAGTCATTTAACAGTATGGATATGATTGTAGCAATGCAGGTATTTCTCATGGCTCATACAACCTATCAATCTCATATGTTACCTCTCACTAGGCAACATAGCATATCATTACTTTCAAAGCTTATAAAGTGCTTTCAATGAATATGACATCATAGCTTTTACCTGGCTATGTTCCCTATTTCATAAGAACCTGCATGATTGATACAAATGATAACAGACACATTATCTCTATATCATCACAATGCAAAACATAGATAACTTTACTATTCAAGGGTTGTACCACTATGCTTTTACTAGGGTTAAGGTTTATTTGCAAAACAATTCCAAGTCAAGCTTGGAGCACCACGACCGTTTTACATTACCACGGCTGGTATCTAGGGTTATGGTTTCCTATTCAATTCAATTAGGGTTAACCAACCCCTTTAGCTTAATTAGGAATAATGATTCCTCATTTCATAATTCAATCATTGAGTTTCATGCTTACAAGCATAACCCAAAATTAGGGTTTACTGTTCATATCATCACATTTCCCTAGATTAGGGTTTACTATTCACAATACATCACATTACCCTAGATTAGGGTTTACTATTCACATTATAAGGAATTAAGATCATACCATCATCATGTATGAGGATTCTTTCCATTAATGCCTTCAAATTAGGGTTAAGATTCATGAACCATCATAATTAGGGTTTTCATGATCTCACTATGAAGGATCATACCCTAATTAGATGTATCCATACATATTGGAAGTTTATTACTTGATTATCATTCATATAAGAAATCTTCTCTCTCCTCTTTCTATCAGATGATATTTGCATCACCCTTGATTAGGCTAAGTCAATTCAACATTGACATCACGGGTTATATCATTATTATTGTGATCATTAGGTCTTACTCATCCAAACAATACTAATCACTCTTTCCCATCAACAGTACCTTTATAATGATCACCACTGATAATATCATGCATTAATCAACTAATTACTTGGCCCCTTAATCACTTTAGGTACTATGAGGTTTAGGTTAATCAACCACTAAACTATCTTGACCACTAAGGCATCAAACGATCTTGACCTTCATAGACCTCAAACGGTCTTGCATACTAAACACCCAAACGGTCTTGGCCAGACCTTGAAACCGTTTGGTGTTGAAGACCGTTTGGTCTTGTTGACTTTTGAAACCGTTTGGTAAAGTGCACACTCAAGACTGTTTGCCCAAGATGGGGTGAAGACCGTTTGGTCTTGTTTGACTTTGAAACCGCATGGACATAACCGACCTTGAAACCGCATGAGACCAAACGGTTTGGGATCATTTGGTCCCAAACGGTCTTGAGACCGTTTGGTCCAAACCACCTCAAAACCGCAAGGACCAAAAAGTGTCTCAACCACTTCAATTGAGTTAGGGTTTCCAATGTTGAACCCCTCAATCGATCATGTACTTATTAACCACTCATAAATTGAGTTAATTAGGTCAACCCTCAACTGATTTGACACTCAATTGATCTTCAATTGATCATCAATTAGGGCTTGGATCAATTGGATTAGGGATTGGAATCGATTACCCTTCAACATGTTTCAACATGCGTCTAAATGATTTGAAAACATTGAACCATCATTCAATTGATCACGACCTGACCCCAAACTGTGGGCTCTGATCTCCAAAATCCGATATGAACACATGAACTTCGAAGTAAACATAGCGGAAGCAATTCGTTTAGCAGCAGAATACCAAAAATCAGCAGAAATTAAAACTTTTTGAGATAAGACATTGAAACCATAAAAACTCCTTTCATAGATTCAAGATAAATTGTTTACATCTCTGTTAATTACTTCTTGAGTAATTATACACAACATGCTACAAAATCTCAAGAGACGAATCAAAACTCAGACCATGACTCCAAGGACCTGAGAGTACAGAGGACGCATAGGACTGACTATCTATCTATATAACTCAGCAGTCTAAATCTCCACCTGAGATTTACTGCTGCTCCGGGTGCTACTGCTGCTGATACTGGTCACCTGGAGATTGGTCCCTTCGTCCTTGACGACCACCTAAAAAGTTGAAATCTATGGGGTGAGACAATTTTAAATAATTGTCCCAGCGGGAGTTATAACTCTTCGCCAGAAACATGATTATTACAGAATAAGAGAATAATAGTACACAAAGAAGTCATATATATTTTAGGACTATTTAGAACAATGTTTCACAGATTGTAATCTATTCCTCCTACTAGAAACAAATCATCTCTAAGATAAACCCACATATCACTTTTCTTTTAGAAATAAAAGGACATGTATAACATCTATTTATTATAAATCCATCATCACCACACTGGCTCTCTTCAGGCTTAGATCATATATCCATCACCTGGCATTATAATAAGGGATATCATGGCCTGTAGCCATACCCTTTCCTACAAGGTGTTAGGATTCCAAATCCACAACATAACTGTATGATTAGTACACATGAAATCATACTTAACCATACTCAAGTGACACAAGGGTTATTTACATTCATCACCCATAAGTCTGCAGTTAAGCCTTTCATAGGATTATCTTGTAATAGAATTTCACATAGTAACACTCTATATTAGGATCACATTTCATAATTTAACATAGGGATATCAATCCCTAAACATCTTATCACTAAGAATCCGGAAAGTGAGAGTCCAAACCCATGGACTAATTATAACATTTATTACCAAGAACATCTTATTTTATCTGGTCATCTAAATAATATGACCTTTGATGATCATCAGCGCATATTACTCATGACTCATTCAACCTATCAAACTCATAAGTTATCACTTATCAGATAACATACATGTTCTTGAACATTAAACATTAGCATAGCAGCTAAGAAAGAAGGATACTAGATGTAACAAGTCTAACTTACATCAATTACCATTTCTCAATTCTCTCATCAGAAGTCATCTGTTAAGCATGACCTTGATGGTACTCATGGCTCTCACAGCCCATCAATCTCATAAGATGCCACTAACAAGGCACCAGGATATATCACTATTCATAAAGCTAACAACATGCTTTCAATGAATATAGCATCATCATCCATACCTGGATATGATCATCCTCATATAGGAACCTGCATGGTCAATTCAACTGATAACAATAAATAACTCATTTAAAGAAGTTGTATCTCCCTACTCTTACAAGAGCTAGGTTTCCCTGGTTTTCATCAAATAGTGTTTTAAGGCACACATTACATGCCCTCACCCTAGAATCAGGGTTTACTATTCACATTACATGTCATCACCCTTGAATTAGGGTTTACTTTTCACATTACATGTCATCACTCTTGAATTAGGGTTTACTATTCACATTACATGTCATCACCCTTGAAGTTAGGGTTTACTATTCACATTACATGTCATCACCGTTGAATTAGGGTTTACTATTCACATTACATTGAATTGAACTCATATCATCATCATGTATGAGAAAACATCACCTTTGATGCTCTCAGATTAGGTTAAGATTCATCAATTATCATAGTTAGGGTTTCCATGATCTCACATAGGTGGATCATACCCTAATCGTGCACAATTAAACACATTGAAGGTGTTTTACTTAAGTTTCAATCATATTTGATACTTTCTCTCTCCTCTCACTAACATGTAGTGACTTTCTCTCCCCTCATGTGGTGGATAATGATTACATCACTCCAAGACAGGTTGGGTTAAGTCCTCATTGATCAACATAAGCTAAGTCTTCAAAAACAAGACATTAGGGTTTGATTAAAACAAGGTATCCTTCAATTGTACCCTTCAAGGGTATAAGGGTAATTTTCCCCATTGATCACCATCATGGGTCAACTCATTAATCACATAGTCCCTGATTTGTCCCTCACTTGACCCTCAATTGACCATCAATTAGGGTTTAACTCAATCGAATTAGGGTTTGGAATCAATAACCCTTTAACATATTTCAATGTGGGTCTAATTGATTTGAACCTACTGAACCATCAATCAAATGGGACATGACCTGACCCCAAATGGTCTTGAGGTCGTTTGGATGACCTAAAAATGGTCTTGAGACCGTTTTCCCATCATATAATCAAAATCCAAGTCAACCAATTAAGGTTTGGATCATTGGATTGATCACCAAAACAACAATTGATTACATTCTAACTTAGTATCATTGGATCATCAATTGCTTAACCATACTCACCCCTAGACCTCCAAACGGTCTTGGGTGACCTCCAAACGGTCTTGAGACCATTTGGATGAGTCCCAAATGGTCTTGAGACCGTTTGGCTCACCCAACCCTTGGATTCTAGTGAAAAAATCATTAGGGTTTGAGCTATTGAGTTGATCATCAAATCAGCAATTGATTTCCTTGTAATTGTGTTCCTTTGGACCTTCAATTGGTCATCTATACTTGACCCCAGACCTCCAAACGGTCTTGGATGACCTCCAAATGGTCTTGAGACCGTTTGGGTGATCCCCAAACGGTCTTGAGACCGTTTGGGCCAATCAACTCCAAACAATCAACTCAATTCAATGCAAATCCAACACTTAGTCGATTAGGGTTAACACCATATCTTTTGTCCTTCAAACACTTAACCATATTCAACCCTAGACCTCCAAACGGTCTTGGGTGACCTCCAAACGGTCTTGAGACCGTTTGGGCAAGAAAACCCAAAAAGTCATATCAATCAAGTTGAAAGTCAGCACTTAATCCAATTAGGGTTTACATAATTGATTAGCCTTCAAATCACGATTCCTTTGGAGTTAATCCCTCAAATTTGGAGGGTTATTAACCAACATGATTATGAACAGGAATACCAAACGGTCAACGCTTGGTCAACTCACTCAAACGGTTTGAAACCGTTTGCCCAAAAAGTTCAAGTTAATCAGATTGGAAAATCAGCACTTAATTCAATTCGATTGCCTAATTGTTTAGCCTTTAACTCATGATTCCTTGGGAGTTAACCTATCAAATTTGGTAGTTCATTAGGAAACATAATTAAGAACAGTAATCCCAAACGGTCCACGCTTGGTCAACGCCCTCAAACGGTCTTGAGACCGTTTGCCCAAAACGTTCAAGTTAATCAGATTGAAAATCCGCATTTAATTCAATTCGATTTGCCTAATTGATTGGCCTTCAACCTACGATTCCTTTGGAGTTAACCCCTCAAATTTGGTGGGTAATTAGCCTAAATAATTATGAACTGAAATACCAAATGTTCCATGCTTGTTCAACGCCCTCAAAAGGTCTTGGAGACCGTTTTATCCAACCGACCTTGTGAAACCGTTTGCCCTTCAAACGGTTTTGCAAACCATTTGCCCCAAACTGTTTGGTCAAAGGGGGGGGGGGGACAGGACCGTTTGATAAAGTAACATTGGTAATCACGCCCATCTTATTCTACCTCCAGATCAAGGTCTATTCTTCGTGGTTTTAGTTGCAGGAAAGCAAGGAAGGATGGGGAAAAGAAGAACAAGCTACTTTTGCAAGTACAAAGATATGCATAAGAAAGCAAAAGGTTTAGAGTTATAAAACCCACCTTAAACGATGTTCTTGGAGCTCCAAGCTTCCAAGCTTCAAGCCTCTAATGGCGTCTTGAACTCCACAACTTGTTCAAGGGTGATTCCTCCAAAGAAAGGTAGGAATGGATGGCTAGAACAAGAAAACTAAGTGAGTTATCCACAAAACCAAGCTTGCATGATGAATTCACCCAAGAATCCGAGCTTGAAGATGGTTCTTCTCACCTTAGAACTACTTGGTCGCCTCCCTGAGCTCCAGAGCTTGCCTTAGACGTTTTGAGAAGAAGATAAGTGAAGAGAAATGAAGGATCGTTCACTTGGTTTACAAGGAAAAGGGCTTATATACTTTAGGCCATTTTACACCATAAGGACCTCTAAAGCATGGGATTTTCATCTAAGTCCCTCCTTGCTTCTTAGGCACGTCCAAGCCATATAAACTTAAACCAAGTTCATCAAAGCTCAAGATTTAAGGATATAAAAGATCAACTTTCAACTAGGGTACACATATGAAGGTCTTCATACACATACATGGTGAATTTTATGCACAAAGATTACTTTTCTTATCTGATTATTTATTGATGCATCTCTTTCATCATTTCTACTCTAAATGATGACAAGAGTCATATCAGATGCTCTAGAAGGTGTACTTTACAAGTTTCACCCATAATTTGGGTAAATTGCACTTTACTCCAAATTAGGGTTTTTAAGCACCAGGATCATTCCACAAGCTGCATCTGAATGCCCAAGCTTGGAAAATCCATCATGCCTCATCAGATTCACTCTTATGATGTTTCATCATCAAGGGTACATCTTAACCTGTGAACTCTGCAAGTTAAACCTCTTAACTAGATAATTGCACATAGGTCCCTACATTGCAAAACAATACTACAACATTGTTCCTAGGGGACAGGAATGGAAACATACGTTCCTTAGGAGCTTTTATTACCTGCTAAAAGATAATTACAAGTGTTTAATTACATATTTAGGCAAAACTTCTAGGGTTAGGTTATAACCCAGGTCAGGGATGTTACACAAACGGTATTGGGATCGTTTGGATGACCTC
Organism: Alisma plantago-aquatica; assembly: GCA_963693085.1. Taxonomy (NCBI): domain Eukaryota; kingdom Viridiplantae; phylum Streptophyta; class Magnoliopsida; order Alismatales; family Alismataceae; genus Alisma; species Alisma plantago-aquatica. Next base: position 673,014,893 of record OY856415.1, read on the forward strand.
CAAACGGTCTTGAGACCATTTTCTCAAGTCAACATCAAAAACCAACTCAACCAATTAAGGTTTGATTCATTGGATTGATCACTAGGTCAACAATTGATTGCACCTCAACTAATTACCTTTAGATATTCAACCACTTAACCATAGTCAACCCTAGACCTCCAAACGGTCTTGGGTGACCCCCAAACGGTCTTGAGATCGTTTGGATATCCTCCAAATGGTCTTGAGACCGTTTTCCTATTATTTCATCAAAAACCAAGTCGTTCAATTAAGGTTTGAACCCTAGGTTTGGTCACCAAAACAACAATCGATTATTCATCAACTTGATATCATTGGATCCTCAATTGGTCAACCCTACTTAACCCCAGACCTCCAAACGGTCTTGGGTGATCACCAAACGGTCTTGAGACCGTTTGGGTGATCCCCAAACCGTTTGGAGGTGTAGGGTTAAGTAGGGTTGACCAATTGAGGATCCAATATCACCAAACGGTCTTGAGACCGTTTGGGTGATCCCCATATGGTTTTGAAACCGTTTGGGTCACTCAACCCAAACTTCAACTTAACTCAATTATTGAAATCAGCAATTGACCCGATTAGGGTTTAGGTGGTTGATGGGCCTTCAATTGGTGAACCAATTGGAATTAGTTGATGATTTTTGGTATGTAATTAGTTCACATTATTCTCAACAGTCCTCCAAATGGTCAACATCTGGTCAACGCCTCCAAACGGTCTTGAACTGTTTGCTTCCATGCGTTCTTGTGAAACCGTTTGCATTCAAACGGTTTGAAACCGTTTGCTCCAAACGGTTTGGTAAACCGTTTGAGCATGGTTGGGAAACCGTTTGCTAAAGTAAAAACTTAGATAAACATAGGAATTAATGTCATCATCTTCTACCTCAAAAATAGGGGTTGTTCTTCACAGAATTGATAGCAAGAACACACAAAGGTGTCTAAGGAAGAAGTATGAGCAATGGTTTTAGGAAAGAAAAATGCAAAAGCAAAGCTTAAGGGTTTAGAGTTATAAAACCCACCACTAGGACTGATCCAGAGCTCCAAGCTTCGTAGCTCTAATGGTGGATGAAGCTCTAGGTGTTGTCCAAGCTTCGTTCTTCAAGTTTTGGATGGAAAAGATGGCTAGAAAGAAGAATCGTGTGAAAAACACCAATAAACCAACCTTGTTTTATGGTTTCCACTATAAATTCGAGGTAGATGGTGATCAAAGCTTACCAAACTAGCTTGGTCGTCCTTCCTCTAGTCCAGAGCTCCTTCTTGGTTGGCCAAAGAAAGAATATAAGGAAAATGACTAAGAGAAATGATCCCTTTATTTGTTGGAAAGATACACATATATATTTTTGGATATTTTCAAGGAAAGTAAAAAGAAGAGGATTATCTCCTTTTATTTCCCAACTAAAACTACCAAAACTTCCTCCATCCTTTGGCCACGTTTCCACCTTCTATCCTCATGCGAAACTCTTCCATTATCCAAGGTTAAATGGAAAAGAACTAACACCTTAAAGAAAGATATAATAATATCCACCTTTATTGGATATTGCTTAATATATTATTATTTGTGAGTAATTTCCACTCCTATCATGATCATTAAAATGAGACGCCCTTCTCATTTTCTTTGCTCTACCTGATGCCAAGAAACATGAGAGATCCTCTAGGGGGTATAATTACATGTTGAACCCTAGGTTTTGGGTAATTTACACATTACACCAAAACTAGGTTTTAAAGCACAAGGATTGCTCTACCAGCTATATCTTGGTGCTCAAGCTTTTGGAATCCATATCACCACATCATATACATTCTTATGATGCCTCAACATCATAGGAACATCTTAACATGTGTGATTTGCAAGTTAACCCTTCAACTTGGGTAATTTGCACTATAGTCCATAATTAACAAAACAATGTTTCAACATTATGCAAAAAGGACTGAAATCGAAATATAAGTTCCTCAAAAGCCTTAATTACATTTCAAAAGATAACCACAGGCATCTAATCACATATTTAAGCAAAACACCTAGGGTTAGTACATAACCCAGGTTAGGGATGTTACAAATTATCCACCCCTTACCAGGATTTCGGCCCCGAAATTATTACAAAACATATTAAGAGAAAAGAGTAGGGTATTTTCTCTTCATCTCTTCCTCTAGTTCCTACGTGGCTTCTTCAACACCACTGTGATTCCAGAGGACTTTCACAAGACTTATGTCTTTAGTTTTCAGCTTTTTAATTCTTCTGTCAAGGATCGATACAGGTCCTTCTTCATAAGATACATCATCATTCAACTCTATTTCCATAGGTTGCAGAACTGATTCTGTATAGGATGACATTTCCTTAACATGGAAATGTGGAACACTGGATGTAACTTCTGCAACTCTGATGGTAACTCTAGCTTATAAGCTACCTTTCCAATTCGTTCAATGATTGGATAAGGCCCCATAAACCTAGGAGCTAACTTTCCTTTCCTTCCAAATCTAAGAACTCCTTTCCAAGGTGAGACTTTGAGCTTCACTCTGTCTCCAACCTGGAATTCTAAAGGTCTACGACGCTTATCAGCATAAGATTTATGCCTATCATGTGCAGTCTTCAACTGTTGTTGTATTATTTTAATCTTCTCGGTGGTCTGCTGCACAAGATCAGGACCTAAAAGTTGATGTTTACCGGTTTCATACTAAAATAAGGGTGATCTACAACGTCTATTATATAAATCTTCATAAGGCGCCATATCAATACTATTTTGATAGCTATTGTTGTAGGCAAACTCCATCAAGCTTAGATGTAGATCCCAACTTCCTATAAACTAGAGAACACACGCCCTAAGCATGTCCTCTAAGGTTCGTATAGTCCTTTATGATTGTCCATCAGTCTCTGGAGGAAAGGATGTACTAAACCTTAACTGTGTGCCTAAGGCTTTATGAAGTCGCTCCCAAAAACAACTCGTAAACTGGGGACCTCTGTCAGAAACAATGGTAACTGGGACTCCATGCAGCCGCACAATCTCATCTACATACAACTGTGCCAACCTCTCAGCAGAATAGGTTGTTTTGACAGGTAAGAAATGTGCTATCTTTGTCAACCTATCAAATATTACCCAAATGGAATCATGACCTTTGGCTGTTCTAGGTAAACCAACCACAAAATCCATGGTCACATGATCCCACTTCCATTGTGGTATGGGTAAAGGTTGCATTGTTCCTGCAGGCTTCTGGTGTTCAGCTTTAACTTGCTGACACACAGGACACCACATAACAAACTCAGCAATGTCCTTCTTCAAACCAGTCCACCAATACATATCTTTCAAGTTTCGATACATCCTTGTGCTTCCTGGATGCATAGCATACAATGAAGAATGAGCTTCCTCCAGGACTAACTTCCTCAAGTTATCCACATCTGATACTATCATCCTACCATGATAACATGCTACTTGATCATCTGAGTCATGGAAACCTTCTTGTTTCTCACTACCATACTCCGATCTAATCCGTTGAACTACTTCATCAACTTGCTGTGCTTCCTTAATATGTTGTCTCAGAGTAGGTTTTATGTGCATCTCAGCTAACAACCCTGATAATAATGATACTCTCAACTGTACATTGTCTTATCTTAAGGAGATAAGCATATCTCTTCTAGAGCATACCAAAGAATTCAGCTGTGCTCTATCTAAGGCTGGTGTTGCTGATTTCCTACTTAAAGCATCAACAACTTCATTGGCCTTTCCTAGATGGTAATCAATTGTACAATCGTAGTCCTTGATTAACTCCATCCAATGTTAAGCTCATGCTGAGAAAAGATATACTTAAGGTTCTTATGGTCTGTGAAAATCTGGAATGTCTCTCCATAAAGATAATGTCTCCAGATTTTCAAGGCATGAACTACAGCAACTAGTTCTAGATCGTGTGTCGGATAATTCTCCTCGTGTTTCTTAAGTTGTCGAGAAGCAAAAGAAATCAGTTGTTCATCCTGCATCAACACACATCCTAGTCCATTCTTAGAGGCATCACAAAAAACTATATATCCTTTTCCTTGTTCAGGTAACACCAGCACAGGTGCACTTGTCAGTCTCAACAGCTGGAAAGATTGCTGACACTTATCACTCCAGGAAAAAGGAACATCCTTCCTAGTCAACTTAGTCAAGGGTAAAGCTATAGAACTGAAGTTCTTAATGAACCTCATGTAATAGCCTGCCAACCCTAAGAAGCTTCAAATCTCTGTTGGCGTCTTTGGTTGTTCCCATAGCAGAGCAGATTCTACCATTTTAGGGTCAACACGTATACCTGAAGTAGATATTACGTGTCCAAGAAAAGAAAATTCTGGTAACCAGAACTCACACTTGCTAAATTTAGCATATAACTTATGCTTTCTTAGCAAAGTTAGAGCCTGAAGAAGATGTTGTTCATGCTGCTGAGCATCTCTACTATAGATCAGGATGTCATCTATGAAGACAACAACACATTGATCGAGAAAAGGTCGGAAGATTCTATTCATGAGTTCCATAAATGCAGCTGGTGCATTTGTTAGTCCAAACGAGATAACTGTGAACTCATAGTGACCATACCTTGTTCTGAAGGCAGACTTAGGTATATCACCATCCTTAATACGTAACTGGTGATATCCCGACCTCAAATCTATCTTTGAAAAGAAAGTTGCACCCCGCAACTGATCAAAAAGATCATCAATCATTGGCAAAGGGTACTTATTCTTTATCGTTACTTTATTTAACTGTATGTAATCAATGCACAACCGCATTGACCCATCTTTCTTTTTAACAAAGAGGACCGGAGCACCCCAAGGTGAAGTACTCGGTCGGAGGAAACCCTTCTCAAGCAACTCTTGCAGTTGTTTCTTGAGTTCTGCCATCTCAGCAGGCGCCATCCTATATGGTGTTTGTGCTATAGGTTGCGTGTCCGGAACTAGATTAATCTCAAAATCTATCTCTCGGGGCGGAGGTACACCTGGAAGTTCTTTAGGAAATACATCTTCAAATTCCCTGACTACAGGAACTTCAGTAGGGTTAAGACTCTCCATGGTAGTATCTACCACATGGGCCAAGAATGCATAACATCCTTGCCTCATTAGCTTCTCAGCAACCATAGCTGACACAAGACAGGTTGGTAGAATATTTCTTTCTCCTTGAAAGATCCATGTGTCACTTTCATTAGTAAACACAACTTGCTTGAACTCACAATCCAAGACAACCTTATACCTTTCTAAGGTATCCATCCCAAGGATTACATCGAATCCATGCATCTCAAGTGGTATAAGATCCACTTGAATGTGATGTTCAGAAAAGAAGAGGGTGCATGGAGAACATACTTCCTACAACACAGCAGATCCCATCAATGGAGTTTCTAGCAACAAGCTATCTGCTCTAAGACTTATAGTCAGGTTGCAATCAAGAATCACTCTTTGAGTGATAAAGGAGTGTGTATCACCCGGATCAATTAAAACAGACACAACGCAAGATATAGACATATCAGAATATAACAATCCCATATGACCTGCCACAACCCGAGGGTTGATCACTGCATCAGGTGGATTTATTGCATAGAATCATGTCGTTGCTTGTGGCTGATTCGGTGTTCGATGACTGGGTGCTGATGATCCATCTTGGGACGCTTGTCCACGTCCTTTAGAGTTACCTGGAAACTGTCGCCTTTGAGATCCTTGCTGACTCTGCCTTTGAGGTTGAGTTACACTCACTTCTCTAGCTCTGCAATCTTTCATCAGATGTCCCATCTTTCTACATATATAACAACTTCTGTTCAGTTGTTGTGGTCTGGGTGGTCCTGTAATTGACATAGATGCTGAACTACGAGCTCCTTCTAGTGGTAGGCTTCGTCCTCTACCCCTATTTGATGTCCACTGCGTCTGGGTACTGAATCTAGGTGGTGGTGTAGGCACAGAAAACCTAGGTTTCTTGAAATCTTTAGATGAGGATCCTTGTAACTGGGGATACATCCTCTTGTTCTTGGTCTGTCTCTTCTCTGACACATACCTCTCTACCCTTCTGACAGACTCCACAAAGGTAGCAAACCTTTCTCTGTTCTCTAGAGCAGACACAGGGGTGGTCAACTCAGCGTTTTACCCTTTCTCAAAATGCCTAATCCTTTCTTCAACTGTGGTTGCCATGTGTGGACAGAACCACAAAATCTCCATGAACTTAGCCTCGTATTCGCTAATGTTCATAGGTCCCTACCTTAACCTCTCAAACAGAGAGATTTTCTCATCCAGAAACGTCTTAGGGAAGTATCTTTTGATAAATTCCCGTCAAAAAACTTCCCATGCAATCTCCACACCTGGCCTTTTATGTTCTTCCATGGTCCACCAGTGACCAGCACTCCCCTTGAGAAGGTACACAACATGTCTAACCTTCTCATCTTCTGGGATGTTCAGGATTCTAAAGGCCTTCTCTAGTTCAGTTAACCACAAGTCAGCATCTGTAGGGTCAGCTGTTTCAGCATACTCTGTGGCTCCAACTCGGCGAAGTCATTCAAACGTCTTGCCGACTCCTTGTCCTTCAAGATGGGTAGGTGCCCTAGGTACAGGTATAGGCATCCTATCAGTTATATGTGTCATGGCAGTCATAAACTGCCCAAACATGACTTGGACGGCTGGGTTCCCCATGTCAGTTGGATTGAACTAGGGTGGTTCAGGTACAGGTTCTTCCCTTTCTTGGTTTCTTGCACCTTCTCTAGGTGCAGCAACACTACTCTCAGCAACGTGTTCCTCGTGTGATCCAGACATCCTTAGTTTTATATTCTCCTCCTATATGAGCAGAAGACAGTATCAGATATACTGGAAGACACTAGAACAAACTCTACAACCTAAGTCCTATGTCTCTGTAGACTCAGTGAACCTAGAGCTCTGATACCACTAATTTATAACAACCGTCTCACGAAAAAAAGATCAACGAATTTAAACTAATGTGGAAGCGTTTCGTTAGCAGCAGAATTATTGAAAAATCACAAAATTCTAAAACTTTTTACACGAAGGTCCACAAACTGTAAGACTCTTTCATAAAAGAACAAGATAAGTTATTTACAAACTGATTCACCATTACATCTCTGTAATATCACATCTCGAGAGTCATAGCATCAACTGCCCTGTTAACTGTATAAGGAAAGATACAAAAATCTCGAGACATTATGCCAAAACCTCAGATCTATTTAAAACATCTAAAGACTCCTAGGACCTGAGAGTACAGAGACAACACATAAGACATTTCTATCTATAAGACTTGACAGACAGTGTCTCCACCTGAGGATCACTGCTGTCCCTGATGTTGTTGTTGCTGCTCACCCACTGAAGGGTTCCTTCGTCCTCGGCGTCTATCTAAAAAGTTGAATCCCACGAGGGTGAGACAATTGAATAATTGTCCCAGTGAGAGTTATAACTCTCTGCCAGAAGCATTGTTATTGCAAATATTAAAATAACAATGAGCAGAAGAACTATAATTATTCAACAACATGCAATTCATAGAATAAGCTAAGTAGAGCAGTAATCTCTAAGCAATCATTTCAATTCTAACTTGAATGAATGACAAGACATATATCAATAAGGAATATGAAGAACATGTATATTATTTGTCCAACTAGGACATTATAAACAATGTATCATCAATCATTGTTTCACGTAGTTCAACCTAAGCAATTATGCTACACGGTTGATTACGTTTTTCAAACATATTTATGCCCTGAGGAGATGAGATATACCGCTCATACTCCAACTGACCATTACGAAATCGCAATCGATACCATACATAGGTCATCAGAAGAGCTGGATTCCTATGACCTCATCTTCCTCAGTCAATGTGAGGTACAACATGCAAGACATCTTGTGTCTCTGCTATAACAGCTTTCCAGGGTATTCTGGCAACTTTGCTATTAGAGTTACAGTGGCATGATGTACTCTCTTCGCCATCGAGGGATTTCTTATTTATCTCACATCGATGCAGCATTAACAACATCATCGAGAGATTAGTGATACATCTTCCCGGCATAAACATATAATGAAGGATTGAGAGATTTGATGTTTATCTCACATCAATTTCTCCATTAGGACGTAAGGATATTCACGTCCATAACCCCCACATACTCAAAAGTACGCTCTCCAGGAGTTCTCTTAGGAAAACATGTTTCACCATCATTTAATTTCTGACAATGATGGATCTATGGTCAGGGCTCTACATGATATCATTATACTTAATTATTTAAGTACATTATAGCATTCTTTTAACATCAGGCATGTTTTCAAACATAGACCAATAAGACAATTGCTATAAAGAAAGAGTACTACTTGTATCAAGTTTAATTCACATATTGTTAACATTGGGATATCAATCCCTAACCATCTTTCATTATGATTCAGGATCATGGTTGTTCAAACCCTTAGATCATCAAAACACTTGTTACCAAGTAATATATTGCCATCAAGTCATTTAACAGTATGAATATGATTGTAGCAATGCAGGTATTTCTCATGGCTCATACAACCTATCAATCTCATATATTACCTCTCACTAGGCAACATAGCATATCATTACTTTCAAAGCTTATAAAGTGCTTTCAATGAATACGACATCATAGCTTTTACCTGGCTATGTTCCCTATTTCATAAGAACATGTATGATTAATACAAATGATAATAGACACATAATCTCTATATCAGCACAATGCAAAGCATATATAACTTTACTATTCAAGGGTTGTACCACTATGCTTTTACTAGGGTTAAGGTTTATTTGCAAAACAATTCCAAGTCAAGCTTGGAGCACCACGACTGTTTTACATTACCACGATTGGTATCTAGGGTTAGGGTTTCCTATTCAATTCAATTAGAGTTAACCAACCCCTTTAGCTTAATTAGGAATAATGATTCCTCATTTCATAATTCAATCACAAAGTTTCATGCTTACAAGCATAACCCAAAACTAGGGTTTACTGTTCATATCATCACATTTCCCTAGATTAGGGTTTACTATTCACAATACATCACATTACCCTAGATTAGGGTTTACTATTTACATTATAAGGAATTAAGATCATACCATCATCATGTATGAGGATTATTTCCATTAATGCCCTCAAATTAGGGTTAAGATTCATTAACCATCTTAATTAGGGTTTTCATGATCTCACTATGAAGGATCATACCCTAATTAGATGTATTCATACATATTGGAAGTTTATTACTTGATTATCATTCATATAAGAAGTCTTCTCTCTCTTCTTTCTATCAGATGATATTTGCATCACCCTTGATTAGGCTAAGTCAATTCAACATTGACATCATGGGTTATATCATTATTATTGTGATCATTAGGTATTACTCATCCAAAGGGTACTAATTACTCTATCCCATCAACAGTACCTTTATAATGATCACCACTGATAATATCATGCATTAATCAACTAATTACTTGGCCCCTTAATCACTTTAGGTACCTATGAGGTTTAGGTTAATCAACCACTAAACTATCTTGACCACTAAGGCATCAAACAATCTTGACCTTCATAGACCTCAAACGGTCTTGCATACTAAACCCCAAAATGGTCTTGGACAGACCTTGAAACCGTTTGGTGTTGAAGACCGTTTGGTCTTGTTAACTTTTGAAACCGTTTGGTAAAGTGCACACTCAAGACCGTTTGGTCTTGAAGACCGTTTGGTCTTATTTGACTTTGAAACCGCATGGACATAACCGACCTTGAAACCACATGAGACCAAACAATTTGGGATCATTTGATCCCAAACAGTCTTGAGACCATTTGGACTCAAACGGTCTTGAGACCGTTTGGTCCAAACCACCTCAAAACTGCAAGGACCAAAAAGTGTCTCAACCACTTCAATTGAGTCAGGGTTTCCAATGTTGAACCCCTCAATCGATCATGTACTTACTAACCACTCATCAAATGAGTTAATTAGGTCAACCCTCAACTGATTTGACACTCAATTGATCTTCAATTGATCATCAATTAGGGCTTGGATCAATTGGATTAGGGATTGGAATCGATTACCCTTCAACATGTTTCAACATGAGTCTAAATGATTTGAAAACATTGAACCATCATTCAACTGATCATGACCTGACCCCAAACGGTCTTCGGATCGTTTGGATGACCTCTAAACGGTCTTGAGACCGTTTGTTGAAGTCAACATCAAAAACCAACTCAACCAATTAAGGTTTGATTCATTGGATTGATCACTAGGTCAACAATTGATTGCACCTCAACTAATTACCTTTAGATCTTCAACCACTTAACCATAGTCAACTGTTGACCTCCAAATGGTCTTGGGTGACCCCCAAACGGTCTTGGGATCATTTGGATATCCTCCAAACGGTCTTCAGACCGTTTTCCCATTATTTCATCAAAAACCAAGTCGTTCAATTAAGGTTTGAACCCTAGGTTTGGTCACCAAAACAACAATTGATTATTCATCAACTTGATATCATTGGATCCTCAATTGGTCAACCCTACTTAAACCTAGACCTCCAAACGGTCTTGGGTGATCACCAAACGGTCTTGAGACTGTTTGGGTGGTCCCCAAACAGTTTTGAAACCGTTTGGGCCACTCAACCCAAACTTCAACTTAACTCAATTATTGAAATCAGCAATTGACCCGATTAGGGTTTAGGTGGTTGATGGGCCTTCAATTGGTGAACCAATTGGAATTAGTTGATGATTTTTGGTATGTAATTAGTCCACATTATTCTCAACAGTCCTACAAATGGTCAATGCATGGTCAACGCCTCCAAGTGGTCTTGAATCGTTTGTTTCCATGCATTCTTGTGAAACCATTTGCATTCAACGGTTTGAAACCGTTTGCTCCAAACGGTTTGGTAAACCGTTTGAGCAAGGTTGGGAAATCGTTTGCTAAAGTAAAAACTTGGATAAACATAGGAATTAACGTCATCATCTTCTACCTCAAGAATAGGGGCTGTTCTTCACGGAAATGATAGCAAGAACACACAAAGGTGTCTAAGGAAGAAGTATGAGCAATGATTTTAGGAAAGAAGAATGCAAAAGCAAAGCTTAAGGGTTTAGAGTTATAAAACCCGCCTATAGGACTGATCCAGAGCTCCAAGCTTTGTAGCTCTAATGGTGGATGAAGCTCCAGGTGTTTTCCAAGCTTCGTTCTTCAAGTTTTGGATGGAAAAGATGGCTAGAAAGAAGAATCGTGTGAAAAACACCAATAAACCAACCTTGTTTTATGGTTTCCACTATAAATTCGAGGTAGATGGTGATCAAAGCTTACCAAACTAGCTTGGTCATCCTTCCTCTGGTCCAGAGCTCCTTGTTGGTTGGTCAAAGCAAGAAGACAAGGAAAATAACTAAGGGAAACGATCCCTTGCTTTGTTGGAAAGATACACATATATATTTTTGGATATTTTCAAGGAAAGTAAAAAGAAGAGGATTATCTCCTTTTATTTCCCAACTAAAACCACCAAAACTTCCTCCATCCTTTGGCCACGTTTCCACATTCTATCCTCATGCAAAACTCTTCCATTATCCCAGGTTAAATGGAAAAGAACTAACACCTTAAAGAAAGATATAATAATATCCACCTTTATTGGATATTGCTTAATATATTATTATTTGTGAGTAATTTCCACTCCTATCATGATCATTCAAATGAGGCACCCTTCTCATTTTCTTTGCTCGACCTGATGCCAAGAAACATGAGATATCCTCTAGGGGGTATAATTACATGTTGAACCCTAGGTTTTGGGTAATTTGCACATTACAACAAAACTAGGTTTTAAAGCACAAGGATTGCTCTACCAGCTATATCTTGGTGCTCAAGCTTGTGGAATCCATATCACCACATCATATACATTCTTATGATGTCTCAACATCATAGGAACATCTTAACATGTGTGATTTGCAAGTTAACCCTTCAACTTGGGTAATTTGCACTATAGTCCATAATTAACAAAATAATGTTTCAACATTATGCAAAAAGGACTGAAATTGAAATATAAGTTCCTCAAAATCCGTAATTACATTTCAAAAGATAACAACAAGCATCTAATCACATATTTAAGCAAAATACCTGGGGTTAGTACATAACCCAGGTCAGGGATGTTACAATAAATTTTAAAACTATCAGCTAATCCTTCTTGTGACTTAGCGTTAGTATCTTCAAGTGATTTCATTTGAATCTCCAGGTTTTCATATCTTTATATACATGGCAGTTACCTAAAACACTAAAAAGCAAAATCTAGATTAGTAATATTGGTATATTGTGTACGTCGGTGCATACAAAAATATGCAAGTATGACAAAAACATATACTTCTCAATAATAAATTAATACATACATATGACTTGGATGTCTTGAAAGAGACATTCTGATGGATGCATGAGAAATACTAACCAACCATCCAAACATCGACAATTGCCTAAATAGTTGTCAAAGGTACACATAAATCATGCATGAATTTTATTGAAATTTGCACATGGAAAACTTATTTTTCTTTACAATCACAAAAAGTTACATGTAGAGTAGACTAGAATATCAAATGGCAGTATTGCATAAACTTAAAGCAGTTCAATTAAAAAATAATAAATACACTACATCCAATGATATTCAATTAAATTAGGTTATCTATTTTTCTAAATGTGATCCAATTGCACTATCATGGATCAAGTCAAGGTGATGGTAGATCCAAAATGTGATGGTGTCCTCCAACTTGTTCACTTTTGTGTACAGTGCATCATATTCTAACTGATACAATTAGTAAAAATATGTAGCATTATGAATCATTTCAGCCATGTACTAGAAGTTTATAGTATGGTCCTAGAATGACTTGCATTCCTCATTCAATAACTTGATCTCAACAGAATAAGTGAATCTCAACTAGGCTTCTTGCCCAATGATAGAAATGATATTAGTCTTTACCAATACAAAAGTCTAATCACTATCAAATGTGACCCAAAAATGTAACATATAATATATAATGCCATTATTCTATTATCTATCTCTCTAATTGAACAAACATAATACAATTCTCCTGATCATTCACTCAAATGAACAAAATCATATAAACTTGCATACTCTGTGTTCACCCTTGTTGTGGCAAATTACCCACAAAAGCAACTAAGCCCATGATAAGTATTCATTGTGATTAACTACAATAAACAACAATAATAACATACTTAATTTTTTGATTCATCACTTAAATTTGTTACCACCATTAGTGATACGTCTTGAAAAGGTTTCACACTCTTTATTATAATATATAAGTAAGAATGAAACACTAGCTATAATTCCATCCCTCCCCTTAGTGGATGGGCATGGATTATATAGTCCCATGTGAATTATACTACATTAATCCACTGAGATAATTAGTCTACATGGTTGGGCAATTGAAACTTCATACCTAATTAGAAACCTTCCTTTGATGGCGAATAAACTATTTTGTTTTTAAAAAAGTTAATTGCAACACCTGTATTCTATTTTCACAATGAAGGTGGTAAATTTCTAGGATTTTTTTAATAAGAAAGCTGAAAAACAATTGTTCATCAAGACCATCTCTTTAATCATTATTTCCTCCATGTAAAGAATATTAGTTAAATTGTGGCAATCATGCCCAAAATATGTGCTAATTTTAATCACAAATTAAGTTAATGTAACCAATAAGTATGTGCAGATTCAGGTAGACTTAGTTTGATTATAATTGGAGAAAATTGGTTTTGAGGTTATTGATGCCTTCATGGTTGTGGCAAACTTAGTTTTAAGAATGAATTTTCCATATCTAGGTTGTTTGAATTAGAAAATTCTGATTTTGAGACAGTTTTAAATCAACCTAGTACAGAATCCAAATATAGTGAAACTAAAATTTGACACTATGACTAATACATTCAAATTTTGATGGATCTGAGTCAACTTTAGGTTGAATAGGATCATTTAAGTTAAGGTCTAGATCCACTCTGAGTTCTAAATTTAACAATCTAGGATAATGGCTGGAATAGTGCATGTTAAATCAGGTTAGTTGTAGGCCTAATCTATCTTAAGATCGAGCATTTTATTACTTAGAACCGCCTCAAACCAAGAATTTTGATTGAATAGTCTCCACAATGGATGGAAATGGTGAAAAGAAACAACTATATTTGTCGTGCAATGATTTTGTAGTAACATAACCCCACCAAGTAACTATATTGTGGAATTGATTTCTACTTTTAAAAATAGTCAACGTGTTGTACAACTATAGCTCTATTAAGAAACATGTGTTTAGAGACACATTGTAATATCATTACTTTAGTTAAGTGTGTGTGCATATATATATTGTTGGTATGCATGCCCATAGAGCAAGTCATATGATGATTGTAATGGGATACTTTGTAAATGATTTGAATAGTAATAAGGCAATTTCCGATCTATATGTTTAAACTGTTTCTGAGATGATGGTATAACATGATAGATGTCTAAAGAATGGTTTTACTCAATGACGTATGCTTTTAGGTTCAGGACCTAAACGATGAGATCATACGGATGTTAAGAGTATACATTCTTGTTTAGTCCCTAGTCAGTTGTTATTGTGGAAATAACCATAGACATCAATAACACTGAAGACTAGATTGTGTGTTGGTTGATGACAAAATCTCATTAGTCATGATATAGTGATATAAAACCAAGCACATAGGTACTTGTTAGACTACAAGGTACCGGACAGACCCACCGTGAGAGTGACACATGGAACCATGACTTGGTAGTCACAGTCAGCTCTCACAGTGATGGTGGTGAGTGTGATTCTTAGACCTGAAATTACTACACTAACACATGTCGTTGGGTACACTTGGATTCTCAATAGAATTATCATAAATAACACTTACATAAGAAACTAACTTAAGTTTAAGTTTATACGGGACCATCGATTGATGTTTGTGTAAGAAATTTTTACCAGTTAAAGTAGAATTGGTGATGACAACGATGATGAATCAATGACAACAAGTATGAGATGGAGGTGATTGTTGGTATGTATTCCCAAAGAGCCAGTCATATGATGATTGTAATTAGGCATAATGCAATTGATTTGATAATAATAATAATGGTGATTCTAATTATTCTCAATAGAATTATCATAAATAACACTTGGATTCTCAATAGAATTATCATAAATAACACTTACATAAGAAACTAACTTAAGTTTAAGTTTATACGGGACCATCGATTGATGTTTGTGTAAGAAATTTTTACCAGTTAAAGTAGAATTGGTGATGACAACGATGATGAATCAATGACAACAAGTATGAGATGGAGGTGATTGTTGGTATGTATTCCCAAAGAGCCAGTCATATGATGATTGTAATTAGGCATAATGCAATTGATTTGATAATAATAATAATGGTGATTCTAATTATTCTATATTGTTCAGTTATGAGATAAAGGTGTAACATAATAAATGTCTAAAGAATGATGTTACTCGATAACATATGTCTTCAAGTTTAGGACCTGGACAATGAAATCATATGTATGATAAGATTACATACACTTTTGTTATGTCCCTAGTCGGATATTATTGTGGATGAAAAATAGACAAAAATAATACATAAGACTAGAATGTGTATTGGCTGATGACAAAATCTCATTAGTCATGATATATATAATCAAAACAAACACATGGGTACTTGTTAGAGAACAGTGTACTGAGTATACCCACCTTGAGAGTGATACATGGAACCATTTAATGGTAATCAGAATCAGCTCTCAAAGTTATAGTAGTGAATGTGGTTCTTATACCTGAAGTCACAACACTCATCACATGTCCTTCGATGAACTTTAACTATCCAACCTGGCCTTGAATAAGGGTTGCCATAAAGGTGGTGCTTCGGTATGTCATGAAACATGGGGATGACTTTGAGTGATGTAGATGGGATTTGGCCCTCTTACTAGAGATGATATCCTAGAAACTTGATAAGAGATATTGAGAAATGCATGGCCATGCTCATGTGAGTCAATATGTGATATTGAGCTGACGTGTATCTCAACAGTCTTCTCAAGTTCAAGAAAAATGAATCGAGTATTAAGAGGATGGCGATTTCATGCCTCACATTCAATTTTGGATATCAACGCCAAAGAACTACATGATCACTATAACATTGATCACATATTGTAGGTCGAAGTTGTTCTCTAACTTTCCAATTACTTGGGTAGCAATGGTGTATTGCTAGATACCACTCATTGTCTGTGATGTCATAGTATAGTTATGGACATTCATTGCCAATGTAATTTGGGACCTATGGGGTCACACACATATATGCACCTAGAAAAGAGTTTACTTATGAATATGGCTTGACTTGATTACTGAAGTGTTTAGGTAATCAACTTAAACAACATTGGCAATTAGTTGGTAGATTAGAGGTTCTAGTGGATCGACTGGAGAGTCCAGTCAATGACTGGATATCCCAATCGACTTGCTGGACTATCAGTAAGACTGGATCAAAGATCAATGTTGACATCATGTCGTGCATTGATCGTCGCATTGAAACCCAATATGTTTGAGAATATGAAATATAGCCAAGTGATTGAATAGAATGTCCAGTCGATCGAGTTTTGTACCAGTCAACCGACTCGGAGTCCAAACAATTGATTTGTGATTCACGGAAGCTGAAAGTTTATGAAATTCATCTCCTCGTGTCCCCGAGTTTGTGAAAACTCTAATACATCTAATCCTATATGGGGGGTGGCCAAGGCTCCCTGGAAAAGTCTCCTAATCTAAATGTTCTAATAATGTAAGATCCAGAAGCATCTTACCTGTTAAAGGGAGAGATAGCCAAAAGGGAGAAAGTTGACTCTGGTACATTAAGAACACGAGGGACAACTCAATTCGAGAAGAATGACAAGAGTTGTCGATGGTCTGTGTGGACTACGTAGAGGTGTGGAGGCATTCATCATCAAGCTAAGAGAATTGTGTCAACCTCCATCTATGGTGCTACACCAGGTTACCACCGTCGTCGACCATTTGTATGCTTCTAGAAGAAGAAGCATGACTCTACGAGGATTGTCACTGGACTTATTCTAGGATTAGGTAAAAGCCTCACAACCTTTTTTCCAATTCATGGTTTTCAAATGTGATCCCTTGGTTATGGGAAATATGGATAAAATTTTTCCCGCTACAATCTTTGTCACCCTATTTCCCTATAGTGATATAGAGTTGTGTCAATTACTATGTTCCAAGATTTAATTAATATGATCAGATTTTGTTTTGTCATGTATTTTATAACCTGTGATGTGAATATTTATAATAATTAATGCACATATTCATTTAAATACCACATATGCTAAGAAATGCCTTGTAGATCCTATTATATGATATGATGTATATGCAATATATACACTTCCCCTAAAATTGTTTTGATGGTGAATGTATTCGTGGTTATGGACAATACCCCTTAACATATGTGTTCTTGGCTAAATGGTTGAATTCCTATCTTTTAATTCAATTTCCTATCGTTTAACTTTACTAAGAGAGCATAAGTTGTATGCTAAGTTTAGCAAATGCGAGTTCTGGTTACCATAAGTTTCTTTTCTAGGACACGTAATATCTACCTCAGGTATCCATGTTGATCCTAAGAAGGTAGAATCTGTCCTGCAATGGGAACAACCAAAGACACTGACGGAGATACACAGTTTCCTAGGACTGGTGGGATATTATAGGAGGTTCATTAAGAACTTCAGTTCTATAGCTTTACCCCTAACCAAGTTGACCAGGAAGGAGGTTCCTTTTGTCTGGAATGACAAGTGTCAACATTCTTTCCAGCTATTGAAAGAAAGGTTAACAAGTGCACCTGTGCTGGTGTTACTTGAGCAAGGGAAGGGGTACATAGTTTTCTGTGATGCATCTAAGAATGGTCTAGGATGTGTGTTGATGCAGGATAATCAAGTGATTTCTTTTGCCTCTCGACAGCTTAAGAAACACGAGGAGAATTATCTGACACATGTTCTAGAGCTAGCTGTTTTGGTTCATGCTTTAAAGATCTAGAGACATTATCTCTATGGAGAAACATTCTAGATTTTCACAGACCATAAGAATCTAAAATATATCTTCTCACAACATGAGTTAAACATGAGACAACGCCGCGGGATGGAGTTAAACAAGGACTACGATTGTACAATTGATTATCATCCAGGGAAGGATAATGTAGTGGCTAATGCACTAAGTAGGAAATCATCATCACCAGCCTTAGATAAAGCACAGTTGAACTCCTTAGTGTGCTTTAAAAGAGATATGCTTATCTCCTTGAGGCAAAACAATGTACAACTTAAGGTATTGTGGTTATCCGGGCTGTTAGTTGATATGCAAGTGAAACCTACTCTGAGACAACAGATTAAAGAAGCACAACAAGGTGATGTTGTGGTTCAACAGATCATGTCAGAGTATGGTAATGAGAAACGGGATGGCTTTCATGAGTCAGAGGATCAGGCAGTCTGTTACCATGATATGATGGTAGTACCTGATGCCAATGACTTAAGGAAGTTAGTCTTGGAGGAAGCTCATTCTTCGATGTATGCAATGCATCCAGGGAGCACCAAAATGTATCGTAACTTGAAGGATATGTATTAGTGGCATGGTTTGAAGAAGGATGTAGCTAAGTTTGTTATGCGGTGTCCGGTGTGTCAGCAGGTTAAAGCTAAACATCAAAAGCCCACAGGAACAATGCAACCTTTACCTATACCACAATGGAAATGGGATCATGTTACCATGGACTTTGTGGTTGGTTTGCCTAGAACAACCAAAAGTCATGATTCCATATGGGTGATAGTTGATAGGTTGACTAAGACACCACATTTCCTTCCCGTCAAAACAACCTACACTGTTGATAGGTTGACTAAGACACCACATTTCCTACCCTGGACGATCCTACAAGAAAGAAGTTCCCCAAAAGAACAACCAATACCAGCCTCCCAACAACCCTAAAAGAAAGGTACCTGAACCTACAGTTGAAGCTGAAAAGCCCCAATGTCCTACATGCAAGAAAAACCATGCAGGCCCATGCAGGTATGGTACGGGTGCATGCTACTATTGTGGAGAAATCGGGCACCTCAAGTCAAACTGCCCTAAGCTCACAAAGAAGGACCATGACCAGAACAAGGGCCACCCTCCACCTACCAAAAGACAAGCTAGGGTCTTCTCTATGGAAGTAGAGAAGGAAGATGAAGAGTGATGTAATAATTAGCTTACGTTCATTTGAACCTTTTTATGAAATGAATTCACTTTTGATGCGAATTTTATTCATGTGTTAATTATATGAAGAAGTAACAAGAATTCTAAGGTGGGTAGTACCCTAGGAAATTTCGAGGACGAAATTTATTTTAAGGTGGGTAGAATTGTCACATCCCAAACTTTCATATATATTTTAAAAGATATAATGGGACTTTTCCCAAATAATAATTAGTTGAGGGGTTTGATACAAAAAGGGCATGAAAATATCCTTTTAGAGAAATAAAGACTATATATATATATTTTCTCTCATATGCATGCTATAAATGAATTTCAATTAACACAAATGTTGAATATATGTTTTCCTTTTCACCTTTTCTCTCTCCTACAAAATAGCCATAAATCTTAGAGAAAGGCTATAAGGTGACTAGTTAATATTAATCTTGGAGTTATGACTCAAGAATTCAACAATAGGAGTCTTTTCAAATTATATTACCTTTAAATGAATTTTAATTGAGATATGGGAGTATGGACTGTAATATGTACAAAAACGAAATATAGCTTCACAAGAATATTCTAAAACTTCTTATTGGCCTATGGTTCAAATTTGAGCTCATTTGACCCTTGTTTGACCATCCAAATCGAATTTGAAATATTTGTATATGGTTTGACTAAGGAATTATTGAGAATTTCATTAATTGTCTTTATTTTCCGTAAGTTTCTGGTTCTATTGAATGTCACGCGCTACTTTTGCTTTTTTTCTCACGTGGGTACACAACCATCGTTGGATCACGATCCAACGATGCGCCTATCTTCTTCTTCCTCCGATTTTCTCGCGATGAGCAGCCGTTTCACAGGTTGTTACTCTCACAATCCCAATCTCCCTCGTCACTGCACCAAATCACACGATTCTTCCTCCACCTTGCTCGTCTCTCTCTCCCGTTTCTAATGAGCCATTACTCACCTTCCATCTCTCTCTGTTGACGAAACACCCAACTAGGGCTTTACCTCCTCGCGAACCAGAGACTTGCAGCGGCTGAGGTAGCCATCCTCATGCCTATATAACCACTCCTAAAGCACCGACAACTCCCATAGATCATTTCTCCTCCTTCAATTTCACCTTTCATACCCTCAGAATCCCCGACCTACTCCATTCTACCTTCTGCCGACCTTGGCTCTGCCCAAGCCTGCTCCGGTACCGCGGGTCAAATTGGAAGTCAAGTAAGCTTCCCTGACCCCCATCGATCACCTTTCAATTGCTAGGTAACCCCGTGATTGGCCCAGTCACCACGCCCTATAAGCCAGTGATCATCCTCACCGGCAACTCACCGTATCGCCTCTGTTATGCTTCTCAGACTAGGAAATGATGCCTCAACCTTCTCCTGTCCACCGTGAAGATTTTCTGACTCTTAGCAGTTCACTGGTTCCTCGGCTTTGATGGTTTTCAACATCCGACTTCTTCCCCTGTTTTCCGTTGTTTTCTGACAACCCAGTACAACACTGGTGTGTTTGGTTTCGCGAGAAGGTGTCCGGCTTCAGTTGTGGATGATGAATTATTTCGCTTCGCCCCTCGTTGTCATTGCAGTGTGCTTCGTCCCCCTGCTGCTCGATCCCAACCTGTGCCCGCCATGGCTGGAGCAGGTTCCTGAGCTCCACTACCCCCCAGCACCTGAGCCTTGGCTCGTTGGGTGCGGTTTCCCTTCAGGAACGCAATGGGCATGGTGACTCACTCAGTTGAGCACTGAAGTTGGCCCAAGATCGGAGCTTGCCAAGCTCCTGTCAATCGTTTTCTCGCCATGGTTTGGGCAGGAACAAACCAGGTCAGGAAATGACCTTGGTATCCCTACCCACCTATTTTGATGCATTTCACTGTCGAGGGTGTTTTAGGGATTTTGCCTTTTTCCCCTGGTTTAGCCGCGAACCTCAGAAGGCGATCTTCGTAGCTGAGTTGGCCGAGCCCGGTTGGTCCAGCTCAGACCCGGCCCACTGGCTTGGGTCAAGTTTTATCCACGTGGCTTTTCCCTATTTTCTCATTGGCCAGAATTTCAAAAATTCATAGTAATTCAACCGTTTGTCGGAAAATTATGAATAAATAGTCATTGGATTTGGTTTTTCGAGTAGAATACGATTTTAAGGTTTCTAGAACATGTTTTGATCTCCTGTTCTTATGTTTTGTTAGAAACCATGTTTGGACTCTTGAAACCCTAATCATGCATCAACATGATTAATGTGACCTTGGTCAACCTAGTTTTTCTTAAATATAATAATGTTGATTCATGAGACTGATCCGGGTACACTCAAGCCCTAAGTCACCTAAGATCAATACTATGTATTGATTAATTATGTTTAATGATTATGGACAGGTTTGTAGAGCTAAGTCAAGGGAAGGTTAGACCTAGATCTGACTCAAGGATCATCCTTGCTCCAAGGTAAACGGGCCATGCTGCTGAGCACAAATAATTATGATTGCTTGCATGCTAGATATAAAATAGACATTATTGTTTCAAGTCTAATGTTATAATCATGTTCAACATATCATTGATTGTTGCTTGTCACATACTATGTCTTATGTTATAATATTCATCATGATTATTGTTACCATGAAAGATTCATGAAAATCATGTTAGTAATCAAGTGGGGAGTAATCCCTTCATGTTATGATTTAAAGAATCATGCTTTATGTTAATGTCAACATCATGTTAATGGTCAAGTATTTGGAATTGAAATAGTCTTATTATGCTCCCGATTATGGACCTCAAAAGGGTCATTAAGGGCTTTCCTAGCATCAAGGGCTTTCCTAGCAATCATGTGCTCCTAAGGGGTCGTCACAGAGGGATGCATAAGATTTCTTTTCAATTCTTTATGTTAATAATGATGATTCAAGAATGCTTAAAGTTAATTCATGTCAATTTCCTTACATGTCAAGTATATTTACTTTGTTTATCTTATAAAGTGCCAGTACCGTTTACTGATGTGTTGTTTTTCTCTTTTGCATGGCTGGGGACGTGATGTCCCCAGGAGTTGGAGCAAGTAAGAACTCAAGAAGAGCAAGACAAGACTAGAAGACATCAAGGAGCTTTCTGGTGGGGTGCCATCCATTCTAGGCGATCCAATTATATAGAGTTGCTTATTATCATGTTTAGTGTCCCATGATTGAGGAATGATTAAAATTCTAGACTTGTTATTGTAATATGAATCTCAATGGTGAATTATTTGTTTACTTGCAATGATTACTCTTTTTGTGACAACCCTCCCCAAATTGCCAAGTACCCCACATTATGGATAATGTTGGGGATTAGGCTGTGCTTCCGCTGGTTATGTATGTAACCCTAGGGAGGGGTGTTACATTAATGGTATCAGAGCGAGGTTAAATGGATGGCCACCAAAGCTACAATTTGATTCATATGTTCTAACCCTAGGTTTATGTGACCCTTTTTCCAGATGGCCCCTAAGAGAGCAGACAAGGGAAAGGGTAATGATGATGGTGCTAGCTCTACTAGTGGGGAAGGTGGATCAAGAGAGAACAATAGGCCAACTATAGAAGATCTTGTCCAAGCACTCACCAATGTCCTAGCACAAGGCCAACCTCAGCCTAGGCATCATGAGCCCACTCTAGTAGACTTCTTAAAGATAAGGCCCGACTCCTTTTCGGGTGAAGGAGAAATTGATGTAGTCACCAAAGCTGAGGACTGGGTAAGAGGCATGGAGCATTGCTTTCGAGACATGGACTGCCCTCAACACTCTAGGGTTCGTTTTGCAACCCACATGCTCAAAGGGGCAGCCCGCACATGGTGGGAAAACCTCCTCAACTCAAGGGCAGGTGATGCACCTCCACTCACATGGGAAGGGTTCGTTGAAGCCTTCCAAGGGCATTATGTATCTGAAGCAATGATTGAGAAGAAGGAGCTAGAGTTTGCCAATCTAGCTCAAGTGGGTGACATGACTGTTACCCAATACGCCATGAAGTTCAGAGTCCTCCAAAAGTATGGCCATGATCATGATGAAACACGTAGAACAAAGAAATTCATCCGAGGACTCAAGCCCGACTTGAGTTTTGCTTTGTCAGGAAGAGGCCATAGAACCCTTCAAGCAGCCCTAGATGCAGCCCTAGAGCTTGAAGATCACCCTGGACGATCCTACAAGAAAGAAGTTCCCCAAAAGAACAACCAATACCAGCCTCCCAACAACCCTAAAAGAAAGGTACCTGAACCTACAGTTGAAGCTGAAAAGCCCCAATGTCCTACATGCAAGAAAAACCATGCAGGCCCATGCAGGTATGGTACGGGTGCATGCTACTATTGTGGAGAAATCGGGCACCTCAAGTCAAACTGCCCTAAGCTCACAAAGAAGGACCATGACCAGAACAAGGGCCACCCTCCACCTACCAAAAGACAAGCTAGGGTCTTCTCTATGGAAGTAGAGAAGGAAGATGAAGAGTGATGTAATAATTAGCTTACGTTCATTTGAACCTTTTTATGAAATGAATTCACTTTTGATGCGAATTTTATTCATGTGTTAATTATATGAAGAAGTAACAAGAATTCTAAGGTGGGTAGTACCCTAGGAAATTTCGAGGACGAAATTTATTTTAAGGTGGGTAGAATTGTCACATCCCAAACTTTCATATATATTTTAAAAGATATAATGGGACTTTTCCCAAATAATAATTAGTTGAGGGGTTTGATACAAAAAGGGCATGAAAATATCCTTTTAGAGAAATAAAGACTATATATATATATTTTCTCTCATATGCATGCTATAAATGAATTTCAATTAACACAAATGTTGAATATATGTTTTCCTTTTCACCTTTTCTCTCTCCTACAAAATAGCCATAAATCTTAGAGAAAGGCTATAAGGTGACTAGTTAATATTAATCTTGGAGTTATGACTCAAGAATTCAACAATAGGAGTCTTTTCAAATTATATTACCTTTAAATGAATTTTAATTGAGATATGGGAGTATGGACTGTAATATGTACAAAAACGAAATATAGCTTCACAAGAATATTCTAAAACTTCTTATTGGCCTATGGTTCAAATTTGAGCTCATTTGACCCTTGTTTGACCATCCAAATCGAATTTGAAATATTTGTATATGGTTTGACTAAGGAATTATTGAGAATTTCATTAATTGTCTTTATTTTCCGTAAGTTTCTGGTTCTATTGAATGTCACGCGCTACTTTTGCTTTTTTTCTCACGTGGGTACACAACCATCGTTGGATCACGATCCAACGATGCGCCTATCTTCTTCTTCCTCCGATTTTCTCGCGATGAGCAGCCGTTTCACAGGTTGTTACTCTCACAATCCCAATCTCCCTCGTCACTGCACCAAATCACACGATTCTTCCTCCACCTTGCTCGTCTCTCTCTCCCGTTTCTAATGAGCCATTACTCACCTTCCATCTCTCTCTGTTGACGAAACGCCCAACTAGGGCTTTACCTCCTCGCGAACCAGAGACTTGCAGCGGCTGAGGTAGCCATCCTCATGCCTATATAACCACTCCTAAAGCACCGACAACTCCCATAGATCATTTCTCCTCCTTCAATTTCACCTTTCATACCCTCAGAATCCCCGACCTACTCCATTCTACCTTCTGCCGACCTTGGCTCTGCCCAAGCCTGCTCCGGTACCGCGGGTCAAATTGGAAGTCAAGTAAGCTTCCCTGACCCCCATCGATCACCTTTCAATTGCTAGGTAACCCCGTGATTGGCCCAGTCACCACGCCCTATAAGCCAGTGATCATCCTCACCGGCAACTCACCGTATCGCCTCTGTTATGCTTCTCAGACTAGGAAATGATGCCTCAACCTTCTCCTGTCCACCGTGAAGATTTTCTGACTCTTAGCAGTTCACTGGTTCCTCGGCTTTGATGGTTTTCAACATCCGACTTCTTCCCCTGTTTTCCGTTGTTTTCTGACAACCCAGTACAACACTGGTGTGTTTGGTTTCGCGAGAAGGTGTCCGGCTTCAGTTGTGGATGATGAACTATTTCGCTTCGCCCCTCGTTGTCATTGCAGTGTGCTTCGTCCCCCTGCTGCTCGATCCCAACCTGTGCCCGCCATGGCTGGAGCAGGTTCCTGAGCTCCACTACCCCCCAACACCTGAGCCTTGGCTCGTTGGGTGCGGTTTCCCTTCAGGAACGCAATGGTCATGGTGACTCACTCAGTTGAGCACTGAAGTTGGCCCAAGATCGGAGCTTGCCAAGCTCCTGTCAATCGTTTTCTCGCCATGGTTTGGGCAGGAACAAACCAGGTCAGGAAATGACCTTGGTATCCCTACCCACCTATTTTGATGCATTTCACTGTCGAGGGTGTTTTAGGGATTTTGCCTTTTTCCCCTGGTTTAGCCGCGAACCTCAGAAGGCGATCTTCGTAGCTGAGTTGGCCGAGCCCGGTTGGTCCAGCTCAGACCCGGCCCACTGGCTTGGGTCAAGTTTTATCCACGTGGCTTTTCCCTATTTTCTCATTGGCCAGAATTTCAAAAATTCATAGTAATTCAACCGTTTGTCGGAAAATTATGAATAAATAGTCATTGGATTTGGTTTTTCGAGTAGAATACGATTTTAAGGTTTCTAGAACATGTTTTGATCTCCTGTTCTGATGTTTTGTTAGAAACCATGTTTGGACTCTTGAAACCCTAATCATGCATCAACATGATTAATGTGACCTTGGTCAACCTAGTTTTTCTTAAATATAATAATGTTGATTCATGAGACTGATCCGGGTACACTCAAGCCCTAAGTCACCTAAGATCAATACTATGTATTGATTAATTATGTTTAATGATTATGGACAGGTTTGTAGAGCTAAGTCAAGGGAAGGTTAGACCTAGATCTGACTCAAGGATCATCCTTGCTCCAAGGTAAACGGGCCATGCTGCTGAGCACAAATAATTATGATTGCTTGCATGCTAGATATAAAATAGACATTATTGTTTCAAGTCTAATGTTATAATCATGTTCAACATATCATTGATTGTTGCTTGTCACATACTATGTCTTATGTTATAATATTCATCATGATTATTGTTACCATGAAAGATTCATGAAAATCATGTTAGTAATCAAGTGGGGAGTAATCCCTTCATGTTATGATTTAAAGAATCATGCTTTATGTTAATGTCAACATCATGTTAATGGTCAAGTATTTGGAATTGAAATAGTTTTATTATGCTCCCGATTATGGACCTCAAAAGGGTCATTAAGGGCTTTCCTAGCATCAAGGGCTTTCCTAGCAATCATGTGCTCCTAAGGGGGCGTCACAGAGGGATGCATAAGATTTCTTTTCAATTCTTTATGTTAATAATGATGATTCAAGAATGCTTAAAGTTAATTCATGTCAATTTCCTTACATGTCAAGTATATTTACTTTGTTTATCTTATAAAGTGCCAGTACCGTTTACTGATGTGTTGTTTTTCTCTTTTGCATGGCTGGGGACGTGATGTCCCCAGGAGTTGGAGCAAGTAAGAACTCAAGAAGAGCAAGACAAGACTAGAAGACATCAAGGAGCTTTCTGGTGGGGTGCCATCCATTCTAGGCGATCCAATTATATAGAGTTGCTTATTATCATGTTTAGTGTCCCATGATTGAGGAATGATTAAAATTCTAGACTTGTTATTGTAATATGAATCTCAATGGTGAATTATTTGTTTACTTGCAATGATTACTCTTTTTGTGACAACCCTCCCCAAATTGCCAAGTACCCCACATTATGGATAATGTTGGGGATTAGGCTGTGCTTCCGCTGGTTATGTATGTAACCCTAGGGAGGGGTGTTACACCTGTCATGATCCTTGATAAAAGAATTAAAAAACTGAAAAAGAAAGACATATGTCTTGTGAAAGTTCTTTGGCATCACCGTGGCATTGAATAATCTACGTGGGAGCTAGAGGAATAGATGAGGAGGAAGTACCCTTTTCTTTTCTCTTGATGATTTAGGGGACGAAATCCCTGTTAGGGGTGGATAATTTGTAACATCCCTGACCTGGGTTATGATTTAACCCTAGATGTTTTGTTTAAGAAAGATAATTATATGATTGCTCTTATCTTTTGAAAAGTAATTAAGGATCAAGAGGAACTTATGTTTCAATTTTAGTCCTTTTTGAATAATGTTGAAAACAATGTTTTGCCCATTTTGGACTAAAGTGCAAATTACCCAAGTTGAGGGGTTAACTTACAAATGTTACATGGTAAAATGCTCCTCAAGTGTTATAGAATCATAAGAATGAGAATGATGCAGAGGTATGGCTTGTGAAAGCCTGAGCACCAAGAAAAAGCTTATTAAGCAATGTTTGTGCATTTATACCTAGTTTTGGTGTAATGTGTAATTTACCCAAAACCTAGGGTTCAATATGCAAAATACCACTTCTAGAGAGTCCCTAATGTTTCTTGGTATCAATTAGAGACAATAAAATCAGAGGGGCGTCTCATTTGAATCTCTTTGGAGGAGAGATAATCTTAAAATTAAAATAATCAAAATTTAAGCACAATTGAAACCCTGATTCAATTTAATGCAAAAATAAATATATTAATGGAAGTGCCCTTCAACCAAAAATGTGATGGTTGAATTTGTATAAGTGTGGAAGTCCTTGTGCCTTGCAATGGCACTGAAATATCTAAAGTGAGTGGAGAGCCCACTCACATTAGTTAAGGAAAAAGTAATATCCGCTAATTTTTGGATATTATTATTATATTGATTAATGTGCTTAATTTGTTTTCTTTTAATTCATGGATAAAGAAGAGTAATTTGAAGGGAAGTATGATGGCTTCATATGCAAGGAAGTGAGGGGGATAAGTGGCACCAATTTAAGGAATTGAAAGATTTTTATAACACTTTCTCTTTCTCTTGAAATTCCCTTACATATATCCCATTTTCCACCCACATGAAAGACTCTTTTTCAACTCTTCTTTCTTTACTTGCTTTGGCCGAAAACAAGGGATCTTAGGAGCAATAGGAGGACGTAACCCAACCTGTAGGCGAGCTCCTTAATCATCTTCAACCTTGATTTCATGGTGGAAATTGAAATTCAATGCTTATTTTCTTCTTTTCTCCAATCAATCTTCAACTTTAGCTATTCTTTTCACTCAAAGACTTGAGGACAAACATTGGGAAGTCGAGAAAGCTTCAATCACCATTGAATACGTGAAGCTTGAAGCTTGGATTCAACTTTTAAGGAGGGTTATATAACTTGAACCTTTAAATGTTATTATTGATTTTCCTTCTTTATCAGATTTTGATTCTTTCTTCTTTCCCGAATTTCCTTTTGATTAGTTAATGAAATCACCATAAGAATCATAGGAGATTTCGAAGGTTTGTAGCTTGAAGATGATGATGTCATATTATCTCACACCTCAATAAATATCATGTGAAAATGGTTTCAACTTTGATGACCAAACAGTCTCAAGACTGTTTGGTGATCAAACAGTTTCAAGACCGTTTGAGGGCAAATGGTCTCAAGACCTTTTGAGGTTAAATGGTCTCAAGAATGTTAGGGGTCAATTGCTGATATGGATGAATGAAGATCTAATGGTTCAAATTGATCTAATTATAATAGATTCAAGAATGGATGATCCATTGATTACAAACCCTAATCGGATTGATTGGTTGAAACCCTAAATTGATTGAGTCGATTTCTAGGTTGAATGGCCCAAACGGTCTCAAGACCGTTTGAGGGCTAACAGTCTCAAGACCGTTTGAGATCAAACGATTTCAAAACTGTTTGAGGTCAAGAGGAATCATGGATGGATGGAGATCCAAGGGTTACAAGTTGATCTACTTTCAATGGCCTTAATGTTGGATGGTTTAATGAGTGGAAACCCTAAATTGATTGATTAAGAAACCCTAATTGATCCATTCAGTTTCAAGGTGGTTTGGACCAAACGGTCTTGAGACCATTAATGTCCAAATGGTCTTGAAACTGTTTGGGATCAAACGGTCTTCAGTGCAAACGGTCTCAAAACCATTTGATGTTCAATCGATTTCAATGATGGGTTGTTCATTCGGTCTCGAGGTTCATTTGATCAAACAATTTCAAGGGTTGAAAGCACCAAACGGTTTCAAAACCATTTAAGGGAAAACGGTCTCAACCCTAGATGCCCAAACGGTTTCAAAACTATTTGGAGGGCAAATGGTCTCAACCCTAAGGTGGACAAACGGTTTCAAAACCGTTTGAAGGTCAAGGAGGTCAAAACTGTTTGAAGGTTCAAAAGTAACAAAATTGTTTGGTGACCTAATAGTCTCAAAGCTATGAAAGATCAATTAACTCTATGATTGTTAATGATGATAATTACAATGGTTGTACCTTTAAGGTACTTAAGTGATTAGTACCTTTTGAGTGGTTAACCTTTGATGCTGATGGAAGCAATATCTTAGTACATTATGCTAACCCTAAATGTATATGCTTGAATGAAGGGTTGACCTAATCTAATCAAGATTGAAGTAATCAACATCCTAGAGAGGATGAGAGAGAGGAATTCATACATATATAATAATCGTGTAGTGGTTAAGCCTCAACACTTTCAACATGAATATAATATGTAATTAGGGTATGATCCTCTTGATAAAGAGATCATGAAACCCTAATCGAGAAGGTTGATGAGCCCTCACCCTAATTTAGGGCAATGTTAGATGAAACCCTAATCTAGAGTAATGGTGTAACCCTAATCTAGGATGATGATATGAGAAATCCCAATTCAGGGTAATATAATAAAAAACCCTAATTCAAAAGGATGCTTCATGAAACCCTAATTTTGGGTAAAGTTACATGAAACCCTAATTTGGGGAAAAGTTATAAGGAACCTAAATTCGAGACAATGGTGTGAAACCCTAATCATGGGTGATGACATGTGAAACCCTAATTTTGGGTTATAGTGTATGAAACCCTAATCTTGGGCAATATTATGATAAACCATAACCCTAATTTTGGGTAATGGGATGAGTATTCCTAATGGACATGAAATGGGAAACCCTAACCTTAATAAGGGAATAG
Organism: Alisma plantago-aquatica; assembly: GCA_963693085.1. NCBI lineage: Eukaryota > Viridiplantae > Streptophyta > Magnoliopsida > Alismatales > Alismataceae > Alisma > Alisma plantago-aquatica. The sequence continues at coordinate 673,045,048 of OY856415.1, forward strand.
TGATCCTACCCTTACATTGCATAGTGTTGATATGTAATTGATATAACTGTTATCATGTGTAATGATCATGCAGGTAATCATGATATGATGAGCATAGCCAGGTATGAGCTATGATGTGTTAATTATTTAAATGCTTTATGGGCCTTGTGAGCCATTATATGCTTTGTTGCCTAGTAAGAGGTAACAAGAGATCAAATGGGCTTTGAGAGCCATGTGAGATGCTTGTATAGCCAGTATCATGTTTACCTTGGTCAGATGACTTGAAGGTATTAGTTACCTGATAAGTGGTAACAAGTGTTCTTTGATGAACTGCGGGTTTGAATACCCATATTTCATAATCATGACGATGAGCTGTTAAGTGATGAGAATGTCCATGATGAGATAAGGGATTGAGATCCCAATATTTTGTAAAGTTTTGAAAAGTACTTGATAGAAGTATTACACATTCTTTGTAGCTTTTGTCATAATAGTTGATGTTTGGAAACTTGTTTGATGCTAAAAGAATATGTAATACACTTAATTAATCAAGTGAAATCTTATCATGTAGAGCCCTGACCATAGATCCATCATCATCAGTAATTGGTGATGGAGAAACATGTTTTCCTATGAGAATTCCTGGAATGCATATTTTTGAATATGTGGGGGTAATGGGCGAATATATCCGTATGCCTCACAGGAATGGCTGCAGGCCATATCCTATGCACAGGAATGGTTATAGACCATATCCCAATAAGAGTATGGCTTTGGGCCATAACTCCACAATACCAGACATCGGCTAAGGGCCATATCCTGAAGAGAGTATATGCTACGAGCTATAACTCTATAGTGAAGTTACCAGTATACCCTGGAAAGCTATTTAGCAGAGACACAAGATGTCCTGCATAAGATCTCATACTGATTGAGATAAGGGAGGTTATGGAAAATCCAACTCTTCCTTAACCTATGTATGGTACCGATTTTGATTTCGCAATGGTCGATTGGAGTATGAGAGGTATATCTCATCTCCTCAGGGCTTAAGTATGATTGTAAAATGTAATCAGCCATGTAGCGTATCTGCTTAAGGTTGAAATACGAGAATCATTGGTTGATGTTACCTTGCATAGCATGTCCTAGATGGATAAATGTTATACATGTTCTTCAATTCCTTATTGGATAAGTGACATGCTGCTTTATCAAGTTATAGATGAAATGCTTTGAATAAAAATATTGCTCTAATCTGTTTAGACATTGATTTATCTGATGTTGAATATATTTGATTCCCCTGCTCAATTTTATTCTACTAAACTGCAGTAATAATGTTTCTAGCGGAGAGTTATATCTCTCGTTGGGACAATTTTCAATTGTCTCACCCCCGTGGGATCTGACTTTTTAGGTAGATGCAGAAGAAGAGGTAGAAACCCTATAGCAGGAGAAGAGCAGCAACAGAAGCAGCAATAGGGACAACAGTGATATTCCAAGGGGAGGCACTAGCTGTCATATTTTGTATAGAGAGTCCTATGTGTCGTCTCTGTACTCTCAGGTCCTTGGAGTTAGTAGTTAGTACTTTTAATGAATTGATCTAAGATTTTGGCTTGATGCCTCGAAGTTTTTATGTTGTCTATGTATAGTTTTAACAAGGTAGTTGATGCTTGTAACCCTCGAGAAGAGACGGTACATGATATGTACTTATGAACCAGGATGTAAATGAAATATATTGGTTCTTGATAAAAGAGTTTTCCTGTGTTTGGATCTCTTTCTAAATGGTTTTAATTTTTAGTGATTTTCAGTAATCCACTGTTTAATGATCACTTCCGCTTAGTTAATGATGTTTTGTCCAACGATGCATAACAATTAGTGGTATCAGAGCTCTAGGTTTGCTGAGTCTACAGAGACATAGGATTAAGGTTGTTGAGTCTGTTCTAGTGTCTTCCAGTTATCTGATAGTGTCTCCTGCTCACATAGGAGGAGAAGAAGAACTTAAAGATGTCTGGATCACACGAAGAACATGCTTCTGAGAGCAACATTGCTACACCAGGAAGAGGTGTAAGGGATCAGGATAGGGAGGAACCAGTACCTGAACATTTCCAGCTTAACCAAGTTGCACTAGAAAACCCAGCTTTTCATGATCTGTTTGGGCAGTTCATGGCAACCATGATGCATATGGAGGATAGGATGCCACCACCTGCACTTAGGGAAACAGCTCACCATGAAGGACAGGGAGTCAACAAGACTTTCGAATGACTTTGCCGGGTTGGAGCCACAAATTATGCTGGTACAGCTGACCCAACAGATGCTGATTTATGGTTGACTGAGTTGAAGAAGGCCTTTAGAATCCTTAATATCCCTAAAGCAGAAAAGGTGAGGCATGCAGTGTACCTTCTAAAAGGGACTGCTGGCCGCTGGTGGATAATAGAAGAGGGTCAGAGGCCAGGTGTTGAAATCAGATGGGAAGAATTTCAATGAGAATTCGTCAGTAGATACTTCCCCAAGACGTTTCTAGACGAGAAGATCTCTCAATTTGAGAGGTTAAGGAAAGGATCAATGAACATTAGTGAGTATGAAGCTAAGTTCGTGAAGCTTTTGCAGTTCTATCTGCATATGGCAGCTACTGATGAAGAGAGAATTTGACATTTTAAGAAGGGGTTGAACGCTGAATTGACTACTCCTGTGTCTACTTTAGAGAACAAGGAGAGGTTCACCACCTTCGTGGAGTCTGTGAGATGGATAGAAAGTTCGGTGATTGAGAAGCGTCAGACTAAGAGCAATAAGGTTTATACTCAGTTCCAAGGACAAAGTCCGAGAGTTTTAAGAAACCAAGGTTTTCTGCACCAGCAACACCACCAAGGTTCAATACCCAGATGCAATGGACGTCAAGTAGGGGTAGGGGCCGTAGTTTTCCTCCAAATAGATCCCCTAGTACTGCATCAACGTCAGCAACTTGACCTTTTAGACCATATCAAGAGAATAGAATCTGTCATCAGTGTAGACAGGTAGGACATCTAGCAAGGGATTGTCCAACTGGAAACACAATGGTAACCCAACCACTAAGGCAGAGTCAACAAGGTCATCATAGGAAATAGATTTTGAGTGGTGCTAGAGGACGTGGACAAGCATCCCAAGCTGGTTTGTCGGCACCCAACAATCGAGCACAAGTTCAAAAGCAAGCAATGATGAGATTCTATGTGATGAATCAACCCGAAGCAGTAGTCAACCCTCGAGTTGTGACATGTCAGATGGAACTATTTCATTATGATATGTCTTCATCCTACTTCGTATCTGTTTTGATTGATCTGGGTGCTACACATTCCTTTATCACTCAAAAAGTGATCCTTGACTGCAATATGACTATTAATCATAGAGCAGATAACGTGTTGTTAGAAACCCCTTTGCTTGGATCTATAGTGCTGCGGAAAGTGTGTTCTCCCTGCATTCTTTCCTTTTCTGGACATCACATTCAGGTGGATATTATACCACTTGAGATGCACATGTTCGATATAATCCTTGGGATGGACATCCTAGAAAAATATAAGGTTGTCTTGGATTGTGATTCCAAGCAAGTTGTGTTCGCAGATGACGGTGACACATGGATCTTTCAAGGAGATAGAAAGATTCTTCCAACCTGTCTAGTGTCAGCCATGGTAGCTGAGAAGCTGATGAGACAATGATGCTTTGCATTCTTGGCACATGTGGTAGATACCAAAATAGAGAGTTCTAATCTTTCTGAAGTTCTGATAGCTAGGGGGTTTGAAGATGTGTTCCCTGAGGAACTTCCAGGTGTTCCTCTGCCTCGAGAGATTGATTTTGAGATTAATCTAATCCCGAGCATGCAACCAATAGCACAAACACCATATAGAATGGCACCTACTGAGATGGCAGAGCTCAAGAAACAACTGCAGGAGTTGCTTGAGAAAGGTTTTATCCGACTGAGTACTTCACCATGGGGTGCTCCAGTTCTCTTTGTTAAGAAGAAGGATGGATCAATGTGGTTATGCATTGATTACAAACAGTTGAATAAAGTAACCATAGAGAACAAGTATCCTTTGCCAAGGATTGATGACCTATTTGATCAGTTGCGTGGTGCAACTATCTTCTCTAAGATAGATCTGAGGTCGGGATATCATCAGTTGCGTATCAAGGAGAGTGACATACCTAAGTCTGCCTTTAGGACAAGGTATGGTCACTATGAGTTCATAGTTATGTCGTTTGGACTAACTAATGCACCATCTACATTCATGGAACTCATGAATAGAATCTTTCGGTCTTTTCTTGATCAGTTCATAGTAGTCTTCATAGATGACATCTTGATATACAGTAGAGATGCTCAACAACATGAGCAACACCTCCGTCATGCTTTAACTTTGCTAAGAGAGCATAAGTTATATGCTAAGTTTAGCAAATGTGAGTTCTAGTTACCAGAAGTTTCTTTTCTAGGACACATAATATCTGCCTTAGGTATCCATGTTGATCCTAAGATGGTAGAATCTGTCCTGCAATGGGAACATCCAAAGACACTGACGGAGATACGCAATTTCCTAAGACTGGCGGGATATTATAGGAGGTTCATTAAGAACTTCAGTTCTATAGCTTTACCCCTAACCAAGTTGACCAGGAAGGAGGTTCCTTTTGTCTGGAATGACAAGTGTCAACATTCTTTCCAGCTATTGAAAGAAAGGTTAACAAGTGCACCTGTGCTGGTGTTACCTGAGCAAGGGAAGGGGTACATAGTTTTCTGTGATGCATCTAAGAATGGTCTAGGATGTGTGTTGATGCAGGATAATCAAGTGATTTCTTTTGCCTCTTGACAGCTTAAGAAACACGAGGAGAATTATCCGACACATGTTCTAGAGCTAGCTGTTTTGGTTCATGCTTTAAAGATCTGGAGATATTATCTCTATGGAGAAACATTCCAGATTTTCACAGACCATAAGAATCTAAAATATATCTTCTCACAACATGAGTTAAACATGAGACAACGCCGCTGGATGGAGTTAATCAAGGACTACGATTGTACAATTAATTATCATGCAGGGAAGGCTAATGTAGTGGCTGATGCACTAAGTAGGAAATCATCATCACCAGCCTTAGATAAAGCACAGTTGAACTCCTTAGTGTTCTTTAAAAGAGATATGCTTATCTCCTTGAGGCAAAACAATGTACAACTTAAGGTATCGTGGTTAGCCGGGCTGTTAGCTGAGATGCAAGTGAAACCTACTCTGAGACAACAGATTAAAGAAGCACAACAAGGTGATGTTGTGGTTCAGCAGATCATGTCAGAGTATGGTAATGAGAAACGGGATGGCTTTAATGAGTCATAGGATCAGGTAGTCTGTTACCATGATACGATGGTAGTACCTGATGCCAATGACTTAAGGAAGTTAGTCTTGGAGGAGGCTCATTCTTCGATGTATGCAATGCATCCAGGGAGCACCAAAATGTATCGTAACTTGAAGGATATGTATTGGTGGCATGGTTTGAAGAAGGATGTAGCTAAGTTTGTTATGCGATGTCCGGTGTGTCAGCAGGTTAAAGATGAACATCAAAAGCCCACAAGAACAATGCAACCTTTACCTATACTACAATGGAAATGGGATCATGTGACCATGGACTTTGTGGTTGGTTTGCCTAGAACAACCAAAGGTCATGATTCCATATGGGTGATAGTTGATAGGTTGACTAAGACACCACATTTCCTTCCTGTCAAAACAACCTACACTACTGAGAAACTTGCACACACACACACACACACACACACACACATATATATATATATATATATATATATATATATATATATATATATATATATATATATATATATATATATATATAGATGAGATAGTGCGGTTGCACAGGGTTTCAGCTACTACTATTTCTGATAGAGGTCCCCAGTTCACGAGTCATTTTTGGGAACAACTACATAAAGCTTTGGGTACGCAGTTAAGGTTTAGTACTACCTTTCACCCATAGAGAGATGGACAATCTGAGAGGACCATACAAACCTTGGAGGATTTGCTTAGGGTATCTGTCCTTTAGTTTGTAGGAAGTTGGGATCTACACCTGAGCTTTATAGAATTTTCTTACAATAATAGCTATCAACATAGCATTGATATGGCACCATATGAAGCTTTATATGGTAAACGTTGTAGATATCCTTTATGTTGGTATGAAATAAGAGAATATCAACTTTTGGGTCCTGAGCTAGTGCAACAGACAACTGAGAAGATTAAAGTAATCCAACAACAATTAAAGACTGCACAAGATAGACAGAAGTCGTACGCCAACAAACGGTGAAGACCTTTAGAATTCCAAGTTGGAGACAGAGTATATCTCAAAGTCTCACCTTGGAAAGGTGTCCTTAGATTTGGAAAGAAGGGAAAGTTAGATCCTATATTTATGGGGCCTTATCCAATCATTGAACGGATTGGAAAGGTAGCCTATAAGCTGGAGTTGCCACCTGAGCTACATAAGTTGCATCCAGTGTTCCATATCTCCATGTTGAGAAAGTGTCATCCTGACACAGAGTTAGTTTTGCAACCCGTGGAGGTAGAATTAAATGATGATATATCTTATGTTGAAGGACCTGTGATGATCCTTGATAAAAGAATTAAAAAGCTGAAAAAGAAAGACATATGTCTTGTGAAAGTTCTTTGGCATCACCATGACATTGAAGAAGCTACGTGGGAGCTAGAGGAAGAGATGAGGAGGAAGTACCCTTCTCTTTTCTCTTGATGATTTCGGGGACGAAATCCCTGTTAGGGGTGGATAATTTGTAACATCCCTGACCTGGGTTATGCTTTAACCCTAGATGTTTTGTTTTAAAAAGATAATTATATGCTTGATCTTATCTTTTGAAAAGTAATTAAGGCTCAAGAGGAACTTATGTTTCAATTTTAGTCCTTTTTGAATAATGTTGAAAACAAAATTTGCCCATTTTGGACTATAGTGCAAATTATCCAAGTTGAGGGGTTAACTTGCAAATGTTACATGGTAGAATTCTCCTCAAGTGTTATAGCATCAAAAGAATTAGAATGATGCAGAGGTATGGCTTGTGAAAGCCTGAGCACCAAGAAAGAGCTTATTAAGCAATGTTTGTGCATTAAAACATAGTTTTGGTGTAATGTGTAATTTACCCAAAACCTAGGGTTCAATATGCAAAATGCCACTTCTAGAGAGTCCCTAATGTTTCTTGGTATCAATTAGAGACAAGAAAATCAGAGGGGCATCTCATTTGAATCTCTTTGAAGGAGAGAGAATCTTGATATTAAAATAATCAAGATTTAAGCACAATTGAAATCTCGAGTCAATTTAATGCAAAAATAAATATATTAATGGAAGTGCCCTTCAACCAAAAATGTGATGGTTGAATTTGTATAAGTGTGGACGTCCTTGTGCCTTGCAATGTCACCGAAATATCTAAAGTGAGTGGAGATCTCACTCACATTAGTTAAGGAAAAAGTAATATCTACTAATTTTTGGATATTATTATTATATTGATTAAGGTGCTAAATTTGTTTTCATTTAATTCAAGGATAAAGAAGAGGAATTTGAAGGGAAGGATATATGTCTTCACATGCAAGGAAGTGAGGGGGATAAGTGGCACCAATTTAAGGAATTGAAGGATTTTTATAACACTTTCTCTCTCTTGAAATTCCCTTACATATATCCCATTTTCCACCCACATGAAAGACTCTTTTTCGACTCTTCTTTCTTTCCTTGCTTTGGACGAACTCAAGGGAGCTTAGGATCAACATGAGGAAGTACCCCAATCTGTAGGTGAGCTCCTTAATCATCTTCAACCTTGATTTCATGGTGGAAATCGAAATTCAATGCTTATTTTCTTCTTTTCTCCATTCAATCTTCAACTTTAGCTATTCTTTTCACTCAAAGACTTGAGGATGGACATTGGGAAGTTGAGGAAGATTCAATCACCATTGTAGACGTGAATCTTGAATCTTGGATTCAACTTTGAAGGCGGGTTATATAACTTGATCCCTTAAATATTATTATTGATTTTCCTTCTTTATCAGATGTTGATTCTTTCTTCTTTCTCGAAATTCCTTTTGATTAGTTGATGAAATCACCATAAGAATCATAGAAGATTTCGAAGGTTTGTATCTTGAAGATGATGATTTCATCTTAGCACACACCTCAATAAATATCATGTGCAAACGGTTTCAACTTTGATGACCAAACGGTCTCAAGACCCTTTGGTGATCAAACGATCTCAAGACCGTTTGAGGTTAAACAGTCTCAAGACCATTTGGGGTCAATTGCTGATGTGGATGAATGAAGATCCAATGGTTCAAATTGATCTAATTATAATGTATTCAGGAATGGATGATCCATTGATTACAAACCCTAATCGGATTGATTGGTTGAAACCCTAAATTTATTGAGTCGATTTCTAGGTTGAATGGCCCAAACGGTCTCAAGACCGTTTGAGGTCAAATAGTTTCAAAACCGTTTGAGGTCAAGAGGAATCATGGATGGATGGAGATCCAAGGGTTACAAGTTGATCTACTTTCAATGGCCTTAATGTTGGATGGTTCAATGAGTGGAAACCCTAAATCGATTGATTAAGAAACCCTAATTGATCCATTTGGTTTCAAGGTGGTTTGGACCAAATGGTCTTGAGACCATTTGAGTCCAAACGGTCTTGAAACCGTTTGGGATCGAACGGTCTTCAGACCGTTTGGAGGGCAAACGGTCTCAAAACCGTTTGATGTTCAATCGGTTTCAATGATGGGTTGTTCATTCGGTCTCAAGGTTAATTTGATCAAATTGTTTCAAGGGTTGAAAGCACCAAACAGTTTCAAAACTGTTTAAGGGCAAACGGTCTCAACCCTAGATGCCCAAATGGTTTCAAAACAATTTGGAGGTCAAACGGTCTCAACCCTAAGGTGGACAAACAATTTCAAAACCGTTTGAAGGTTCAAAAGTATCAAAACCATTTGGAGACCTAATAGTCTCAAAGCTATGAAAGATCAATTAACTCTATCATTGTTAATGATGATAATTACAATGGTTGTACCTTTAAGGTACTTAAGTGATTAGTACCTTTTGAGTGGTTAAGCTTTGATGCTTATGGAAGCAATATCTTAGTACATTATGCTAACCCTAAATGTATGTGCTTGAATGAAGGGTTGACCTAATCTAATCAAGCTTGAAGTAATCAACATCCTAAAGAGGATGAGAGAGAGAGAGAGAGGAATTCATACATGTATAATAATCATGTAGTGGTTAAGCCTCAACACTTTCAACATGAATATAATATGTAATTAGGGTATGATCCTTGATAAAGAGATCATGAAGCCCTAATCGAGAAGGTTGATGAGCCCTAACCCTAGTTTAGGGAAATATTATATGAAATCCTAATCTAGGGTAATGGTGTAACCCTAATCTAGGGTGATGATATGAGAAATCCCAATTCAGGGTAATATAATGAAAAACCCTAATTCAAGAGGATTCTTCATGAAACCCTAATTTTGGGTAAAGTTACATGAAACCCTAATTTGGGGAAAAGTTATAAGGAACCTAAATTCGAGACAATGATGTGTGAAACCCTAATCATGGGTGATGACATGTGAAACCCTAATTTTGGGTTATAGTGTATGAAACCCTAATCTTGGGCAATATGATGATAAACCATAATGGGATGAGTATTCCTAATGGACATTAAATGGGAAACCCTAACCCTAATAAGGGAATAGTGATCCTACCCTTACATTGCATAGTGCTGATATGTAATTGATATACATGTTATCATGTGTAATGATCATGCAGGTAATCATGAGATGATGAGCATAGCCAGGTATGAGCTATGATGTGTTAATTATTTAAATGCTTTATGGGCCTTGTGAGCCATTATATGCTTTGTTGCCTAGTAAGAGGTAACAAGAGATCAAATGGGTTTGAGAGCCATGTGAGATGCTTGTGTAGCCAATATCATGTTTACCTTGGTCAGATAACATGAAGGTATTAGTTACCTGATAAGTGGTAACAAGTGTTCTTTGATGAACTGCGGGTTTGAATACCCATATTTCATAATCATGATGATGAGATGTTAAGTGATGAGAATGTCAATGATGAGATAAGGGATTGAGATCCCAATATTTTGTAAAGTTTTGAAAAGTACTTGATAGAAGTATTACACATTCTTTGTATCTTTTGTCATAATAGTTGATGTTTGGAAACTTGTCTGATGCTAAAAGAATATGTAATACACTTAATCAATCAAGTGAAATCTTATCATGTAGAGCCCTGACCATATATCCATCATCGTTAGCAAGTAATAACTTAACGATTTTGGATCTTGACTCACTAGAAGATTTTTCACTACAATCTTATGAATTGTTAGTGTGTTTGGAAATATGGGCACAAAGTATAGCAGCGGAAATAAAAAATTAATCTATTTCCATAACAACAAGATCGTGTCAACTACTATGAAATAGGAAGGATGGTTTTAGCGAGTTACACTTGGTCTTGGAGCAAGTCCAGTGACAAAACTCGCTTCCTTGCAACGTCAACTAGTTGCTATTGGACGGTGGTTGTGCAACTCCTAGTCTTCACCACGAACAAAGAACAAAATGCCTCCTTTAGCAACTCTAGTGGTCTTGCCACAGACTGCAGGTTTACTCTTCTCTCCAAGCAGTAGCCAAAGGATAGAGTAGTCCACACAGACTAATTAGAACTCTTGTCATTCACCAAGAACAAACAGGAAGAAGTTGTCCCTCCCGTTGGTGTACTAGTCAGCAACCTGCTCTCCCAACAACAACGATCACCAATTCTTTCTCTCCCGTAGCTATCCCTCCTTGTCAGGTAGGACTTTCTTGGACTCTCTCAGTTACCACAACCATAGAGGACAATATTTGTCAGAGGAATTGATTCTCAATTGTATGTGTTGTATCTTAAGAATCCCCCAGTTAAAGCTGTAAATGGGTATGGGTATACCCGTGTACCCGTAAAACTATACCTGCCAAAACCCGTCATGGGTCCAGTTTTCTAGACCCACATACCCGCATACCTGTACTGTCCCGGTTCCAATAATGGGTATAGATATACCCATACCCCCTATACCCGTGTACCTGTAAATATAAATAAATAAATATAAATTTATACATTTATATATAAGTTTGTTAGAATCTATGGCTAAGAAACCACTCGACATTATCTAACGGTGGATATTTCTAACCTAATGTAGCCTAAAGATTAAAACTGTTGTCCCCTAACCCACAGACTTTCAGCTCCCCTCCCCTCTAATTCTGCTTTCCACAAAGCGAGCAGACAAAGATAGAGCTAGGGCAGCCTCCAGGCTCCAGCCAGAGCCACCTCTCTATCCGCCTCAACTGAGCACCCTGGCCTCAGTCTGTCGACATCGAGAAGATCCTCTCCTTAGGTGTGGCTATCCCGGTCATCTTCAAGCCGCCCACCTGCTTCAGCCCCTCAACCACCCAATTGTTATAACCCCAGTTTTCCAAAATATGTAATGAGATTGTGAAACTCCTTTTTAAAAATAAATGAAATCCGTGATTGATGTGATGAGTTGAATTAAATGGATTTTGTGTTTGATAGCTTGTATGTTTTCTAATTGGGCCTTATTGGCCACTGAGCCCAATTGAAGGAGAAAAAGAAAAAGATTAAAAGAATACATAAAGAAATAAATGAAATAAGAACAAAAGGCTAAGGAATGATTTCCCAAAAATAGTTTTTCGAGCTAATGGATTCCTTTGGGATTAAGGAACTCAGAATTAGGAAATAATGATAAAGGGAATAGAAAAGGTATGGAAAATATAAGAAATTAAATGATAACTTGCAAACCAAGAAAAGGGATCGTACTTTTAAGATAATAACTTCAAATTTTATAGGATGGAAGATAAAAATATAATTTAGTTTCCCTCAAAATTTGAGTAGGAAAGGAGTTACCATTTGTGAGTTATGAATTTTACAAGTTGCCTTTGAATTAGGAATGCAATTCAAAATTAATTGGGAATTTGTTTCCTTTTGATCAAACACGCGTGATGAGAGCCCTTGGATTTAGATCCAATGGGTGCTGCTCATCGTTTAGAATCCTAGTTGGACGCAGACTCTGCGTTACAAGGGGGATCTTTCCCATGATTTTTCTCACAATCAAGTGCATCTGCACTTACGATTCTTGTCCCATTAGATTCGGGATATCCTGGCAAAGGATCTAGACCCTGGTTTTACCAGGTTTTGACCTAATCTCGTGAAACGCCCAATTTATCTAGTTGTCCAGATCGGTTAGGATTGGGACTCCTCTCAGGGATGCCTTATAAAAAGGGTATCACATGAACCCTCTTGAGGTTGTGATCGTTTACGACTTCTGATCGAGCTCCGAACCCCTGTCTTCTTCCCGATCATCTGGGCTCTGGCAAGGGCGCCGCCGCAGCGCGAGCAGCAAAGAAAGAGGAAGACGACGAGCAGTTGTCATTCGATTAAGATCAAACGGAGCAAGGAAGGGCCGGCTGAATTATTTTGCCCAAAGTCGTGGGCCGATCGATCGAGAGCCCACCGTGGACTCAACTAAATCCAACGGACGGGGCATGCTTCAAAAATAGTGGAGACGTGCTACGCTGAGCGTCAGATCCGGAGGAGGACCACGGGCGCAGCAATCCAATGACTCACAAAAATTGGTAATTTCGCCTCTCTACAGAATATTCAAGAAAAGGGGTTTCTTTGCAAAATTCGTAATAATAGCTAGGAACCTCATATGACAAAACTTTGTATATGAAAGTTGTGTAGAAAAATATGAGGAATCCGATAAAAATGGTTTTAGAACCTAGTTCTTCTCTGTTTTGCAAAAGTACCCTAATTTTCTAATAAAGTGTATTAAAAATTGATGAGAAACCCTAATTGAGTGTTAAGAGTGTAATTTGGTAAATCAATAGGTCAAATTGATAAGTTTAACCCTGTTAATGATAAAAGTGGTTTGACTATCCGTTTGATGCAAAGATGCTTAATTAGAGTTGTAATACCTAAAAGAAGGTTAATTTACATGGAAACCCTAATTTGGGATAAAAGGAGATAAAAATCATATTTATTTGGAATAAGATAATCAGGTGCTTAATAAAGATCCTAAAACTTTGTAATAGAGAAACAATGAGAAATTAGGGGTTTTATGTAGTTGATAAATTAAGGATGATAATTAGGAAAGAAGAAGTAAAAACCCTAATTTCTGAAGGAACCCTAAAATTGGAATTGAAATCCTAAGTAATGTGATGAAATTGAATAAATATTAATAAAAGGAAAATTGTACTTTTATTTCAGGATTTCTCTTCCTCATTGCTTGCTTGATTGGGTTCCTCTGCATTTTTGATTCTTTCTTGAAATCTGCAACCAAAGGTATGTGGTTACGCTTATGAATATCTCGATATAGATTTCTGAGGTTTTCCGAGATTTTCACCGATGACTTGAATAAACTGTTGGATGTCTATTTATTTCATGCAACTATAAAGTGGCTATGATTATCACTATAATTTGTGCATATATAACAGGCTAGATCCGGGTCCACCTCTGTTGCTTTGAAAAGGCTAAAAAAGGGGTAATCCTAGAGCAAGGTCTAGGTTACCTTAGAAACTGGGCTACCTACGTGTAGTGCGATGAGACTCTTTATCGTACCATGAGTTAAGGAGTGGTCTACCTATGAGTAGTTCCATGTGACTCAACCCTGGAAACTGGTTCACTTGATAGGTGGATCATGAGGGGTTTAATGGGGACAGCACAGAGGATAGGGTACCCTTGGATCGGGGAGTTATATTTAAAGCGTAATCTTGGTTGTTAAATGATTAATTGAATGAATATGTTGTTATCATAGTTGCACATTTATTGTTTCCCCCACATACCAGCTTCTTGCTGACTGACATTTTGTTTGTCGGTGTTTTAGGTACAAATGAAAAGAACAAACAGTAAAGTGGCATACATGAAACTAAATGAGAAATAATGTACACAGGAGGATTAGTTAGATTAGTATCTTCATGGATAGAAGTTTAGAAATCCCAGTTTTTGAAAGGTAAGTAAGGTTTTTATTTTATACCTATTTTCAGTATAGTTGGTAGAATTTAATAATTGTTAATGATTATTTGTCGAACCTTTGATCTGGGTTATTGGTTAACGGCTCTGTCCTTTCGATCTTCCTTAATTGGGGGTTAGCGGGAAGCGGGGTCGTTACAATTGGTATCAGAGCATAGGTTCCTCATTTAATCTTTAATAATTATTAAATTTTACAAATTCTGTAGAACCCAAGGGAGTTATTAGAGGATTATCTGAAAGATGGAGGTGTCTAGAAAAGGATCACGACCGGGGGCTGGAAATATTTTCCTCCGCACCGCTAGTCGGAATACGAGGACTCCCAGATCCATGTGACTGCCTGGCCAAAGTCTTAGGGTATGAATCGAAATAAGATACCTTTAGGACTCTCTCATCTTGTTCATCCCTTCTCAACTCCAATTTGATTAAGGACCTAAAGGATTAGGGTTTCCTCTCTCTTCTCCTCACCCTTTTGAGGTATGGGTAAGGTTGATAAGGATTAAGGAATCCTCCACCAAATTAATAAAAAGCATGTAAATAAGATGTCATGGACATAAGCTTAATAGAGTAAGCGTAAAGGAATAGATACATGCTTAGGTCGTATGACATGAGTTGTCATTGCCCTCAGGAGAGACCTGAGGATAAACCTCCTTGGTAGGAAGATGAGTAGAGAGAGTTAGTCTTGGAGGTAGAGACCTCCATTAAAAGTAGAGACCTAGCAAATCTTTTGAGGATGATGTTAACCCTAACCCTAAGTGAAGGTTAGAGGGAAAGATGACATGATGAGTTAGATGTCATGATGAGCATGCCCTGGATGCCATATGAACCATGAGAAGTTGATGACCGAATACCTTGGCAACCCAACCCTGGGAAGGGTCGTGCAGGTTAGAATGAAGGATAGCTCCTCCATGGATAAAGCTAGAGAATAATCTATAGAAACCCTATGAGCTTAGGAAAGTAGGGTATAGCTTACACCCAGTGTATGTCAGTAGTGCTGACAGTAGGATGAAACCCTAGAAAAGGATCCTGACAGATGGCTTATGAGATAAGCATAAGGGATTATGGATGATCTTGAGTAAACATAAGTTTCAGCATAGGCTTCACCCGCATAGAGGTATGCCTGTGAGCTTGATCCTTCGTGGAAAGAGGACCTCTAGTAGTAAGGTTGGATGTGGAGTTAGCTCTAGAGAGAAAAAGCGGGACTCAAGCAAGGAGGTTGGAAGCTTAGACTCCGAGATATAAGAAACAGTGGGCAGTTGAGGATGATGCGACCTAAGTGGATGATAGTGGTTGCCTTACATTTGATCCCTGAAGATAGTTGATATCTTGGTTGCCTTTAGAGGAACCAAACCTAAGAAAGAGGATGAGTCTGCTGGTACCTCTGTGCCTATGGTATAGGTGTTTACCTCCTGAGATAGGGAGAAGAGTTTCTTAGATTTGGAGAGGTATAGTAGCAGGATGTCAGGCCTTGTACCTTGTTGGTTGTCCTTAAGGAGGACCCAACTTTAAGTGTTGCTCGAGTTGAAGGATGACAAGGAGTGCATGTCATGCCTTTTACATGCTTGGTTCGTGGTTAAGAGATAGAGCATACACTTGGACACCTACAAGTGAACCTAGGGTTCCTAGGCCTAAGAGGGGAAGTGGTATACCTAATACTCATGGTGAGAATTTAGTTGCTATAGTTTTGAGCATGGTACTCCTCATTTGTAAAGGTAAAAGAAACCCCTTAAGTCAAGGGTATGTTTGGTGAACCCCCTCACAACTAAGTTGGTCTAATGTTGAGGCTAAAAACAAGTGTGACCTAGCATGTTTTAGTAGGTACGCTTGTGCCTTAGTAGTTGCTAGATTAAGCATGCTCATTTGAATGTAAACCCTAAGGACGTTTGTGACCTTTGTTATCAAGGCGTAGTTTCCTCCCATCCTGGGAGAGGGACCCTTTGGTAGGGTGTATACCCATTGGGTTGGTTTTGAGGTAACCTAAGGAGGTTTCATAGGATCTTGAGAAGCTAAGTGAAGAGTACGTGGCATGAGGATGAACTTATAGACCCATAGATCACCATCTTTATGTGCATGTGGATGTATTACCATGGAGGTAACCAGTATGGGGCTTGACCAAGGTAGGCAGGTTACCATGATCCCTATGAAAGGATGAAAGTTAGCCCATGAATGCAAGAAGGGAGATGATGAATGCTTGGGTAAGGTTCTAAGTTGGACATGTACTATAATAGAATCCTAAGTCTATCCTAGGGTCAGGTAGGGATAAGACTGATGAAAGAAGGAGTTGTCTAATTCCCCAGTTGCACATAACCATAGGGTCGGGAGGTAACAACTATCATTGTCTGAGGGCCATGGGTTAGGAGATTGATCACCTTCATGAACTCATGGGACCCAAAGGGCAGATGAGTAGGGCACTCCCTTGATGCATGAGGGAAGAAGGATGACCCCAAAAGAGCCGATACCTTATAGACCTAGAGGAGATGACCAAGGATATAAACCTCAGTAGGTTTGAGACCAGTTTTCCATGGAAGTAACTTTGATATCGAAATGTCTGTGATGTAAAGACATAGGTGGCACGTTGCAACTTAGATGTAAAGGTGTAATAGCAAGGTGGGATGTACCATCTCTACTCTTGGAACAGGAAGAACTCTGTATTTGGACTGCAGCCAAATGCTTATTTCCTCTTGTTATGGGGGTGAGAGATAGGACATTACACATGCCATACACCAAGGATAAGAGATGATGTAGGTTGGAACGTTGCCACGAGACATGGGGACAAAGAAGATAACATACCCTGGTAAAGTAAATAATACATGGATGGTTTGCGAATACTAAGAGGAATGAGGTAGTCACCTTATGAGGATGTTCATGAGATATGAGTCATACAAGATTAAGTTTGATCACCAAGAAGATGAGCTCAAAGTGTTCTTAATGAAGATAGACAGAGAGTTTAAGGTGAGACAATAAGTGAAATACATGGAAGTGTATGTCTTCAATGTTACCTAATACCTAAGGATGTGAAGTGGTTGAGATATAGCTGCCTAGTTTGGCTAGAAGAGGTTGTTAGCCTGACCCTAAGCTTGGAAAGAAGATATGTTTGGCTAAAACTCAGAGGTAACAAGATATGTTGAACAAGTTAATGGTTGTTTAGTTAGCCAGTCTAGCCCTTGATGTAATGAAAGGATGGTGATGGAACCTCAGATACACCTCTTGGATAGGAAGGTAATAAAACCCTGGTGAGATTGGTTTAGGGTTTCTGAGAAATCGATTTTAAGGAATCATGACGTACCAAAAATCATGATTTTAAGATAGTAAGTGATTATGGGACTTTGGATGCTTAAGACACAGCTACATGTGGCATGTGGCCATGCAAGACAGAAGGTGAAGGATGAGCCCCGGTAACCCAGTGCATTGATATAGAGGATAAAGAGTTCTGATAGGGAATGGGAGTTCATCACTACAGATGTTGTGATAAGTCTCCCCTGGACCAAGGAAGGTCAAGATGCAATGTGGGTTATTGTAGATCACTTTACCTAGATGATGTAAGAAACAAAGAGTTCTGTCAAGGGACCGATTTGGTTGAACTATCCACGAGAGAGATGGTTCAGTATTACCGTGATGTGAGTTCAAAAGTTCTTGAGTTTGACCTAAAGGTTCACTTCCATAAGGTGGAAGTAGGTACATGAGGAACTCGATGTTAGTACAGTTTATCACCCCTAACTAATGGTTAGTATGATCCACACTAAAGGGTCTGATGAGAGCATATGTGCTCATTCGGGGTGATAGCTAGAGACAGTTCTTGTCCTATGCAAGATGTGAAGTTAACCACCATAGCCAATATCGGGATTCAAAGAAGCTCTATAAGAGAGGTTGTGTCGGTCACCACTTCAGTAAGGTGATGTTGGTAAAGGACCACGTAATGGTTAGAAAAGGACCACAATGTGTGTAGATGAAGTCGCTTTGATCGTGCAATGGCTGAAAGGAGCCTAGAGACGATAAGAGTCGTGAGCAGATGTAAAGTAGACTGACATGTAGTTCACTGTGGGAGAATATGTGACATGAAAATCCGACCCCTCTAAGTTATAGTTAAGAGAGCCGAGTCCCCGATATATGGGTCCATTTGAGATGGATTGGTGGAGAAGGTTATGGATAACCTTACCCCTCAGGATAAAGAAAGGTGTGATGAGTTCCAAGTGTCCAATTTAGAGCACTATGTGAGGTACCCAGACCATGAGCTAAACAACGAACCTAGTGTGCCCCAAGGGAGGCTGAAACAGCCTGAGTCACCTGTGTGGTTTATAGATGCCAGGATGAAAGAACTCAGAGAAAAGAATATGTGATGCTAAAGGTTCTTTGGAAGCGCCATGGGTAAGGTAAAGCCACATAGGGGCCATGTTGGACATGGAAAAGTCTTATCCTGAATTGTGTGTTTTGTTTGATTGAATTTTGAGGGCAAAATTCCTATAAGGAGGGGAGGATGTTATAACCCCAGTTTTCCAAAATATGTAATGAGATTTTGAATCTCCTTTTTAAAGATAAATGAAATCTGTGATTGATGTGATGAGTTGAATTGAATGGATTTTGTGTTTGATAGCTTGTATGTTTTCTAATTGGGCCTTATTGGCCATTGAGCCCAACTGAAGGAGAAAAAGAAAAAGATTAAAAGAATACATAAAGAAATAAATGAAATAAGAACAAAAGGCTAAGGAATGATTTCCCAAAAATAGATTTTCGAGTTAATGGATTCCTTTGGTATTAAGGAACTCAGAATTGGGAAATAATGATAAAGGGAATAGAAAAGGTATGGAAATATGAGAAATTAAATGATAACTTGCAAACCAAGAAAAGGGATTGTACTTTTAATATAATAACTTCAAATTTTGTAGTATGGAATATAAAAATATAATTGAGTTTCCATCAAAATTTGAGTAGGAAAGGAGTTACCGTTTGTGCGTTATGAATTTTCCAAGTTGCCTTTGAATTTGGAATGTAATTCAAAATTAATTGGGAATTTGTTTCCTTTTGATCAAACATGCGTGATGAGAGCCCTTGGATTTAGATCCAACGGGCGCTGCTCATCGTTTAGAATCCTAGTTGGACGCAGACTCTGTGTTACAAGGGGGATCTTTGCCATGGTTTTTCTCGCAATCAAGTGCATCTGCACTTACGATTCTTGTCCCATTAGATTCGGGATATCCTGGCGAAGGATCTAGACCCTGGTTTTACTAGGTTTTGACCTAATCTCATGAAACGCCCAATTGGGCTAGTTGTCCAGATCGGTAAGGATTGGGCTCTCAGGGACGCCCCATACCCTATAAAAAGGATATCACATGAACCCTCTTGAGGTTGTGATTGTTTAAGGCTTCTGATCGAGCTCCGAACCCCTCTCTTCTTCCAGATCATATGGGCTCTGGAAAGGGCACCACCGCGGCACGAGCAGCAGAGAAAGAGGAAGACGACAAGCAATCGTCGTTCGATTAAGATCGGACGGAGCAAGGAAGGGCCGGCTGAATTGTTTTGCCCAAAGTCGTGGGCCGATCGATCGAGAGCCCACCGTGGACTCAACTAAATCCAACGGACCGGGCAAGGAGGCGGGGCACACTTTAGGGATAGTGGAGACGCGCTACACTGAGCGTCAGATCCGGAGGAGGACCATGGGTGCAGAAATCCAACGACTCACAAAAATTGGTAATTTTGCCTCTCTGCTGAATATTCAAGAAAAAGGGTTTTCTTTGCAAAATTCGTAGTAATAGCTAGGAACCTCATATGACAAAACTTTGTATATGAAAGTTGTGTAGAAAAATACGAGGAATCTGATAAAAATGATTTGAGAACCTATTTATGCTTTGTTTATCAAAAGTACCCTAATTTTCTAATAAATTGTATTAAAAATTGATGAGAAACCCTAATTGAATGTTAAGAGTGTAATTTGGTAAATCAATAGGTCAAATTGATAAGTTTAACCCTGTTAATGATAAAAGTGGTTTGACTATCCGTTTGGATGCAAAAATGCTTAATTAGAGTTGTAATACCTAAAAGAAGGTTAATTTACATGGAAACCCTAATTTGGGATAAAAGGAGATAAAATCATATTTATTTGGAATAAGATAATCAGATGCTTAATAAAGATCCTAAAACTTTTTAAGAGAGAAACAATGAGAAATTAGGGGTTTTATGTAGTTGATAAATTGAGGATGATAATTAGGAAAGAAGAAGTAAAGACCCTAATTTCTGAAGGAACCCTAAAATTGGAATTGAAATCCTAAGTAATGTGATGAAATTGAATAAATATTAATAAAAGGAAAATTGTACTTTTATTTTAGGATTTCTCTTCCTCATTGCTTGCTTGATTGGGTTCCTCTGCATATTTGATTCTGTCTTGAAATCTGAAACCAAAGGTATGTGGTTACGCTTATGAATATCTCGAGATAGATTTTCGAGTTTTTCTGAGATTTTCACCGATGACTTGAATAAACTGTTGGATGTCTATTTATTTCATGCAACTATAAAGTGGCTATGATTATCACTATAACTGTGCATATATAACTGGCTAGATCCGGGTCCACCTCTATTGCTTTGAAAAGGCTAAAAAAGGGGTAATCCTAGAGCAAGGTCTAGGTTACCGAGAGTTAGAAACTGGGCTACCTACTTGTCGTGTCATGAGACTCTTTAGCGTACCATGAGTTAAGGAGCGGTCTACCTATGAGTAGTTCCATGTGACTCAACCCTGGAAACTAGCTCACTTGATAGGTGGATCATGAGGGGTTTAATGGGGACAACACAGAGGATAGGGTACCCTTGGATCGCGGAGTTATATTTAAAGTGTAATCTTGGTTGTTAAATGATTAATTGAATGAATATGTTGTTATCATAGTTGCACGTTTATTGTTTCCCCCACATACCAGCTTCTTGCTGACTGACGTTTTGTTTGTCAGTATTTTAGGTACAAATGAAAAGAACAAACAGTAAAGTGACATACGTGGAACTAAATGAGAAATAATGTACACAGCAGGATTAGTTAGATTAGTATCTTCATGGATAGAAGTTTAGAAATCCCAGTTTTTGAAAGGTAAGTAAAGTTTTTATTTTATACCAATTTTCAGTATAGTTGGTAGAATTTAATAATTGTTAATGATTATTTGTCGAACCTTTGATCCAGGTTATTGGTTAACGACTCTGTCCTTTCAGTCTTCCTTAATTGGGGGTTACCGGGAAGCGGGGTCGTTACACCAATGACCCTGTCGGTCCGACACCCACCCAATTGTTGAGCCAACCCAGCAACTTCTTGATGAGAAGGTCGTCGATGCCACCAAGTCTTGACCGCGGCAAAGATCTGCTCTCTTTAGGACACATAGCTCTCATCAACCTGACGCCAGCCGTAAGCCCTCATAAGCCCCACGCCGGCCGTAGACCCTCATCAACCTGACATCGGACGCCCACCTCACCTCCAACTCCGCCCAACTTCAATAGCTCCAACTCAGCCCAACTCCATCTCGTCGTGCCCAGCTCCAACTCCGCCCAACGTCGACAACGTTCCAGCTCAGCTCCTGCTGTGTTTGCCTCAGCTTCGCCCACCTTAGCTCCAGCTCCAAGTGCACCAGCCCAACGCCAATGTTCCAGACCAGCTAATCCATCTGTGAGTCTTCATCTCATCTCTTCTCTAGTTCATTCTGTTGATCGACAGTTTGGTTGTGGGAGAAGGTACGAAATACCTTTCTTTCTTTTGTATTTGGTGTTTTGATCCGTTAAATGCTTGTGTCTTTTTTCACATCTGTATCTCAAAAGATTGGTTGTGGTCTATGTGCTATGCGTGTGTTATCTTATAATATACTAAGATGATGTTTTTTGTTAGGTATAATGTCAAATTTTCAGGAGGAAGCACTAGGACGCACTAGTGGTACTCATTCCACATACAACGTGACATCTAGTACTCAAATGAGTGCTGATAGAATTGATATTGATATTGATCCTACTGAATCTGAACCTAAAATTGATGATTTACAACCAATTAAAAAAAGGGACAAACTACATCTGATGTGTGGAAGCATTTTGGAGTACCTAAGGCAAAATGTAAATATTTTGACTCCCTTTGATGAATAGGTCCTCAGATGGTACTAGCTCTTTAGATAAACATATTAAGAGGCAACATTTATCAAAATGTGTAGGAATCGTTGGACAAATGTTTATAAATGTTGGAGAAAAGAAGAAAGATGGCACAATGAACTTGAAAATTTTTGTGTTTGATCAGAATGTTAGTAGGAGTGACCTTGCTAATATGATAATCTTGCATGAGTATCCATTTTCCATGGTTGAGCATGTTGCTTTTAGAGAAATTGTTAGAAACCTTCAACCACAGTTTCAATTTGTGTCATGGAACACCATTAAAAAGGATTGTGTGATAATTTATGAAAATGAGGAAGAGAAACTTTATAAATGTTAGATAAATTAACTTCACGTGTAATTATTGTAACCATGACAATTGACATGTGGACATCTATTCAAAATAAAGGGTATTTTTCTCTTACTGGGCACTACATTGATGATGAATGGAAGTTGCATAAAAAGATATTGAATTTTTCTAAAATTGATGCTCCTCACACTGCTGATAATCTTACTAAAGCAATTCTTGAAAAACTTTTTCAATGGAACTTGGATAAAAAGTTTATGTGCCTTGTTGTTGACAATTGTACTACAAATGATGCTATGGTTAGGGAGTTGAGTAAAAAACTTACAAGTAGGGGATGTTTGATAGCACAAGGGAAATTAGTTTATGTACGCTGTTGTGCACACATTCTTAATCTAATAGAATAAGAGGGGGTTGATGTCATAAAGTTAGTGACTTCAAATATTCATGAAAGTGTAAAGTATGTTAAAGGATCTATTTTGCACTCACAATTGTTTAAAGAAGTGGCTTCTCAAGTGAGAGCTCCTCAAAAGTCATTGATTCGTGACGTGTCTACTAGATGGAATTCCACCTTTTTAATGCTAAAACATGCTTTGGAATTCAAAGATGCATTTATTAGATTTGTTGATAGATGCTTCATATAAGTATTTGCCAAGTGAGGTTGAATGGGATAATGCTAAGTTGACTTGTGATTGTCTAGAAATAATTTATGATGTCACAAATATCTTTTTTTCAACTTTATATCCATCTGCCAACTATTATTACAACAATATATGTGTTATCCATGTTCATCTAAAAGAGTTGAGTAGTAGCGACATATCATTTGTTGCCAAGATGGGGAAAGAAATGATGTCTAAATTCAAGAAGTATTGGGATGTGAGTTTTTTGATATGTCTATAGCTTCTATTGTTGATCCACATCTTAAGATGAAAAGTGTGGAATATAATCTAAGAGATATCTATGGTAATGACAATGATGATAGTGATGACAATGATGCTAGTGATGGTGGCAATGTTGCTCAAAAGAAAATTGATCAAATCAAAGGCTGTTTAGTGGATCTTTACAATGAGTATAGATTGCAAAAAGGTGGAACAAGCTTTGAATACATTGATAGAACATGTGATAGGTCTGGATGCTTAAATGATACATTGGGGCATCAAAAGTCGAGTAGTAGGGGTTTGTTGAAGATTTTAGGGAGATTTGATAACCATCTACAAAAGGTACAAGCCACACAGCCAACAAGGACTAATTTAGACTTGTATCTTAAAGAGGCTATTCACCCCAAACAAATTGGTGCAGATAGTTTGGTTGACACTTTTGATATTTTACAATGGTGGAAGCTCAATTGTGCAAAGTACCCAATTGTTGCAAGAATGGCACAAGATATTTTGGCTATTCCTATCTCCATTGTTGCATCTGAGGCCGCATTTAGCACAGGTGGAAGAGTTCTTGATCAATATAGGAGTTCTCTAAATCCAAATATAGTGGAAGCTCTCATATGTACCCAAGATTGGATGAGAAGTAAAATTTGTGGTATGTATATTAAAAATATTTTAACTTATTGCAAAGTCTATTGAAGCAATTCTTACTTTATAATTCTTTTGTAGGACAAGATTGTGGAGGTGCAATGCTAGGTTCTGTAAGAAATGATTTGGAAGATGAGCAAGAGCTTGGGGATGTTGTCATCATAGAGATGGAATGATTAGTATGTTAATTAAGTTTAAGTTTTTGACATGTTATGCCCACAATAATCTTTATACTTGTTTATTTATATAAATAAATGGTTTATATTTTGTTTGCAGGTGCTTTGTACTCTTCCTTATCACATCATCTAAGTATGATTCATTATTGATGTAGTGACAAAGCTTGATGAATAGCCATTCATTGTCTACATTTGGCGATGTGCATTTGATTGTAGAAAAATTGGTGTAACATCTTGATTGTTATGAATGTTGGCAATAGACAATTGGTCATGATGTATTTTATTGTGTTGAGCTATCTTTAACAATCTTGTTGATCATTTAACAATATTTCATTCTATTGTTGGTGAATTTCTTAATGTTTAACTTGCATATTTGATGGTATTTACTTTTTTTTTATGTTGCTAGTTGATTATTGAGTGGAATTGTGTGATTTGTTGAAATATTCTTAGTCCCCAAATCGATGATGTGAATAATATTTTTCATTTTGCTGGGCTATTTATAGCACTCAACTCATATATTGAATGGTTTCTTTGTGTTCTATTGGGTTGTTCTAGTGCTTAAACCATATATGTGTATGATATGATTTTTTTAATAAAGATTTTGGGCCAAAAGTAGGTACTTGAATGGTTTTTAAGTGTACAAAGCCCCCCCCCCAAAACAACAATTTTGTGTTACTCTAGCAGCTTACATGTTGGAAATTTCGAACGTTGTTCTAGTGATTAAACCATATATGTGTATGATATGATTTTTTTAATAAAGATTTTGGCCCAAAAGTATGTACTTCAATGATTTTAAGTCCAAAAGCCCCCGCCCCAAAACAGCAGCTTTGTGTTACTCTAGTAGCTTACATGCTAAAAATTTCGAACTTCAATAAATGTATACATCAATTTGGGCTTAAAAATAGGTCCAACCATCAATTTTAATACTTAAAAAAAATACACAGAACCGTGTACCCTTGAAACTGCACCGTGTACCCACATTATATGTGGTTCTAGGTATGGTGCGAGTCTGGTTACTGAGAAATGGGGATCTAGACCCGTACCCGTACCTACAAAAACAATTGGGTACGGTTTTGGGTATGGTCATACCCGCACCGTTTACATCCCTACCCCCAGTACCCCTCTATTTATAGGTGGAGTTTGGGTCAGGGTTCCCAATCTGTACGGGATTGCATGGGAGCAGAAGGGACCAGAAGATTTTGAATTTTCACAAATTGCAACCATAAAAACGGTCATATGGCACACCCATACAATTGTCTAGTGTGCAAGATGGTCATATCGGGCTACCAAATAGTCATTTGGTAGTTTCCCAATCACACACAAATTTGGCAATTTGATTCCAATTAATATCACATATTAATTCATTGCACCACAAGTAATGTGCAGTTGAATCAGTTCGGGAAACATCAAGAACCTTCTTCTTCCCCAACCGGGCCATATCACCCAGGAAAGAGGCTCGTATCATTCACCCAAATAGTCGTCTGGTGAACCCGAGCCGAGCCAGTTGGTTCAACTACTTGAACCGGTCGGATCATAGGGCATCACTTAGCCAATTCAATCTTCGATTAGCCTAACAACCCAAACGGATGTCTCAACATTTGAGATGTTTGTCTGGCTGCCCAAACGGCCGTGACAACACTTGATATGGTCGTTTGGTAGTTCAGTTAGACAATCAGTTGATCTGTTGCGTGAATTGAATACCTACCACTTTAGTAATCAATCCAATTGTCATTCAATATCAAAATCCTCTTCTAGATGATTTCCTATGTGTGTGATCCTATAGGTCCCATATCACGTTGTAAGTGAATGTTCATAACTAACTTATGACATCACAAGCAAGTCGTGGTGCCCAGTCACACATCCGTACTACCCAAGTGAATGGAAAGTTGGAGAACAACTTCAACCTACAATTTGTGTAAGGTGTTGCAGTGATTGTATAATTCCTTTGTCTCTAATATCCAGAGTGAACTTGAGGCATGGAATCATCATTATCTCAACGTTCAACTCATGTTCCTTGAACCAAGATCAGATTGTATGAGATAATGTGACGTCAATGTCATATATTGATTCACATGTGCATGCACATGCATTTCTTAGTCTCGCTTATCAAGTGGTTAGGATATCATACTCTGGTCAGAGGGACAAATCCCATATATATCACTCATAGTCTATCCCCATGTGTTAAAGTCACCCAATCATCACTGTTATAACAACCCATATTTCAGGACCGTGATGATGTCAAAGTGTACCCAACGACATTTGACGAGCATAAAACTTCTTTCTGATCAAGATGGAGAATACTTAAGGTAAGAGTTTTAAGACCTTCTACGAGACTGTGGTATCAAATCAAAGTGGATTCCACCTGGAACACCACAACATAATTGTGTATCATAAAAAAGGAAACACACATTACTAGATATGGTGCGATCAATGATGAGTTTTGTTGATCTTTCTATTTCTTCCTAGGGACATGCTCTACAAATTGCAACACTTACACTAAACTGGGTAGCATCTAAATCGGTTCAAAAACACCATTTGAGATATGATATGGGAAGCATCTCGATGTGTCTTTTATGAAGATATGGGGACATGAAGCTTGTGTCAGGAGAATGTTTCCTAAAAAGCTTTCACCCAATTAGATAACTATTATTTCATTGGATATCCCCAAGAAACCAGGGGATACTACTTTTACACTCCATCTAATAACAAAGTGTTTGTTTCTAGGACTGGTGTTTTCCTTGAAAATATTTCCAAATGAATCAATGGGAGAAAAGTAGGACTCAAAGAGGTTGAGACCAATAAGAAAACATTGAACTTGTAGAGGTAAAAAAGGAACAAAGAGACTCACAAACCGATGTGGAATCTCAAGTTCTTCGTGTAAACAGGAACCTCATATCTTGTAGGACACACCTTAAGCCTGAAAGATTTGGATATCTTGTAACTCAAGAAGGCAGTGAGTTGATCATATATGATGAGCCAACATCCTATCTAGAAGCTATTGAGAGACCGGAGTCTGAAGAAATGGCTTGAGGCAATGAGATTTGAGATGGAATCTATGTACTCCAACAAGATATGGACCTTGGTAAATCTACTCGAAGGGGGTAAAACCTTTAGGGCAAAAGTGGGTTACTAATATGGATGGTAATGTACAAACCTATAAGGGACGATTGGTTGCAAAGGGTTTCAGACAAGTTCAAGGTGTTGATTATGGTGAAACCTTTTCACCAATTGTCATGGTTAAATCTGTCAGGATCATGCGTGCCATTGTAGGTTATTATGACTACAAGATTTGGCAGATGGATGTTAAAACCACTTTCCTTAACAAAAATCTTCTTGAGGATGTGCACATGACACAACTTGAAGGTTTTGTAAATACAAAGGATGCAAATAAAGTTTGTAAGATACAAAGGTCAATCTATAGATTGAAGCAGACATCTCACAGATGGAATCTTCAATTTAATGAGGCAGTCAAAGAGTTTGTCTTGAGTTAAAATGAAGATGAATCTTGTGTATACAAGAAGGTTAGTAGGATCATAGTTGTATTCCTCATATTGTATGTAGATGACATACTATTGATGGGGAATGACATCCCTACCCTAGAAATGGTAAAGAACTGTCCAGAAAGTACCTCCTCAATGAAGGAATTAGGTGAAACATCCTATATCTTATGAATCGAGATCTATGGAGATAGATTTAGAAGGCTTCTTGGCCTAAGACAAAGCACATACATTTTCAAAGCTTGAAGAGGTTCAACATGCATGGCTCAAAGCGAGGGAAGTTTCCCATGTCCCATGGATTTACCTCTCTAAAGCCCAGCATCCCAGTTCTTGTAAAGTATGGGAACGTGTGAGTAAGATGCCATATGCGTATGCAATTGGATATATCATGTATGCAATGTTATGCACTTGTGTCGACGTCTCATATGCCTTGAGAATGACAAGAACATATGAGTTAGATCCCGGTTAAGGTCAATGGACTACCATAAAGAACATCCTTAAGTACTTGAGAAGAACTAAGGATCATTTCCTTATTTATGGTGGTGAGGAAGAGTTGGATGTAAAGGGTTACAATGATGCAAGCTTCCAAACTGACAAAGATGATTATGATCACAATCTGTATTTATGTTTTGTCTTAACATCAGAGTTGTGAGTTGAAGAACTTCCAAGCAAGAAACATTTGCCAATTTTATAATGGAAGATAAGTACATTGTTGCCTTAAGGGCGAAAGGAATCTGCTTGGATCAAGAACTTCATCAGTAATTTTGAGTGGTTCCAAGCATTAGTGATGTAATAGAGTTATATTGTGACAACAATTGAGCTATTACACAAGATAAGGAACCTAGATCACATCAACATTTGAAGCATATACTTCGACACTTCCATCTCATACAAGAGATTGTATAATGAGGAGATGTGAATATTTGTAGAATGTCAACTGAAAGCAATATTGATGAGTCATTGAAAAAAGCACTTTCACAGCAGAATCATGAAGGACATGTTAGATCACCTGGGATAAGATTTATGGGTGATTGGCTTTGCAAATGGGATTCCATTAGTATGTATGCCTAGAGAGCCAGTCATATGATGATTGTAATGAGGAATAATGTAATTGATTTGATAATTATAAAGGAAATTCTATTTATTCTGATTTGTTTAGTTAAGAGATAAATATATAACATTAAAAATGTCCATAAAATGATGTTACTCGATGACATATGTCTTCAAATTTAGGACCTAAACATAAGATAATTTTTATGATAAGAGTACATACACTCTTATTATGTCCCTAGTCATACATTACTGTGGAAGAAAAATAGACGACAATAATACATAAGACTAGAATGTGTGATAGATGATGAAAAGGTCACCATTAGTCACGATATATGATATCAATACAAACACATATGTACTTGTTAGAGAACAATGTACCAGACAAACCCACCTTGAGAGTGATACATGGAACCACTGAATGGTAGTTAGAATCATCTCTCAAAGTGATAATGGTCATTTTGGTTCAAAGACCTAAAGTCACTGCACTCATCACATGTCATTTGATGAACTTTGACACCATCCAACATGACATTAAATAAGGTTTGCAATAAAGGTGGTGCTTGGGTACATTATGACATATTGGGATTGAATGTGAGTGATATAGACATAATTTGTCCCTCCTTCTGGAGATGATATCTAGAACTTGATAAGAGAGACTGAGAAATGAATGGCCATGCTCATGTGAGTTTATATGTGATACTGAGCTCACATGTATCTCATCAGTATGCTCATGTTTAAGAAACATGGATTGAGTATTAAGAGGATGACGATCCCATGCCTCACATTCAAATTGATATCAACAACCAAGGAACCATATTGTCACTGTAACATTGATCACAGATTGTAGGCTGAAGTTGTTCTCCAACTTTACAATTACTTTGGTAGAAATGATGTGTTGCTAGATACCACTCATATTTTATGATGTCATAATCTAGTTATGGACATTCACTGCCAATTTGGGACCTATAGGGTCACACACATAGGATGCACCTAGAATGGGAGTTTACACATGAATAAGGTATGGCTGATTATTGAAGTGTTTAGGTAATCAACTTAAACAACATTGGCTATAAGTTGGTTGACTGGAGGTTCCAGTCAACCGATTGGGAATGTCAGTCGACCGACTAGAGTGTCCAGTTGACCGACTAGTTTGCCCAGTCAAACAACTCGACGATATGTAAGATTGGATCAAGGATTGATGTTGACGTCATGTCATGCATTAACCATCACATTGATAGCCAATATGTTCACATTGAGGAAATATAGCCAATCGAGTGACTGGAGTGTTCGATTGAGCAACTGGTGTGCCAGTCGGCTGAATGGGAGTTCGCTCGACTGATTTGCGATCCACATCGATGAAAATTTCATGAAATTTGTATCCTAATATCCTTAGGTTTGTGGAAACCCTAGCTAATCCACTCCTATATAAAAAGGTGGTGTCCAAGGCTCTCAAGACTAGTCTCCTAATCTCAACATTGTGATAACATGAGAACCGGAGGCATCTAGCCCCTAAAAGGGAGAGATAGCCAAAGGGGAGAAAGTTGACACAAGTAGTTGACAACACGAGGGACAACTCGTTCACATCAATTTTAGAAGAACAACATGAGTTCCCGATGGTCCAGGTGGATTGCATAGAGGCATGGAGGCCATTTTCATCACACTAGGAGAATGCCATCAACTGCCATTCATGGTGCTACACTAGGAGGTTGCCATCACCGACTATTTGTGTGCTGCTTGAAGAAGAAGCATGGCTATGTGAGGATTTTTTTTGTTTTTTTAAAGCCAGGGGTCACTATTATTCATCCCACGCCCCTCTTGTGGGACAAAAAACATCATAAAAGATACAACTCCTGCTCTTATAACTCGGGTATTATCCCAAGCACCCAAAAACAAAGCAAAACAAAAACAAAATATCTGCAATAGCAAGTAGGACCAAAACGTGGAGCATCAAGCTCCCTTCATGCAAACGGTCACCTCCAGGATAGCATGCCGTTCAATTTCATGGCTTAGAGCTTCACTCTCTCAAGCACAATATATGGAATACGTCTTTTCTCCAAAATGGCCACGCCTCAGATCCTGTTAGGATTGTTGTTGGACTTTCTCCAGGTTTAGGTATAAGCCTTGCAACCCTCTTTCCCAATTTATAGTTGTTGACATGATCTGTTAGTTATGGGAAATATGGATAGAACTTTTTTGTTTTTGCTTCCATCTCTATCACCCTATTTCCCTACATCAATGACTACAAGTAGGTAGTGGAGGAAACAACAAATAAAGTGAAGGTGAATTGTAGTGAGGAAGGAAATGACTTAGGTAGCGGTAGATGTGGTAACTTTGGTAGAAGAGGAGGTAGATTAGATCCCAACAAAGGAAAAGGTAAGGATGTCTATGGTCTAGATCCAAATTGCCACATCTCATACTACTCTTATTTGATGAAATGAAATCCAAATGGAAAAGAATTATTTAGTTATGGATGATACGATGGATACAAATTAAAGAACCATTGAATTAAATATTTTAACACCAAGGCTCTTTATAAAAAAACCATTGGTAAATCTGGTGCACTTAAGCAAATCCACAGGCTCACACTATTTGACAATTTTACTTCTAATGTTGTTACTTGTACTAACATTGACAAGTTTTACCCAATAAACATCAGCCAAAAAATACTATAAGAGACAATTTCTGGTGTAGTGTCGATGTTGTTCTTGAGTAATACATTATAATTATTCTAACCTTGACTTATATCACATACTAACTCTTTGGAAAGTCATATGATATGGATGATCTCATGGCCTCCAATAAAGAGCCCCCCACTCTAGAAAAACAAGCCTGGTAAAATCGAGGCTAAGCAATTAGTGAAAATCTTTAGACATTATACACAAAGAATCAATCTCTATATAAATAAACATAAAATCAATTGATAAATCTATAATATTTTTCACCTTGGGAATGAACCCCAACCTACTACTCTTCACACTCCCATGGAAAATCCCCCCTTTAATAAAACACAATGTTAAAGCTAACATGTCCATCTTGATAATGTCCCAAACAGTAATGTAAAATCTCAATGAGAATCAATCTAGCCTCGACATGCTTGGTTGATCCATCTATAATATTGTCTAAATAATTTATACTATGCATGGTGGATAGGCAAGGCTAATATTGTTGTCTATCATGACACTTGTAAGTATTGGATCTAAGAATTGAATGACTATTTGAGATGAATTGTCAATAGAGGATTGAAAGAAACTTTGAAAGAAATGAGTGACTTCAAGAACCATCTCACTCACCTTTGAAATAGAGGTGTCGTAATCCATAATGAAGTGTTGGACCTAATTCCTTTTTTCCTTGCTTTGAAGATGACCTGGTAGAAGGTTGTATTTTGGTCCCATTTTAGTTACAAAATGTTTTTTATTTCTCCTTCCGCACATGCTCTTTGTGATTACTATCATTTTTAGGTCATCTTCCACATCCCTTTGCATTGCTTGATTTTGCTAGTTCAATTGTTTGTCAAAATTCTTTCAAAGGACGTAAAACACGTCTTCCAGGTACTTCTTTTTAAATATGTTCCCAAGGTCTCTTTGTTCTATTCTTTGAGATTCTTTTTGAGAGTCTTCATATTGTCATAGAAGCTAAGGAGGGATCACCCCATCCATTATATGCTAACTTTCTTCAATCACCTGCATATAAGAATCATACAAAAACAACATCACCATGAAGGAGAAAGGATGAGGAGTACACCTTTGCATAGTCCCTCCTAATTGAATAAGGAGAGGACAATGATATGAAACTCAAAACCTATCCAGATGGGTCATTCTGGTGTCATGAAAAGAAGTTCATCGATATGCATTCATAAAGCCACAATCAATCCCTTTCCATGTCATTAAAGTTTTGTGCTACATGTCAATAAAAGTGAAGGAGGAGCTTGCAAAGGGTATACATATTAGATTCAAGTCCGTAGCCCAGTTTTTGAATTCATCCAAGCCTTTATTTTAAGGCATTCATCCCCCCTTTGCTTTGATACCTTCTTGATGATGTTGAAATTTCCAATTGTCCCTAATTAGCCTGGATGATGAGGTTAGAAATATCATGAAGAAAATACCACAACTCCTTTCTCTCCCAAGTGGTGCAATGGGCATAGATGGCATCCATAGAGGAGCATTGTCCTTGTTGGTCCTCCAAGAAAATAGTAAGGTTGGAATGGGATTTGAAGATTGAGGGGGAAGGAAGAGTCTTCAAAGCTATAGATCTTACAAATCATCTCTTGGTTATTACCACACTAGTTCAGGCACATAATATCCAAAGTCACCTCACACGTTCCACATGGATGAAAGGTCTTTGAAAAAGTGATCTAGATGGGTTTGAATCTATAAGAAAAATAAAAACGAGTGTGGTGTATTTTATTAATCCCAACATCTATAAAAGTTGTCTAATCATGGGGTATTAAGGAATAACTTATACTCATTTTCTAGGTCTCTTCACAAATGGATATGCCTCCATCGACCATGTTAATTCTTCTTGTTGTATGTCATTTTTTCTTCTAATAATAGTTATGGAATATATCCATGGAAGCTCATTACAACCAGAATGAGGTTGCAGGGGTAGAAATATCAAGATATGTGATGCAATGGAGTCTAAAATGGAAGATTGGGGGGAATCACCAGAGTTGTGAAGCCCATCTCCAAAGACTCATGGTGGAATAGAGCCTAGACTAGTACAAGTGGCTGATAAATTTTGTTAAAACCAAAATGGGGGGCACCCTTATTACAAGACCCTGATACACAAAAGTAACAGACCATGGGAGGATATGTGGGATATCATCCATCTTTGGAATCTAGTTTTCATCTCCCCCTTCCAGAATGTGGTTATTAGAGAGTTCCTTAGTGGTTATGGTGTCACTTAGATCTTTGTTATTGATGTATAGATCCTTGTGCAGCCTAGCTTTGTTGCAACATGCAATTAGAAAAATCTCAGTAATGATAATTGATCTGCAAGATAATGCATTGTAAAGAGTGTTGAGTGTTATCAAAAATTCATTTATTGAGTTCAATGCATATAGTCCAAAATGATAGCAACTATAAGTGTTCTATCATTTGTGTTAGCATTGAGATGACTACTCATGTGTTGTAGTATGTGCATGACATTGAGTAAAAGACGAGCAAGGATGGTGGTGGAAATAGTGTAATGAGTCCAAAGTTATATTGTTGGGTGACAATTAAAAAAAGGTGTAGATTGGATTCTTCATTGTTGTGGCAAAGGGTAAAGTGAGAAGGTCCATGGAAACCCCTAGATCGCATGTTGATATTAGTGGGGTTTTTTTATCATGATTGATCAGCCATAGAAGGATCTGTACTCTAGGGGGGGTAGTAGATATGCCCCATAATTTTGTAATTGAGGATTATATGCTTTGATGGTTTTGTATTGTGTTACCCATGTCTATGACACACAATTAGAGGTGTTATTTCTAAGTGTTCATAAATGTCATGGAAGAGGTCATGGCCGGTCCAATTATGAAAGAAAGTTTTGAAGAGGTTTTTTCTGGATGGCACACGCTTATAAAATGTCTAGCTATTGTTTTATGTAATGATCAAGGTTGGGATAGCTATAGGGGAGAGTTGGAGATTGATAGATCGACACCCACACCACCATGGATATGTCTAAAATTTATGCTAGTTTTGTGGTGTGGAGGTACATAGATGGTATTTGCTATAGTATAGAGATTGTGAGCCAAATGTTTCCACAGGGTAGTTGCAAAACAAGTAGATTTGAATGACATTGGTTGTTGGTGTTTGAGATATATATCAATAAACATGTTTGTCCAAAGTTTATGTTGTTTTTGACAGACTA
This sequence comes from Alisma plantago-aquatica, assembly GCA_963693085.1. Taxonomy (NCBI): domain Eukaryota; kingdom Viridiplantae; phylum Streptophyta; class Magnoliopsida; order Alismatales; family Alismataceae; genus Alisma; species Alisma plantago-aquatica. The sequence continues at coordinate 673,079,570 of OY856415.1, forward strand.
ATGCAATTATCTTGTGTATGAGGCATAGTGCTTGGAGTCTAAAATTGATGATGACCCAACCACCTTCCTCCATAGGGATGCAAATCATTTCCTAGTTTACTATTAACAAATTACTAGGTTTGTATGTTATCTCATAGAAGTATTTTTCTTCATCTTTTCTCTTGGTTATTATGTTCTACACCTCCTCATGCATCCATCGACTACCATCTCAAGGCTCCCTTGGATCTGTTATAGTACCTATGTCTAGAAAACTCCATATAGGAACCTCTGTATTGTTCTTGTCTCCCTATACTAGGATACCTCCTATAGAACTCGACCTCAAGTTGTGATGAATGAAGTCTTTAAGTCTTCTAATCCAAGAATAATATTTTCTCTTCTTAGTTAACACTTATTACATTCTAGTAATTTGTTAATAGGACTCTTCAAATATTCTACCCTCGTGGTTTCTCAACATCTAGCTATCTAATTAAGTCGCTTGAGGGGGTGCAACTATGTACATGATGGTTGCTTGACGTTTCCTTCTTGATGAGAGATTCTACTAATCTGGCTTCTTTAAGTCCAATTCCATCTATGATGGTGGGTCTGGCCCAATACACTGTGTTTCAAAGGTGTCTCAAATTCTAGACTAACCTAAGTGAGTGTTGTGTCATCCTTTATGACACTAAATTCAAAAGTCTTGGATAACTTAGCATGAAATCACATTTCCTTATAAATGATTATTGTGAATTGTGGAATGTCTTTATTGAAATAATCGGCAAGGATTGTCAATAATTTCTCACCATCTCTTGATATCTATCACAAAGAAAAGGTTATGAGTTTTCTAAAACCACCAAGCAACTGCCTCAAAGAAGCCTCAAAGTGACATGTTAAGGGAATCTCTTCCAGCCAAGTCCAGGATCTTGATCTGTTCCTCCCTTGGATAAGATCATGCTCAAAAACACCTAGAACTCGAGCCATCATTTTAATAAAGCTTTACAGGATGCACAAAGTAGCATTGGTGCATGGTATAGAAAGCAAAGAAAGGACAAGAGAAGACAAAAGATCATCTTATAAATAACATCAACAAGTTACAAACTGAGTTGGAAATCCAATATAATGATATATCAGAAGCTCTTTTTTTGGATTTACAAGTTGAGATGGAAAGTTTCCTAAGGGATGAGGAAATAGATTTGAGACACCAGAGTCATATAAGTTGGCTCAAGTATGGTGACAAAAACTCAAGGTTCTATCATAACTTTGTGAATCAAAGATGAAGAAGGAATTCAGTCACACAACTAAAGGACCCTAATGGAGAATGGGTTACCAACAAGGGCCCCCCAATGGATATGGTAGTCAGACACTTTGAGCTTGTCCTCATAGTGCTAGTGTGTAGGTCCATTCCTAACCTATCTGAGCTCCCTAGATATGTTATTGTGTTGAGCAGTGCTCAACTCACTATGATCGGAGGCCTACCCATTAGTGGAGGAGATACATAAGATCGCTATGTCATTGGACCTAGTAAAGGCACCAGGACCAGGTGGTGTGAGCAGTACCTTTATTCAGAAGAATTGGAAGATTGTTGGCCCAAGCGTGACCAAAATTGTTATAGAAGCTTTAACCATGGGAGTCATTCTCATCACCCTTTGTTAGTAAAAAATAGTGCTCATTCCCAAGACTCATGTGCCTGAGAAATGTGAGAACCTAAGACCTATCTCTCTAAACAACATTGCTTTGAGATCACCTTTAAACTAGTAGTTGATAGAATAAAACCTTAATACATGGTTGGATTTCCAAAGCTCAAAGTGGATTTATACCAGGGTGTCATGCTATAGATAACATCACATTAGTAAAAGAACTCATTCATCTTATGAAACACAAACATAGGGCTAAGACCATGGAAATCGAACTTGATCTAACGAAAGCTTATGACCAAATGTCTTGAGATTTTATCAGGGATACTCTTCACCACATTGGTCTGCCACAGAGTATAAAGGAATACATCATGCCATCCATTTTGGGTGGTGAAACCTCTATTGCCTGGAATGGTAAGATGTCCTCACCCTTCAAAGCTAGTTGAGGGCTTAGACAAGGTGATCCTCTGTCACCATATCTATTTGTTTTTTGTCTAGAGAGGTTGAGTCAACTTGTTGAACTAGAAGTCACCCAAGGCACCTGGAAGCCTGTGAAGATGGGGTTAAATGGCCCAAGTATCTCTCATATGTGATTTACGGATGATATTACCCTCTTTTCTCAAGCGAGTGTTTCTTAGATAAAAACCATCAAGGAATTCCTTAGATCGTTTGAATTGGTATATGGTAAAACAATATATCTTTGTAAGACAATGATCTTCTTCTCTAAAAGCATGAATAGGGGTTTGAAAAGAAGAATTAAGAGGCTGAGTGGGTACCAGGTTACCAACAACCTTGGTGATACCTGGGTGTCCCTATTATACATAATTTGGTGAAAAAATAGACTTATAGCAAAGTTCTTAATAAGGTTAGAAGTAGGTGACCATCTGATCGAATAGAAGTCTTTCTCTTGTGGGAAGGATATGTCTTACAAAGTCCACTTTATTGGCAATGCCAACATATGTCATGTATACATCATTATTACCCCTACAACTATGTGATTAAATAGATAGCACTATAAGGCATTTTATTTGGGGAGGTATACATAAATCACACCCTTTGGATCTGGTAGCATGGGACAAAGTGAGTTATCATAAAAGTGAGAGCCGATTGGGATTGGAAACAATGCAAAAATGGAACCAGGCTCTGTTATACAAGCATGCATGGGAGCTTAGTAACAATCATGTCTCTCCTTAGTCATCTGGTATGAAGGATTGATAGATAAAGGGACAACATGGGAAGCTCTATCACCTGTCTAGACTCAAGATGGTAGTAGTGATAGGAAAATCCTTCATTGAAGATAAATCTTATACGATTCCCATCAACGGGCATAGTATTTGCATTTGGGAAGACATATGGTGGAGGGATAACCCCATTATGAAGAGCAAGCTTTAAAACTGGTCCCAAGCAAACTATCAGATCTAAGGGTCAACTACTTTGTTAATTTTGATGGTAGATGGGATGAAGGTTTCCTCAAGGAATGGCTTCCTCATCAAATAATCGAGGAAATAAAAAGACTCAATGTTCAGTCAGACTGTGATGATGAAGATGTTAGAGTCCGGGCTCACACAAAAAACAATATATATTCTTCTAAGTCAGCCTACCACAGGTTTCAAAAAGGTAGAGGCATCATGATTGTAGGTAGATGGAAGGAGGTTTACAAGTCTAAGACCTCAGCCCATGTCAAAAAAAATCTTGTCTCCTTAATACAAGGCCATCCTAAAAAACATAAATGAGAGAAAAGGAGAATGTCTACAAGCAACCCATGTCTAAGATGCATGATATAAGATGAATCCATACTCCACACTATCCATGAGTATAATTTTTCCAGAGGTGTATGGGTGGAGCTCCTATGAGGAAGAGATATGTCTACTATCTTCAACAACACTAATGTTAAGAAATGTATTCATAAGCAATTAAACATCAATTACGAAGCATTTTTGGCCTTCCTAACTGCATATTGACATATATGGGTCTGCCTAAATAAACACACTTTTAATAATTAAAGGGTCCTTACTTACCATAGTTCATTATAAATGAAACTAGTTCTCAATTGGAATCTTTCAAGAAGTATACCTTGGCACCCCAGGAACAAAAACAACATAGATGGGAGACACCAGAACCAAGGGTCCTCAAATTTAATTATGATGTTGCAGTGAGAGATACATAGGCTAGTAATGTCGCGATCATTAGAGACTGCTTAGGAAGAAGGGTCAGGGGGTGGGGGCTTCTCATTGTCTATAGTCTTTGTATGTGGTGGAAGTACAACTCATGGGCATGTGCTTAGCTATGGAGATTGCAGACCAGAACAACTTAGATTTATCAAAGCTTGAATATGATTATCAAATGGAAGTGAGAGTGATAATTGAACCCTTTCATGAGGTCCTAGATATGTAAAAAAAACTTTGTAAAGTTTATAAAATAAGCAGACAGACTTGGCAAGTGGTGTTCACTAGCAGAGTTGTTGCTGATGGGCTGGACAAGTATCAACAAAACAACCATGAGAGATACAAAACGTATACTCTCCCATCTAGTGAGATCTATGATCTCTTAATTAGAGATTTTTGTATGGATAGTAGTACTACCTTGTTTCCATTTGCAAACTTAATTGTGCTTGTAACTTGCATATGAAATTGCTCACAAGGGGAGGGCAGGATGAATAAGGTAGCCTCCCAACTTCTATAAAAAGGAGTTTTTCTAGAATAGCATATAACATGGTTATTTTCTTATCCTTTTTAGTCCCAAAACCAATGCATAGTCGCTTGCATCACACATCATCTGAAATGGGAGGTCCTGTCTAGTGCTTGAATTATAGGCATAGTTGTGAGATCTTTGTTCAGAGTGTTGAAGGCATCTAGAAAGTTCTCATAAAAATAAAAAATGACATCCTTCACAAGTGGACTCAACAATTTGTTTGAAATCTTGGAGAAGTCTTTGATAAATCATCTATAATACCCTATATGTCCTAAGAAACTTCTCTCCACAATTACTGATTTGGGTGGTAGTAGTTTGGATTTCACTTTCACTTTACTCAGATCCACTTCTATGGGTCTCCCAGAGACTTTGTATTCCATCACTATTCCTTCTTATACCATAAAAATGGCACTTTTCCCGATTGAGTACTAATGCTTTTCCTAACATCTCTTTAGTACAAAAGAGAGATTCCTTAGGCATTTGTAATATGATGCGTTGTAGATAGAAAAATCATCCATAAATACTTCCATGATGTCCTCAAGAAAATAATAAATAAGGAAATCATACGCCTACAAAGAATCACAAGTTCATTGTATAAACCAAAAGACATTCTTCTAGAACCATATGTACTTTAGAAGCATGTTAACATTGTCTTCTCTTGGTTGTTTGGGTGGATTAACATTCGAATAAGACTGGTCAACTAAACTCTCCAACACCTAACCGATAAAAGTAAGGGAAAATGGTCTTTCTTGGTGACTACATTTAGTTTTTTATAGTCGATGAAAAGTATCCATTTGACGACTATGATACTACTCTTTTTGGGTATACATGATATTGACTTACCCATTTGTTGTCACTTATGACATATATGATTCCCAGCGTTGCACATTGATAAGCTCTTTCTTCCTGACCCATCTTAAGTTTTGATTAAAACTTATTTGCTGAGAAAGAGGTTTGACATCTTCTTCTAGGTGAATCATCTACATATAGTCCATGAGGTTTTATCATCATATATCATATACATAGTTGCTGATATCTATCCTTGTCATCTTTAGTGTAGATAGGAGTTGCTCTTCCTACTACTCTGATAGAGTAGAGTTTATGATTATTGTATTTATTCCTTTCTTCAGTGCTTAAGAATCCATTAATACCCTTAGGTAATTTCTTCAACTCAGGATTTGGTCTAGGTACTTCTATCTTTGTTGGAGTTCTCTCTAGAGAGGCAAGGTTGACTGTCTCCACATTTAATCTTCTTTAGCTTCACAGTTCCTCTAATCTGCATCAAGATAGTCTAGTTATGCTTTGACTTTAGGGTCATCTACATCAAGAGTCTATTATGTTAGACCTCTCATCTAAGTGTGATGCCCCACCACACCATAAAGCGAGATTACTCAAAACAAGGTGCAAAATTATCACTAACAACCAAACTACCATAAAACATGATAAATTAAAACTGATAACACATATCCACCTCAAGAGTAAACATATTGCATATGGGTTCACAAAAGCCACATGTATTACATGTCTCATGCCAAATTATTATTACATGGTATTGTTCACTAGCTCAGTGGACACAAAATGTTACATATGATAACCTATTTATATACATACATGCCATATATGTACAAAAATGACATACATCCATAACCTCATACTGATGTACAAAATAAAAAAAACCTCCCCAAGGACCCGAGAGTATAGGGATGACACATAGGACTCTACTACAAAACACTAACAACATATCCAACCTTAACACAACTACTTCTCCTCTTGTTGCTCAGCCTCAACAACGTGATCTCTACCTCTTCGTGTACGACCACCTAAAAGATGTAGAAACCTACAGGGTGAGACCAAACATCCCAACAAGAGATATAACTCTCCGCCCACATCTATTATAAGCACATGCAGATTACATTAGATAGACAATATTATCATCAAGTTGAGCAGATTCAACTAAATCATATGTATTAAAGTGATAATATAGATTAAGAAAATTAGGTATTTATCACTGAGTAGTAGAACAATTTATAATTTAAGATGGAGTATGAAGAACATGTATAAGAATTGATTTTTCTTACTGCATTATAATTCAAGAAATCAGTAGAAAATACAAGGCAAAGGGTCATCCAATGTGAGACATATTTCACCCTAAGCAAATATACTACACAGCTACATTACATCTTTTATTATGCCCTAAGGAATTGAGGTGTACCACTCAAATCCAACCGACCACTACGAAGTCAAAATCGGTACCATACAAAATCTACGGAAGATTTGGAATCCATGATCTCACCAACACCTCCTGGTCAGTACGAGAGAAACACCACAGAGACATAACAGTCAAATGCAAACAACGAAATATAGTCAAGCTGATAAACACCTATCCCGCCTTGATACATGTTATGATGCTAGAGAACAAGATCATGCATGGCCGATCTAAAAAGAGGCATCATTGTAGTTATACCATTGCCTATCACATATCACAACAGGAGAGCAGCTCACGCATGGCTGTCTCAACAAAGGACTAGGTATAACCACAGTCATCCTACCTATCTGTAATTGTGGATGCAAGGAGATACTCAACTTGCATCCTCACATATTCCAAAATATGTGCTCTGAATTTCCCGTAGGAATGACTCGTTTCACCATCCAGTAAGTACTGACACTGAAGATGGATCCATGGTACATGGAAACTACATGATTGGGGTTTCACTTGATTAATTAAGACAATTGAGTACCTTTTAACATCAATCAAATTACAATGTACAAACCCTAAGCAAACTCTACAAAGATAAGGGCATAATACAACTTTAGAAGATATACATGTTTGAAGTATAAACTTGTCTCATTATCACTGGATGTCACTGCCATTTTAAGACCATAAACATATCACACAACCATACAAGGACATCACCACAATCACACTATCTTGGGATATCAGTCACTTATCACATCATTGGAGGATAACATCTCACACTAAGCATTAAGCATCTGCCAAGTTATAGGACGCTAACACAATCCTTACACTTTCAACATCATATTATGCCTCAAACATGCTCATAATCACCCTCATGTATTATATGAGAAGCACCATAGCATTCACATAGATATGACATCCATTTCACTGACAAGGTTAGGGTTAAATAGCCAAGAGAGAGAAAACATCACAACATGATAAACACTTCATGTGAAAAGGACAAACACATCACATATCTCAAAAATTAGGGTTAGGGTTCCATGTATAGCCGATTATGTTTCATTACATTATTCAACCACCAAACCCAAGTTTCGTCACCTCCCACATGTTTGGAGTGTATTAGGGTTAAGCACTATTGATTATGATTAAGCATATTCACATCATCATGTAAGGACCATGTACATAGTGTTGTGACTAATATGGATATTAGTTGTAGCAACCAACACTGATGTGTGTGTATCGACCATAGGTCTACTGGTATACTTATAGGGACCATGTGTAGCAACCATAGGTCCAAGACAATATGTCGTGACCTATAAGATGAGTATAGCAGTCTAAGGCACTCAAGTGTAGTGACCTATAGGTGTTACGACTGATAGGCATATATATATATATATCACCATGTATTGCAACCCATATTGGGTTAACAACTTGTTGAAACCGCTAGGGCAAGGTGTAGCGACCATACCCTAGGATTAGGGCTGTTGCAGTTGCAATAACCACCCATAGGTATATCAATCGTAAGGGAAGTTCAACGGGTGTAGCGATCTCAAGTCAGCCACCCAACCAACTCTCAAACAACACCTAACCATGATCAAAATAGAAGGTAAACCTCCAACAAACCAAGCACCATCTAAGTGGAAAACTCCACACAAAGATGATCATCAAACCCTAGAACATGTGTCACATAAAGACCACCATAAAGATCATCATTAAGGATATGAAATCCAAGACCTCATACATGTAAACAAAACCAAAACCTCCTATAATCCAAGGTAGATGATCCATAAACAAGGTGATATAGCCCCATAAGCAAAAGCAAGTGAAAACAATCCATTAAATATCACCACAAATTAGGTACACGAAAATTAGGGTTTAGGAGTAGAAGCAAACCACATGAGATTATTACCAAAACATAAACCCTAGATGAAGATATCTCCATCTAGAACATGATTATCACGTTTTAGAGATGAGACATCAACATGCATGTAAATTATAGTACAATAATAGAGAGGGCACAGAGTTACATAACCCGCCTTATGAAGAGATCAAGCTCCCAAGATCATGAGCTCTAAGAGAGAAGATGAAACTCCAACCAAGATCATCACCTTGACCACAAGATCACCTCAAAAGATAAGAACACCATGGTCAAAGGAGATCTCAAGAAAGAGGGTAACAACCCTAATCCAAACAAGAAGAAGAAAGAAGAGAGATTCTTCTCACTTGGATGCCACCATGGTCAAACCATAGTCTCAACCCTTGTGAGGAGAAGATATTCAAGAAAGCCACCATGGTTGCACCATAGTCTCATGACTGAGAAGGAAGAAGAAGATAGGGTAGAGATCAAAAGAAAACGTGACCAAGGAGAGATAACAACTTACCAAGGAGGAAGATCACTAGATCACCACAAGGAGGATGATCAAGCTCAAAAGCACCACATGCAAGATTAATTGACCACCAAAACACCTATATCAGTACTTCTTTACTCCATAAAGCTTCAAGAATGAGAACAAGGGAGTGGAGAAGGAGGGTTGAAAATGATGCTTGCATGAAGAAGAGAGAGGTTATATACATAAGGGAGGTGAGAGGTAAGGTGGGTATGAGGTGTCAATACAAGAGGGCATCAAAAGGACACTTGTCCACCAAGGAAACAACCATGCAACCACTCAAAACATGCATTCATCAAAGGGTGATACAACCTAGGTCGGGTATCGACCACTTGGGTATCGACCACTTGGGTCACCCACACCCTTTTTGCATTATACAAACAGTCTTGCCATTTCACAATCCACAATATAGTAAAATAATAGTTGCATGTAGATAAATTAGACTAAAAACTAACTAGGGTAGGGCCAAGACCCCACTAAGTCATTGGCTTAAGTAAAATGGATGGAAAGATGCACCCTGGGTGGAAAGATGCCCCCCTATATGTATAAGAGGCGGAAAGATGTGCCCTGGGTGGAAAGACTCATCCTAATGGTTAAGACAAAGCATCTATGTTAGTTATCTTGGTATGCTATCACATGCAATAATAGAGGGCAATACTTATGTCCATCAATTACATCATCATGAGTAAATAACATGCCAAGAGGGGTTATAAACCCAATATAATATAAATAATTAAATATCAAAAGAAGTCATAATAATTTTTATTAAAAGGAAATGAAATTTCAATTAGTGAGTAAGGCAATCAACATGTGCCTCATTATGGGAGATTATATATCAAATTCAAACAAATGACTAAATATCAAGTAGGGACAACACATAGCTGTTCTCCACGACTGTTGATTTTCTTAATAGGTATACTCGGTATCCAAAATCGAGTATTCATCCTAGTAAACATTGGGTATGCCAGTGAAAACAAACCATATCCGTGTATACACTCCTATTACAACTATATATAGATCTTCTCCAAATTATTATCATCTAATGGCGTGTTAGGGTTTTCAAAATTATTTAGTTGACATAGGTTACAATATTTATCATTGGTATGGATTAATGGGTGGGTTGGTTAAATGCCAAATTTGGTTTCAACTGACTCATTTGTTTTTATAAAGTTGTCTAGGGCATCTTTAGTACCCATTTCTAGTGTCTATAAAATATCGAGAACAAGATTTATATATTGGATTTTCTTACTAATAAATAACAAATTTACTTAATAACTATTTTCTTACTAATCCTCCCTTACTTTGCTTTAATGTCTTCAATTGATTTCATCTATATCATCATGTCTTGATATCTTCTTACATTACATTTACCTAAAATGATGTGAAATAATATGCGTATCAATATATTGCTATACTTTGTATGTGGGGTGCATACAAAAGTGCACAAGTAGGATAACAACATATAATCAACAAATTTCTTGCAAATTAGAACAAGAATTTCATTACATATTCTAACCCATAATTGATATGCTATCTTGGGTATAATCACTGTCTGATCCAGGCTCATGTGCATCACCCCTTGATATATGTCATCCTAGGGTTCATAATATGATATCTTCCTTTATGTGATACTCATAGTGGCATTATAATAGAACAAAATGTAAACACACATTCAATAATTTATTTCATCAATCCTCAAGAAATCCTTGACAAACACTAACAATCAATATTGTGAGTATTCATAATCTTACCCATGTACCTTATGTAGAACCATGCAAATATCATGCGCTATATACTTCCAAGTACTTTAATCATATCATTCAATCAAGCAATCAAGGATGGATGCACGCAATCACGATTTATTCTGCATGTATGTATATCCTAAAGTGTTACCATCATATTACCCTTATTAAATCCTACTCGGGTCCTAATCTATGACTTAAGGCCGTCTTGAGTTTGGATAAGGAATAATGGTACAAATCCTAATTCCATTGCACCCTAATTCATTAGAGTTGTAAACCCATATTAGACTTAGGTGAAATCCTAATTATCAGATCTATCATATCCTTTCATTATGAACACCTAGATCAGATTATGTGCACTACTATTATAGCAAGTTATGATTTTTGGTTTCAAACCTTAAATTGTCATATTTATACTTCAGAACCTTAAATCATGAATATTATTGTTCAAACTGTATCAAGGACTTAGATTCTCATCAGATTGAACAATATCCATTTATATCTCAAAGTAAACATTTTATATATACTCACCATGTTAATTATTAGATCTAGGTCTTCCACGTATATAATCACTAATTTGAACAAATCTAGGTCATGATAATATTTTATTTGGATTCTACTCGTTCTCTTGATCAATGTGGTATATAATTTTTCCATATTTGGGTATCCGCATGAATTTTTATGAATTAAATAAAATAAGAATCTATACCTCAAAAATGGGGAAATGTGACATCCTCTTTCATGGAAACTCAAAAGAAAACAGACGAGGGGCGAAGTACTTTGGAAGATTCTAGTCTACAATGTCATTGTGGAAAGCACCATGTTACGAGATACAGCAAGACCATCATAGATGAGGAAGAACATTCCCACGAAGAAGGTAGAGAGATTTTCCACCACATTGGTATGGAAGGATGCACATCAAGGAAGGAGGGGATTGGGGTAGTCCATCTTCTCTCCATACCACTTATTACCTAGTACAAGGGTTTGGGATTTTTTGGGTCTAGTTTTTGTAAAATTTCCTTATGCAATTAGCAACACATCATGCTTGGAAAGTAACAACTATATTCCTTCCTCAGGTCCTTATAATAACAATATCATATCTTTTACTTTATAGACCCAAAAGTCACGTAAAGGACACCACGCCTCATACCATTATTTGGGAAAAACTCTATTCATACTATTACCTTCCATTGGGAAAAGGAAAATTCCTTCATTATTCCCTTATTTAACAAAGGAAAATATGTATTATTACCAACTAAATTAACTTGTCCACAAAATATCTTAGAACTTCTTGGATTTTCTTCCATAATTCTATATTTAGATTGTCTATCTCATTAATTATTTGATAATTTTTATGAGAATGAAAATACTTATTTTCCTATTTGGTATCATATGGACCCCTTTGTAAATCATGATTGTAGAAAATAAGTAATTCATATATCTCTCTCTCTCATCTTTACACCAATCAGTCCCAAAATTAGATACTTCCTTTATTATCCTAGAATCCTGTATTGAGTCAAGTTTGGTTACAAAGGGACATTTCTAGATATCCTTTTCTTTTTGTTCAAACAAGGGAATTAATATTTAATTGTTACAAGCAAGTATCTCTTTCTTCTTGATTTTCCACAAGCTACTAGGAGCGTCCTTTTTATATGAAACTTATAGGGAAACTCATAAATATCTTTCTAAACTTATATATATATATATATATATATAGGGATTTATTGACATATTTGTCATTGGAAAAACATTCCATTTATGCATTCCCTTAAAAGAAATACCCACATCATATGAAAATCCCTTTTTACCTCAAATTCTAGAATTATCTTAGTTTTCTCATCATCTTCATGCATTCCAAAAACCATACCGAATTGCCCTTATTTGATGCCTCAAACTTGTGTTGCAAGACACTATTAGCTAATTGCTTCCATTAATTATCAAAATTACAAATTATCTTAGAATCTTTTGGATACTTGTCTATTATTCCATATTTCAATTAACTAACAAATATAAAGCCATGATCTTTCATTTATGCATGAATTCCTTTTATTTCTCAAATTTGTGCCACTATGATCTATTTGCAAAGAAAATAATCTCATGGACCTTACTTGGGCCATGGGTTGCACCCATGCCACAAAGTGGATAACTATATTATTCTACCAATTAAATTTAGGGAATTTTCTTATCAATTAAAGCCTTATATTTATATAATTCAAATTCACAAATTTTAGGATATTGCATTCACCCCTCCTTAAAAGAAATTTTGTCCCCAAAATTCAAACTTAGTAAGGATATGACGAATGATAACTCAACTTAGCTTCAAACCTTAGGGTTAGAGACCCTTCTTCGATATCTTATATAAATCATCTTCAAATTTTTTTTCTTTAATATGCTAATTCCTCAGTTTTCATAGTTGGTACCCTAATTCAATTCCAAGATATATCCACAACCTCATCCATTACATTCCATTATCACTTGGTGATTACATTTTCTTTTGTGATTTCAATTTAGCTTGGTGATCACCTTTTCACCTAAGTTCCCAAACTATTATTCTCTTATTCTTGTATAAGGGTGAGATAACATGTTAAAACCCTAGATCATTACAATAAACTTGCTTAGGGTATTCATTCTCATATTTCAATTTTAAGAATAACATGTGTCTACCCAGTCACTCTCACTCATAATAAGATGACATAAGCATTTGTCTACAACCAAAAAATAAATTTTATCCCATTCCAAGAGTATATATGGTGTATCCACACATAATCTTAAACCATGATAACTTTTTAATTCCACAATATCCTTATATTTCATGAACTCAACAGATAGTGCCTTTCTAACTCTTGATTTTATGCACTATTCCCTTCAAAATTTTATCAACATTATTACATGACCTCTTGTATTCATTACATCTACATCTCATGTATTATTATCCTTAGTCACTTTCTTAAGGTGTCTATGGGTACAAGTACCTTTGGAGTGATTCCCTCTTGGCCTCATGGACCTTATGTGTGACACCCCTTGTCACAAAAAGTGAGATTACTTAAAACTTAATTATGATCAACTGTTAATAGTGGATTACTGAAAAATCACAGGAAATTAAAACTAATCTGCAGCAAGCACCATGAGTTGAGATTTATCACACATAAGTCAACACTTACATTTCATAACATATATTCAAAGTGCTACATCATTGTGTTCCAATTGACCTGTTACATAAGATAATAGTTCCACATGTATGTACAAGCTACTAAAGGCACACAAGCCAAAAACCACGTATCGATCATCATGTCTACAAAACACATCCTGAACACCCCAAACACCTGAGTGTACAAGGACAACACATAGGACTATATTATTAGACACTATCCATATACCATGATCCACCAAGTGTAGTTCCTCTTCATATTACATCGTCAGCTATTGGATCTTTAGTTTGGCATGCATGTCCACCTAAAATATATTTAACCAATGGGGTAAGACAAAAGTCCCAGTGAGAGATATAACTCTGTACCAACACTATTATTATCACAAATAACTAAGTAGATAAACTAACATACTGAGCATGCTGAGCAGAATCAACTAAATGACATATACCTCATGAATAAAGTAAACAGAGCATTAATATACACTTGCTACTGAGTCGTAGAACAATCAATATATTAAAAGGAATATAAAGAACACGTATAATTGTTATAAACTAAACAATGAAAAAGCAAGGAAAGGCCTCAACCAATGTTCTCGTATTTTATTCTAAATTCATATGCTATATGGTTGTTTATGAGTTTATTATGCCATGAGGATTTGAGTCGTACCACCCCAATCCAACCAACCACTGCTAAATCAAAATATGTGCCATACAAGGTCCATGGCAGAGTCAGATTCCATGAAATCATCCCCTCAATCAATACAAGTGAACCTATAGTGACATCACCTGTCAGACTGCTATCAGCGACATATAGTCCAAATGTACAAAGCTAGCCCACCTTAGTACATGTCACTGTGCTAGCAAAATTGAGCTATGGCCCACAGCCGCACTCCTCTCAGTGTATGGCCTGTAGCCAATCGTGTATCACATATCACATATATCACGAATCATGGGGCATGATCTGAGGCTCACACATGGTCAAAGTCACTTTCAATTTCTTGATATTAGGGTACCAAGTCGTTCCTGCATACACAACAGTATGCGCTCTGAGTTTCCCGTAGGAGATACTCATTTCACCATCCAATAAATGATGACACTGAATGGGTCTATGGCACAAGGAAACTACATGATTTGGTTTCACTTGATTAATTAGACCAATTAAAGTGTCTTTTAGCATCAATCAAGTTATAACATACAAACTAGAGACAAATTCTTCAAAAGGAAGGGCATAATATTACAACAGAAGATATAATCGTTTAAACTATAAATTGATTCTCATCATCTCATAACACTATATCCCTGCTAGTCACAAGGCTATCACCATCAACATATTATCATGGGATATCAATCCTTTTTCCAGTACTAGAGGATATCACCTCTACTAGGCACTAAGCCTTTTCCATGTCCTAATACCCATCACATCAATCTTGTGATTCATTGTTATCTCATCATGCCTTACAAGCATATACACATTACTCATGCCAAGCATCACTTATGCCACATCACACATACACCATAACAATCATTAGCTATGACATCCATCTCACATACAAGATCAACATTATACAAATAGAGGGAGAAAATGTCTCAATACATTATATACCTTTTAGGTAAAGCACACCATGCATCATATGTCCCCTCAATTAAGGTTAGGTTCCATGCTTAACCACATATGGTTCCCAAGCACTATTTATTTCCCAATCTTCTAATTTCACTACCTCCCACAAGCTTGGAGAGTATAAGGCTATGCATTATTTATAAAAACCAACTCTACACATTCACATATTTATACTTTCCATGTTCCCTTGTCAAGGCTTATAGCCAATGCTTTATATTATTTAACAATATTCTTAGTATTCACAAGTTATAACACCCAATTAACCCACAAGGTAAAGACATGTAATTAAAGGAAGAGAGAGAGTACATTATCATGCTTTCTATTTATACACATTCAATAGTATGACCTGCTCTTTGTATTAGGGTGAATGCTCTCCACACATAGCCGATTAGGGTTTTACCTCATGGTTACATCACCCATCCTAATTACACAAATTTCCACTTTATTGAAACTGATTTAGGTTTGAACAACATTAGTTAGATATGAATAGATCACAGTGTCAGTAACACTAGGTATCACCATTCCATAAATGTATACATGTATTATCTCATTAAGTTATGTGTGTGTTATAACAATGCATTATGTAAACACGTTGACTATGCATCAACATAATGTTCATCATTATGTGACCCATATGTTATTACCCTTCACAAGTTATCAACCAAATTATGATACTAAGGAATGTCAAACCTTATATTACATAACTAGAGGGTTTTCCTTCATTTTATACACAAGGCACTTATTAATCATCAAACTTGTTCATATAATTTTCATACAAAGCCTAACACCCCTTGATTCCAACAAGGCTCATCACCACTATCAAGTACACACATAGTTGTCTCATTAACCTTTCTCACAAATTGTGATCATGTAGAAAGGATTATAGAAGAAACTTGCCATGAATTACAATCTGTCACTAAGGAGAGCACATAAGTCTTACCATCTTATGATTAGGATTATTGTATGGTTACTTTTCCACTAAACCCTACTTCTATAACCTCCCACCTCATTGCATAATTTCAGAGCTAATCATCATAATTAAGGATTGACCACTCAGATTCACAACATCTTAGATAGATCATCACACCATGTATTGACCATACCTATACACAATAGTATAGGTGTAACGTCCCAGCATTACACATGTATCAACTAATCAATTACATGACATCTTGATCTATCCCCTAACCCTAGATGTCAGTTTCACCTTCAACTTAAGGTATTAGTTTCACACTCATCATGTGATATCAATTTCACCACCTTCTCAAGATGTCAGGTTGGCATTAGCATAGGGTATTGGTTTATCATCAACCCTAGGTATCGATTTCATCCCTTCCAAGGTGTGTCGACTTGTCATCCACATTGCAACATGGTCTTAAAACCCACTAGGTATATCGATTTACCTCATCAAGGTGTGTCTCAACTTGTAACATCTTGGGTCAGCCTTTGATATATCAACCTCATCTTCTCCATGGGTGTCAATTTAACCTTACTTGAAAGTGTGTCAGCCTCTCACTCAACAAGATAGTATCTTGGCTTAGCTTCACCCTAATGTGTCAACCACTTACTCCACAAAGTGTGTCAACCTCTCTCCTATGAAAGGGTACCTTGGTTTAGCACCTACATGATGTGTCAGATTGACCTTATCAATGTGTATCGGCCTACACACTAACCCTTGTTTTGTCCTAGACACATTCACTTGTGTCGTCTTGTCCTTATCAAGGTGTATCGGCCTACACACTAACCCTTGTGTCGGCCTAGACACATTCACTTGTGTTGGCTTAAGCTCCTCACTTTGTATCAGGTTAGACAAATGTATTGGCCATACTGTCATCTAGTGTGTCAGTATAATCACCAGTTATGTATGTTAATTTATGCACCACAAGGCATGTCGGGCTAGCACCCTCAACATATCGGTCTAAGGTGTTGGCAAACCAAGCATATCAGTTTAACCCCTTTAGAGCATGTCGGGCTTGAACTAGCTTGGAGTGTCATCTAGATCAAAGTGTGTCAACTTGTCATCTTACATGATATGAACAACAAACTAAACATGGTTCCTTCATAAAATCAGTTCTCAAGACCATCATTAACTATTAGGATATATGAGATAAATGATTTAGAGATGAGAATCGATATAAGCACATGAAAGAGTGAAAATAATAAAGAGGGCTAAGAGTTATATAACCCGCCTCAACAAGGTCTTCATAAAGGGTTCAAGATCCATGATCAAAGATCCAAAGCACACATTTCTCAACTTGAAGATGATCCATCAAGAGTCCCAAACTCAACCTCAACATTATCTACAAGAAAGAAGAAGAAGATGCCAAGGTTATGATAGCTCAAATAGTAAAGAAGGAAATGGATAACCACGACCTAACTCAACCTTCATTCAAGGTATGATCCATGTCTGAGAGGGGAAGAAGAAGATGAAGAATAGAGCTCAAATACATTGTCACCAAGAAACATAACTCACCAAGATGGAGTTTAAATCAAGAATCACCATGAGTAAGGAACTCGACCTCCAAAGTTCCATGTGGCTTCCTCTAGATCCTTAAGCTCCCAAGATCGTCCACTAAGAAGATAAGAACAACAATAGACTAAAGGATTCACTTATGCGAAGAGGTAGGGGGTTATATACTTGAAGTAAGAAAGAGTGATCAAAAGAGAGGTGTCATCACCTTAAGAGTCTATGTGACACTTGTCCATGCAAAAGGTCCATGTGTAACCACTCTTGGTTAACATGAAAATGTGGTGATGTACTCTAGGTAGGGTATGGACCTCTTGGTCTCCTACCAAGGGAACCACTTCTCCAAACCAATACACTACATTCCAAGGTCAAAACACACATTGTCTATAGATCATTATCACTACTAAGGATATCATCTCTTGCCCGAGATCCAAACTAGGCACCCACCTATTTCTCTATCTTTTAGATGATGTTAAAAAAGAGAAGGAACACTCTATAGATGGAAAATTGCATGTTAATCCTTAACTTTGGGTAAATTGTAGTTTACACCAAAACTAGCACACACAACACAAACATCATCTACACAAGCTCAACTTGAAACTTAAGCTCTACACAAGGAACCCCATAGCATCATCCTATCTCTTATGATGCTAAATCACTAAGGGAACGCTCAACATGTGATATATTGCAAGACAACCCCTCATCTTGGGTAAATTGTACTCTGGTCCAAAACAAGCAAACACTGCTCAAACATTATCCAAAAAGAACCAAACTTGAATAATAAGTGTGTCACATGATAAAAAAGCACATAAAAGGATTATATTAAAGGTGTAAACAATTTACTTAGGCAAAACAAATAGGGTTAGTCCAAAACCCTAGTCAAGGTCCTTACATTATGCACTAATGGAGTGCTCATCACATTTACCCCATGGGCGTCAAAAACTCATGAAGGTGGGCAATCTTTTAACCCATGCACCTCAAGCAACATGGATGGATATCTCCTGACCCCATGGTCTTATGCACTTAAGGCATGATCACCCCCTAACCTCAAAGTTTTGATGTACCTTTGATCCTCCCTACTTGACCTTAGGATTGACTTAGGGCTCTACCCTGCCTAGGGTTTATTGAGATATCACAACTTTATCACTTTTTGAGAACATGCTTGTCTTATGTAATTCTTTAACCTGGATTTCCTTCATCTCTTGGGGTACATATTTTTCACTTTATGTCCCTGCATTGGGCTCATTGTGACCTTCCCTCCTGGGCTTGGTCTTTCATGGTGACCTTCATTTCTTGACTTGGCACATTGGTGACCTTTGTTTCTTTGTTTGATCACTAGTCATTGCAATGACTTCCTTTTATATTGACCTTTCTTTCCGGGCTTGGTCTATTAGTGACCTTCCTTTACTGGCTTGATCACATGCCATTGCAATGACTTCCTTTTCCATCGGCCTTCCTTTTCCTACTTGGCCTATTGGTGACCTTCCTTTCCCAACTTGATCACCCATCATCACAATGACTTCCTTTTATATCAGACTTCCTTTCTTGTCTTGGCCTATTGGTGACCTTCCTTTCTTATCTTGGCCTATTGGTGACCTTCCTTTCCCAGATTGATCACCTATCATTGCAATACTTCTTTTTACATCATCCTTCCTTTCCTGACTTAGCCTATTTGGTGACCTTCATTTCATGGCTTGATCGCTCGTGATCACAATGACTTCCTTTAATATCAACCTTCCTTTCCCGACTTGGCCTATTGGTGACCTTAGTTTCCTGTATTGGTCGTCATGTCCCTTAGAGATGGCATACTTGAGTCCAAGAATTATATTCCATAATGTGCTTTCATATTTATTATACTTAATCCTTCACACTTTAGGTTGCATTCAAGGTTGCCACAATTCTCAAACTGATTGATGAACTCGCCCTTCTAGGGAAGGTCCTAATCTAGTCTACCTTCTTGACTCACAAGAGGAGGTTAGGCTCTTAGCCACAACCTGACCCCACAGGTTTAGGGTTTTGCCTCCCCCATAGGTCCTCTTCCCATTCTTGCATTGACCCACTCCAGGTTAGCACACCAACCCTAAAAGTTAAATTAAGGGTTTCATATTTTCATTTTTATATAACCATTGGTTTCTTATGTTACTTAAAAACCATTCACATGAATCATGAATGCCTTTCTCCACATGCAATGTGGGATACTAGGTCACCTAAACTCATTTAAATTTCCTCTTTCCTCTTACCCTAATTAGGGTTCATATGGGTAGGGTTTCTATCCCACCCACACTACTCCCATTTCCCAGGATTAGGGTTTAGGGTTCAGATTAGGGACTACATCCTGTACCTTAGGGTTTTATGATTCCCTTGACCCACTAAGGGTTTCCTAAACCAACCCTAGCTCGATATATAGTTTACCCTTGCAAGGAAAACCCACAAAACCTTTTTTATTTACTTTATTATTATTTTCACATTGCATGTACATTAATTGGAGGATGATGCCTTAATCCTACTTCTTCTCAAAACCCCTAACTTGAGATGAGGAGGGAAGTTTCTTTTAGGGTTTATTAAGAAAGAGGATGAGAAGTGGATACAATTTGAGATGAGAAGACTTAGAGGAAACATTACTTCAGGAAAACTGTACATTCTGGCTAGGCAGGTATCATATTGTTTAAGGGAGTCCTTGTATACCAACTTAATGGTGCAAAGAAAAATATTTCCAGCCCCCAAAATCATGATCTTTCTAGACACCATTACCATCAGGTTACACCTTAATAATTCTCCTTATATTTCTAAAGATTACTTGAAATTATCCAATATTAAATATTATTTGAAAAACCTGGAGCTCTGATACCAAATATAACGACCTCACTTTTCTGCATCCCCCAATTAAGAAAGACCTTAAAGTTGAGAGACATTACCTAAATTCCCAAGATCCAGATTTCAACAAATAATAAGTAATAACAAATAATTTCCATTATTTCACAAATATTATTTATGAGTTGTACAATGATGCTTCTCTAAGGAGTGACATAAATTTCCAACATGGAAATAATACATATGAGAATAAGTATCTAACTATTCCTCCTTGACTTATCTTTAATGTCTTTAGTGGATTTTAATTGATTAATCATTTCTTGATATCTTCACATCTTGCATTTACCTAAAATGGTGTGAGAAAAATGCGGATCAGTATATTGTTATACTGTGTTTGTGGGATGCATGCAAAATTGCAATAATAAGATAACAACATATAATCAATCAATTACTTGCAAATAAGAATAGGAAATTTCATTACATATTGTAACCCATAATTGATATGCTATATTTGGTGTGGTTACTGTCCGATCTAGGCTCATGTGCATCACCCTTTGCTACATTGCATCCTAGGGTTTAGAATATGATATATTTGACATTATAATTGAATAGAATGTAACTAAACATCCAACAGTTTGTTTTATCAATCCTTGAGAAAAATCCTTGTCCAAACACTGGCAGTCGATATTTCAAGTATTCATAATTGTAACCAAGTACCTTATGCAGAACCATTCAGATATCATGCAGTATATACTTCAAGTACTATAATCATATCATCAAGCAAGCAAGCAAGCAAGGATGTATCCAAGCAATCAATATTTATTCTGCAAGTATGTGTATCCTAAAGTGTCACCATCATATTACTTAGATTAAGCCCTACTAGGGTCCTAATCTATGATTTAAGGTTGCATCGAGTTCAGATAAGGAATTAGGGTACAAACCCAGTTGCATTGCACCATGATTCTTTAGAGTTTTAAACCCACATTAGGCTTAGGTGAAATCCTAATTATCAAATCTATCATATTCTTTCATTACAAACACCTAGATCAGATTATGTGCATTAATATTATAGCAAGTTATGATTTTTGGTTTCAAAACCTCAAATCATCAAATTTATGCTTTAGAACCTTAAATCATGAACTTTATTATCCAAACTATAACTAGGACTTAGATTTAGATCACATTGAACAATATCGGTTTATATCTCACAATAAACATTTTTATATACTTGACATGTTAATTATTAGATCTAGGCCTTCCATGCATATGATCACCACTTAATCATGTATTATCCCTACTTTTGGAATCAAGATCATATCTAGGTCATGATAATATTTTATTTAGATTCTACTCATTCCTTGATCAATTTGATATATAATTTTCCATATTTGGTTATTCCTAGCAAATTTCTAAGAATGAAACAAAATAAGAATATATACCTCATACATTGGGTAATGTGGAGGTGTGTTCCATGAGACTTGGCAGGAAAGGGATGAGGGGAAAAGTACTTCAAAAGATCTTGGACTCCTATGTCATTGTGGCAAGCACCATTATATGAGATACACAAACACCATCATAGATGAGGAAGAACATTGTGATGATGAAGGGAGAGAGATTTGTCACTGCACTACTTTGGAAGGATGCACATTAAGGAAGGAGGGATTGGGGTAGTCCATTTTCTCTTCCTACCACTTCTTATATAACACAAGGATTGGAGATTGACGGGTCTAGTTTTCATAAAGTTTTCGTACAAAATTGACAAGACATCATGCTAAGACAGTAATAACTATATTCCTCCCTCGTGTCCTTACAATAATAATCTCATATCTCTTACTTTATATACCGAAAATGTACATAAAAGAAACACCCTCATACCATTATTTTGAAAAAACTTCATTCATACCATTATCTTCCATTAAGAAAAGGAAAATTTCTTCTTTATTCCCTTATTTAACAAAGGAAAATCTACACAACTGGCAACTAAATTATCTTGGTAACAAAACAACTTTGAACTTCGTGGATTGTCTTCCATAATAATATATTTGGATTATCTATCTCATAAATTGTCTTGAGTATTTTTCATGGGCACAAAAATACTTATTTCCCTATTTGGTATCCCAAGGACCCCTTTGTAAACCTTGATTGTGGAAATTAAGTAATTCACATCTCTCTCTTGTCTTTACGCCAATTGGTCCCAAAAATTTGACACTTTCTTTTTTATCCTTGAATCCCATTTGATCCAAGTTTGGTCACAAAGGGACGTTTCTAGATATCATTTTCTCTTTCTTCAAACAAAGGGCAACAACATTTAATTATTACAAGCAAGTCCCTCTTTCTTCTTGATTTTGATATACTACTAGGAGCATCCTTTCGATATGAAACTTGGAGATATACTCATTAATATCTTTCTAAACTTATATCTATTTGTGTGATTTATTGGGATAACTTTCACAAACAAAACGCTCCCTTTATGTAATCCTTAAAATTTGTTACCCACATCATATGGAAAGTCCTTTTTACCTCAAATTCTAGAATTATCTTAGTTTTCTCATTATCTTTACGTGGTTCAAAAACCAGACCAAATTATCCTTATTCAATGCCTCAAACTTGTGTTGCAAGACATAATTAGCTAATTGCTTCCATTAATTCTCTAAATAATAATTTTCATATAATCTTTTGTAAACTTGTGTTTTATTACATATTTTGATTATCAAACAAAACATAAAGCCAATATGTTTTATTTATGCATGAATTCATTTTCTTTCTCAAATTCGTGCCACTGTGGATTTATTTTCAAAGCAATTAATCTCATGGATCTCACCTGGGCCATGGGTTTCACCCATGTCCCAAAGTGGATTGCTTTATTATTTTATCAATTATATTTAGGAAATTTGCTTATCAATTCAAGACTTATTATTATATAATTCAAATTCAAAAAAATTGAGATATTACAATGGTGGTGTTGGTGATGTCGATACTACAAAAGTGATTGATGATGGTGCATATGACTAGCCATGAGGGAGGGGGCACATGTGGTGGCACATACTGGTGTTGGCGTGGTCGAAAAAAGAGGAGGTTAACTATATTCTCTCTAGTTATTGTTGATGGGCACACAACAAAAATGGTTCTAGGTGATGTGTGAGAGTGGGAAGGATGAGGGGAAGAAGAAGTAGGAGAGGTGTAGTGATGTTGGTGGTTCTGAAGGAGGATGTGACACTACTAGGGATGGAGGAGGTAGAGACCTCAATCTTGGCAAGAGATTTTTGGTCTTGTTGAAGGTCTTTGTCTAGTGGTGGTACACTACTACATTTAGGGCTGCCAAAACTTAGTTTTGGGAGAGAGAAGTGGCACCTAGGGTTTAGGGTTACAAAAAGGAGGAGAGGACGAGAAGAAAAAGGAGAAGTTGTAGATGTTGCGTCTATTATATGTGATAGACCAAGCATTAATGATTCCGGTCTTAGTTCTTTACGCGTGATCGCCACAGATGGGAAGAAGTGGGGAGGATGCGAGAAAAAATGGAAATGGATAGGCCAAGAGAAAAGAAGAATGACCACCGACTATTGGGTTTTCAGATAAAACACTGGGGAGGATGTATTAATAGGGAAAAAATGAATGGGACTATATTTCCTTGACCAACCAAATACCAAGTTAATTAAAATTACTCCACTTCTCTCTTAGATTTAATTGAGGGGTCAA